>KK502500.1:97381-445078 GCA_000688735.1 Glossina austeni | reverse complement strand
CTCTCTCTCTCTCTCTCTCTCTCTCTCTCTCTCTCTCTCTCTCTCTCTCTGTCCGTTTAAACCGTACCGACCAAACTAAATATGTGAAGAGATGACTTACCTTTCTAGGATATTGATTATTTTCTTTGAAAATTATCCTGCATAACATGTTTCTTACTTGTTAATAAAATCAAAAGATCTGGAATACTGCAAAGCACTTGAGGTCTACTTTATGATTCTTTAAAAACGTGAAGAAGGCGAAAGTACTAAGGGGACCATGTAAGCTAATCTGAACTGTGTTGCACGGCTTTTGAGAAATCCATAGAAGGCGAAAGAGGGAGAGAGTACAAGGAGCTCACCTAATCATTCTTTTATAATGCTTGAGAAAATTGAAAAGAATTTAAAACTACAAGGGGTACATTAACCGACTCGGAAATCGGAATTATTGTGCATTGGAATTTAATTGTGAAATTCCAGGAAAGTAGAAGATGGAAAGAAGTCATATAAACCAAGCCCTCGAAGACACTGGAATACTGCGACGATCTGTCTACATTCATAACCGTTTTCGTATAATATTTGAGGGCATCAAAGAAGATGGAAGACTGAAAAGTGAAGTCTAAAATAATCTAAGCTTTTTTTTCATAATTTTCGAGAAATGTAAAGAAGATGGAAAAAATAAAAGAAACTAGCTAGACTAACCTGAGTCCAGTTCCATAATTATTGAGAAGCTTGAAAAAGATGGGAACCTGAATATTATATAACAGTCTAAACTTTTTTTCAAAGTTTTCGAGAAACTTACAGAGCGCAAAAACTAATAATAGAGACTACACTAACTAGAGTGCTCTTGCATAACTTTTGCGAAAGTTATAGCAGATGGAAGATTAAAAAGGAAACTAACCTAAATTCCGTTTCATAATATTTCAACCTTGAAGAAAGGCAAAGATTGAAAGATGTCATATCTTTTTTAGTTTCCAAAAAAATAGCACATTGAGAGAGAATACGTAAGCTAACCTGAGCCCTATTTGCTAATAAAAATGATGTCCTTATCTTTTTATTTCTTTTATCGTAATATTCGCTAATCTAAACGAGTTGGTTTTAAGTTGCGAATGCCTTCTATCAGACGCTTCTAACTCATTACATAATTGTAGTAATATTGAGCCTTCTTCCTACTACTACTACTTCCACTTTCATAAAAAAATTTTTTAATTATAACCGACAAATGTTATTATTCCATTAACAGAAAGCCCACACACATATATTAGTGAACGTAACACTTTCTGTCCTTACGTCCGGCATTTGTCGTTGAACCTATCACCTTAGCGAAACTAAAAACAGAGTGAATTTATATACAACGTTTATAAATGCACATAATTAGTTTTTTAAACGATCTTACAGTAATTAAAAAGGAGCAAAAATCCAAAAAGTTTGGGAATATTGTCATCACTAACTTAGCACTCTTATAACTAATGTATATCTTCAATTTACTTGAAAAACCAAAATTGGTCAAATGACTTAGGCTTCTCGATTGTTTGTCTAGAATTCGTTTTACGCGAAAATATTTCTCTTCTTATTACTCGCACTCTTTCACTCCTACTTTTAATAAAAATAAATATTTTAGACTTAATGGTTAAGTTAGATGTGCAAGAGTGGCATTACAGTAAATGAAATTTTTCTTCTTTTTTTCCTGCAATTTATTCATAAAATAGTCTGCATTGAATGGAATTTCACGCTATACATAGAAGCAATTTCGGAAAAAGCATATTTCATAAGCAACAGAATGGGAAAAAAGTAAGCGAAACCTAAAACAAAAACAACTATATAGTTATTGTTCATTCTATTTCAAATGCATTCATTTGTTAAAAAATTCTATTGTTTTTCGCCCATTACTGAAAATTGAGTGATACTCGCGGTAGATATTTGCGAATTGCTTTTGTTCGAAAGCAATTATTTCGGTTATTTTAATGAAGATACATTTACAGCATTACGTACAATAACATGTTGATATTGTTGTTGTTATACTTATTGCATAGAATAAAGTTAGCGAGAGAACAAGTAAGATAAGTAATAAGGACATGTGCCCCGTAAGCCGAATCTTGGTTACCGATCACATTCAATAAGAAATATGCAACAGCCAGAAAATATTAATGGTGGGCGTGTCGCTTGGCCAACTGTGACTATTTTACCACCCAACTTTTAGCCGAGGCGGTTAAGTACTTCCATCCAATTTGAAATTTTTTATTGTAGACTGCAATTTGCAGCAGTATTTCAGTGTTAAGTACTGTAGCTTTCTAGACCTTGAAGTCACTTTTGTGACCCGATCAAGTACGTCCTCAGAATACATCTGTAGACTTAAAGAAAGAATAACGGTTTTCAATTTTCTCGTCAGATTTCTGCGACTTTAAAAGTTGTGTCTACAAATAACCGATAGATAGATTGACAGATTGAATAACCAGATTCACACTGATCAAATCTCTCACATGTCTCACGTTCCAAACGAAATAAAGTGTCAACGATATGCTAATAGGAGAATTACACTTAATTTCATTTAAAGATTTGAACTCTTGGTTTCTATTCTGCCAAAAGGCAATCAAAGAAAGAAAGAAATCATATGCGATCAAATGGGTAAGTGAAAGGACGCATGAATGAATCGTCGCATGGTTGTATGGAAAGACGTGTAAACAATGGAATGACAATTGAGCGGTCAGATAGGAAAGTACGTAGAAGAACCCAAAGACGGACGGAAAAGAAGGGACAAAGAACGAACAGATGAATGAAATTACAAACGCACGAAAGGAAAGATAAGTGAAGAGAAAATTAGATTGAAAAACAGACGACAAAATGGGATCATCGAATGAAGGATATACGGTCTTACCAATAAACGAGAGAATAAACGGATTAAGGAACGGACGAATGGACGGAAAAAAACACACAAGTAAAAGAGTAGGCGGATGAACTCATGGACGGATGAAATGATTTACGAATAAACTGATGGCCGAGCGAATTAATGGACGAATAGACTGATGAACGTTTGTGCTGACGGACATGTGCGCTGGTGAGAGGCGAGATAGACGAAGGGAGGGACAAAAGCCAGTCTTTCGATTGGAACGTCAAATGGCCAATGGCAAAGGGCCTGGTGGACATTGGGATGAAAATTTAATCAGATCAGCCGCAAGATATGATCAGGAGAAAGCCAACAGATACACAATTAATTTATAATATCGGGCAGATTAAAACACATACATATATGCTGTGCAGGATTTACTATATATGACACATTTAAATATGATATATCAAAACCAATATAACGTATCGGTTAGCAGTATATATGGATGTGTTTGTGTGTATGTATAATCGCACAATTAATCGATTACGATTTTAATCTTAAAAATAAAAATCTTTTTTTTGAAAATTTTTTAATTAATTTTAAATGACATAAATTAGGGAACGACCATCTCTTTTTACAATATAATATTATTATTTATTTTACAAAATATTATCACAATTTAATTGCAGGTAATCTATTAAATTATAATCGCACCGGTTTCCCATCTTTGCGGAGGTTTCTGTGTTTAACGGCTAACAGCAGTCATCATCATTGCTTTTGTGCACACAGAGACAGAGAGAGAGAGAGACAGAGAGAGAGAGAGAGAGACAATCGTTCAGCCAACACGAACCAGTCAGAATAGAATAGGGTGTATAAGAGAGTTATTAGTTTCTTACATATGTTGTAATGAAAAATCATAAAACACCGTCAACGGTATAAAATTTCCAATTTACAATAAAATACAGTAACAAAAACTTGGCGCTAGTGAAAAATACAAAAACGTAGATTACATAATAAATTAAGAGCAGATCCCTACAGAAGCATTATGTATGGACAACCGACGTACAGCGCACACAAGATATTTACAAAACCGCACATCAAATAAATAAAAGCAATCAGTGTCCTCATTATCATTACCACTGTTATTCCCCCAGTCAAATAATAAAAGAAACAAGCACATACACGCGCACAAACACGCACACATGAACCGCACACATTGAATGAGCCAGTCAGTCAGTCAGCGCTCGACAAGTGCAAACTTCATAGCAAACATGTAATGACCAAAATGTATTATGTGTAGCTGTACACACACTCTCGTCGTATAAAGTAATTTTATTATTATATAGCCATACGATCATTGATTCTTTTATGTGCATGAGTTAACAATTGCGGGCACTTTTCGTTTTCAGAGTTTTGATAAAACAGTTCAGTTTTCAGCATCAATAAGCACAGAACAAGATGCATTTAATAAAAACTAACTTCAAAGGCGGTCAATAAATTCAATATTTTTATGTTAGTTTAGTTAATGAACAAATTACTTGTTTCTTGATTCCTCTTTATTACTTTTCCACTTTGTATGCTTACGACAGTATGTTGCAAGAATAACGGGACGTTAATTATCTTATCTATTAGTTGTATTATATGGACTCACGCATCGAAGACCTTATAAGGTGTTTGTATACGTTATTAGTAACGATTTATTCCTTATCTCCTACCTGTTATATAGAGTAAGGCCCACGATTCCAAGAGCTAAAACCAGTAGGTGAAAGCATTTATTTTTATTTAAATTTTATTAAATTTTATTTATTATCAATAATAGTTCACTAAAATCGATTTGAAAACTATAGGGATGAATTTTTGGTTATAGTTAGAGACTCCCATTTCCTTAGTCACATCCGTCCAAGCGAAAATTGTAGAAAGAACAATAAATTAAATAAAATTCTTACTTAAGGGCTAATGCAACCTTGCGATCACGAAATTGGCAGTATTTGAAAATTTTAATAAATCAACAGGAATAATAGATTTTTTAATAGATAATTTTTTTAATAGATAATTTTTCAAGAGAAAAAATATAATTTTTCCAAAAAAAATTATTAGTAGGAAATTTAATATTTCTAAAATCTTTCAATTTTTATTAAAAAAAATTTTTTTTGCAATTTAAATGGAAGTTTTTTTGTAAAAAAACTAATTGAAATTAGTAAATAATTTTTTTGAAAAAGGAATTTTTTTCTTTTTATATTAGGTTTAATAACACTTTTTTATTAAATTTAATTTTTTGACAACAATTTTTTGGAAATTTTTTTTTTAATATGTTAAAATTTGCCTTTTTCTTTTTTAAAAAAGTCTACATATCTTACCGTTTATGACTCTTCTTTGATATCCACATGCCGGTTTTCGGTGCGCAAACTACAACTAGAGTCTCTAAAATTCCGCAATTATTTAAAAAAAATAACAAAAATTTACACGATGGGCCAGAGACGTACGATAAGTTTCGTCCTGAAATTTGGAATCTAAAAATCATAAAAAAAAGGACCGAAAAATTGGAACTGGTCGGCCAGTTTGTACAACTACCTAGGAGATAAAGTGAACCCGCGTTTTATCGCAAACATTATTTTTTGTTATTATTTTATTAAAGATTTAGCGGTGCTGCAGATTTGGGATTTTGGTTTAGATACGGCTCAGATATGCCAGTTAATATCCACAAAATTAGAAAATTTTGGAAATTTTTTTTTGCATTTATTCAAATTGCCATACCTTTCCAAGGCGCGTATAGCTTTCTTGCTTATTGTCCATAACAGTATGCAACCAACAATCAGCGCTCATCACTACTATCATACTAATTTTCTTTTTTTTTTTTCATATTGATAAGGGGCAAAAAGAAATATAAGGCGGACAACAGAGTACAAGTCATGTTAAGCTCCCTAAAATTTGGAATCAAAATGGCTAATTCTGCCTTGGTTCTATTGAACGCTTTTTAAGCCATCGAATGTTGTCAAAAATTCCAATGCACAGAAAATAAAACCAATTTCTATATATCTCCGTTTCTTATCTAAAATTAATCAAACTTTTCGAAATAAATTCATTAAAAATTACTTTTATTCAAATTACATACAAAAGTGCAAGGCTGACAAGGAAAAGAACTTGATACGCGCAAAATTTTATGCCATATATTCGTTCTTGCCTAGACTCGCATTATGCAAAAATCTCTCAATACTTTTTTCCATAATTGCTATATAATAAAATTAATTCGATATATTTTCTTTCTAGGTCCAACTATGTACATATATTCATCTGGCTTCTGTATTGGATAAGTTCATCCATAGTTTCTATTATAATATTTACAAATCGAAAACAAATATAGAGCGTTTCGAAGGCGCTCTTTTCTAGAAACCAAACAACCAACATAAAATTATTTTTCTTTCATTCTTTCATTCATAATTTTCAAAAATTGATATTCAATTTATTTTAAAATGAATTGTGATATTCCCAACTCAATTAGAAACAATTTGTAAAGGCAGCCATGTAATTGTACATATACACTGAATGGCATAACCATGGCACGGATGCAATCTTTAAACTAATTTTTAATAATATATTAAAGTTATATAAAACTACACGGAAAATAATTGGCCTCAAATGCAATAAAAACGAATGCTATTGCATTTTATGCATTCTTGTAACTTTTACGCAGTGCACTGTTGTGAAAGATCATCTCGTGAGTTTTAAAGCCGTTACTATTTAGAGATTCCAATTATAAGTAAAAGGTGTATCAGTATGACTTCAGACTTAAAATCGAACACATTTCTGATTAGAGATTTCCTATGCTCTACACCACTTGTGGTAGAAGGCCGTTTGTGCGGATGCATGGAACAGCCAGAAAGACTTGACATGGAGCCAGCTGTTATTATACAAGTCAATTCAGAATAATTTCTTAAGTTTGGCTGTCCGTTGGTCTGTCTGCTTTTTTTCTTTTCTTTTGTTCAATTTACAGGCCACGAATTTTTAAGATATTTTGATGAAGTTCGGTACGCTGACGCGTTCAAGGCCAAACGTTGTTGAAAATAGTTCGGATCGAAACACTTTTTCGTTCACTTTCTTTATAGCGACTTATTTTGAAAAGGCGATGTATAATTGTATGGTGATGTAGGGTATTTAATGGTAGACCGTGTCCCACTGTAATGTTTTTATTTAGGTTTTATTTTTAGTCTGCTTTTATTATGATTTAGAGATATTCAGGTTACGTATACGTTAAAAAACTAGATTTTTTACCTTAGCTGTAAACCTAAAAAATTCAAAATATTTAATAGACAAAAAAAAAAATGTAATGATGCTTAAGAATCTTAAAACGTATTTAAAACATAATATTTAAACTTACTAAGATTGGTTAATATAGGCTTCATACTTTTTAGACTACCAAATATCAACTCATTTTGATTTCTATATACATATATATAAAGATACGGGATTATTGCTTTAGATCGAGATTTTTTATAACAAAGCTCAAGTGCTAAACATATTTCTTTACTCTCAAGCTCTAAAACCCAAAATGAATTTATTTTTATTACTCCCTTAGTAAAATCTTACTTCATTTTCTGTTTGTTTTTGTTTATACAACACATTGTTCATAAATTAAGTTGAAAATTTCATTTAACCAGAGCACTGAAAAATACATGGACGATTTCACATATACGTTGTGTATGCATGTATACGTATGCTTGTGTTTGTGTGTGTGTAAAACGAAAGAAAGTCATAAAATACGCGAAATTGCAATCCGGCTAAAGCTTATTTGCTGACTTGAGTAAGTTTTGCAGGCAAGAACATAAGACGCGGAATGAAAACGTAAAGACCTTTTTTAAATAGAGACTGAATGAGAGACGAAAAGACGATATGCTGAGACGACGATAATGATGCTGATGACAATTTTCCTCTTTTCATCTTCTTCTTTTTCGCATAATTTCATTTTCCCATGAAACAAGAGATAAAGTATATAAACTTGTGTACATATGAAGTTAATATTACTTGATGCAGAAGTAAAATTTTTTCTCTTTTTTTTTTGTAGTTGATAAGAATCAAAAAAAAAAAGAATGAAATCGTAAGAAAAGATGATTTCGCTTTTATCAGAGGAAAAGCATTTAATTTGTTTGAGCAGACGATGATATCACATCACAAGGTATGAGGGAAATAGCATCAGAAGATATTGCTAAAGTCAAAAGAAAATTAAATGAGGGAATTAATGTAGAGCTTAACAGGGATTTCCCGTACAAATGTGAGCGACTTTACTATCGTTAGTTTTATGTACGCAATGCTTGAAATATTTTTGTATTCACCTTAGTTGGTTAAAAGAGATAAAAACAAAACACTTCTTCTTAAATCCTTTTCTTCTTCAAGTAAAGCAAAAATCAAAAAGAAGGCCACGCCTTCAATAGGATTTAATTTCTTAATTTGAAAATTTGACACAATTATCGAATAGATACATACACATACGTATATATATATATGTATGTATATATATATATGTATATTTATATACATTCGTGCGCTTATGAGCGTGTGTGTGTTGGTATTTGTTTGTTTGTTTGCGTTACTAACCGCACCCATTGAACGCGGCGGGTGGTCTTATCTCTAAATCCCCCGATTGAAGTTGCTTTAACACCCGCTGCGCTTTTATCAAAGGATGTATTAAACCTACACAAAAAAAGAAGAAGAAAAACATACGCACTTAATATTTACGTGTGCAGAATAAACGATTACAAAAGAGTACTACAAAGATTACATTTCGCCTGCAAATTAAATACACAAATCAACGGTAAACGGACCTTTATTTTCCCAATCATTCACATATGCAAGCCGTAAATATATATATATATATATATGTATATATATACTTTCTTTTTTTATATACATTTAGGAAACATCCAATGCTTAGCAGTATTTACTTTACCGATGCTTACCTTTACCGTAACTAGTATTGATTACACATCACACAGACAAGCCGCATACATATATATATGGGCACACATTATAATGATAATAATAATAATAATGTCGGCATTATGTAGAGAGAATGATTTTGCCGCCAAAGACGGTAATTGTGTTGATGAAATTAAATTTAGAAAATTGGAAAAGATAAACACAATACGCGTAGACCTACCTATTGAAAATTTCCGTGCACTTGAATAACACAAATGTATCAGTCTTTATAACCCGTGTCTATCTATTATTCGAAAAACCTAAAAACATATCATGTTTATGTTGTTGCATTTATGTTGTTAACAAATGCTAGAATTTTTCATTCGACAAATCATCTGGAAAATAACAAAATTAACCGAAATACTTTTCGCTATACGAAGAATGCCTCAAACGAGTTTATAAAGTCTCTCTACTCTCTAAGGCTTACTGTAACAATATGAAGGGCGATTCGCTCCATGCTGCATATATGGCGATCCTAGTATTAACATTTTTGACTGGAGACAGTGTTCTTTACGATTAGCTTCAGCAAGTTTCTAGTTTCTGTTCTTCTTTTACAATGATCTCCACAATACACGGCGCGTATGCGGACATATGGACATGGGGACTGTTTTCAAGTAAAATCTAATAATACTCAAAAATATATATTACTACTATTACTTAGACTAAAAAATAAATCCTAAGACTAAAGTCTTAAACCACCAGGATCTAAGGGAATCGTATTTTTGTTGAAAACTCTACCTTGAGATTTGAGTTGTAAGTCGCGATCCTTTGTCTACTCGTCCACTTAGAAGGAAAAAGCGTGCATTATTTATGTTTTATAATTATTTAATAAATTTAATTAATGATTTTTATTTCTAATTAAGAACAAAATACGAAAATGCCCATCTTCGATTTCATAGGTCACGTGCGATACTTGTGCCGTAGCGGCAATAGACACTTAGGTAACCATGGTGACGCTTATCTTACCTAAAAATTACCAACTACGGATCTTCTGAAATTACCCAGAATTCAATGGAAATGTGTTCGCCTAGCTCTAGGGCTTATGAACTCCACTCACACAATCTTATTCTTAGAAGTTTTCGGATGCTCGCCAATTTCGCCTCTAACAAAATTCTATCCAAGAGCGGTCATCCTTTCACTTTTTTTTTCCTTTTCTTTCATCTACGACTTTCTATCGCGCAATTATCCTCATTCGCTAACAAACTCAATAATTACAACATTCTAAGAACTGATTAACAAACTTATTAAAATTCCTTTTGCATCACACAATGTCCAGCTTGTAATAAAATACCTGCCTGAGACGAAGTCAACTGTCACTTCTGCAGGCGCGTAATGCAATTAATGAAAGAATTCCGAGCATGCTGAGTATATTGCATCTCAAGGTATATTTCCACATACCTTAAGTAAAAGTTGTGATAATCTAAGGGATTTGTCTACAGAATAATGCCGACATCAAAATATTCGCCCCACACTTCATAGAGTTTTTCTCATCCATTACGAATTAACTCTCATTTCTCAGGAATTTAAGCTTCTTTGATCTTTGGTCGAATTTGATTAATGCCAAAAGGAAACATTTGTTACTCTCCTTTACTGATGGATCTAAGACTGAGATTGTAGCCAGCGATCTCTGATTCCCAAATATTAACATCGAAGCTATCACTCATACAGCTCTGTATTTTCGGCTGAATATCTTGCTACCCTAGAAGCTATTTGCTTAGCGAGAATGAATTCCTTATCCTATCACACAGTATAACTCGCTTATCTACTTTGCAATCGCTTCCCGCAGAGAAAACTCATGCTTACGTACTAGAAATCGGGTCTTCAGTATACAATCTCAAACCTGACGCGTTTCGTTTCCATCTTCTTTGGGTGCCTAGCCATACGGGCAAACTGTTGCTGACTTTTAAAAAAGCGTTTAGCCATCTCGAGAATCGCAATTTTCAGTCTAAGGGCAAGATGCTCTCAGGACAGCTAAAAAAATGTCAAAACGAAGTATAGTAAAAAAAGTCACGAGGACTACAAAGTCAAACGGGGAGCAATTATTGAAAAGGTCCAAGAGTCAGGTATCTCTCAATACATATATATACCTATATGTTGGCGAATGGTTAAAAAACAAGAAAGTTAATAGCCATATAAATTGAAGCCAGAAAGACGTGACAACATCTCTCGTCCGGCTCATTAATGGATGAAGAGACACTCTTAAGTGTAACAAATGAAAAATGTTTGAAAAATGGGTGCATCGTGTTAAGCCGCAGGAAGATCATCATTCCCTTCAAAATCAAAAGCAAAATCGAAAATTTGGGATTTGAAAAGGTCCATGCGTACTTGGTTGAATACGCTAAGTATATGGCGCTAAGAGCTTCTGCATATGAGCCGAAGCATAAAGAGAAACAATGTACCGAACTATGCAAAAATAAAAGCCAGAAAGGTATATGTGAGTAGAATAAAACTCGACTATAAGCTTGTAGAACTAAGCTCGGCCAAAAGCTGCTAAGGTGGCCAACAAACCACATGACCGTTAGGCTCTAAAGACTGCCATAAATTAAGTGAATGTCGATCTGGTGCAGAAAAAGCTACGGTTAAGAAATTTTGAATTCATTCCGCGAGGGCTTCTATAGAACTGTTATTCGAAGAATGGGAAAACCTTCTAATGAGTGACAGAGAATATTTCCAATAACTTGTGCTTTCACGTTATTATGAAATCTTGTTATGTTGTTAAACACAAGAAGGGTAAGAACTTAACTCGACCGCTCTCACTTGAATATGGGAAAACCATTAAAGGAAACGCCTGAGACAGAATTTAGGAAATTAAGAAAAAGAAAAAAATGCTTGCTTTCTTTCATTTACTTTACGTAAAATATTACACGATAAGCATCGTAACTCCTGTTTGTATTTCTTTCGTAAATCTTGACATAAATAGAAATTTTTCGTTGAAAACAAGACTTGTTTGAAAAAGTTTACATTTTTAAATTTTAAAATTTTTTTTTTTTTTGCTAAAATAATACGAAAAAATAAACAGAACTTCGTCATGGCTAAGGGAGACGACAAGAGTGCAATGCAAAAAGACTTCGATAATGAATTTCAAGGCAATCTTGTGCAGCTGGAGAAGTTCTTAGTTTCGATGAAACTTCGAGACAAAGCATTAGCCACAGAATGGATCGAAAAACTAAAGAAATCAAATAAAGATGTAGAAGAACGAAAACTGCGCAATCGTTTTATCAAACATTTTGTTGAATCGACCAATAAGGAGAAGTCTGTCTTCTCGTCCAAGCCATTCAAAAATCTGCCGCAGCACTTTAGTGGTCCTTTAGAAGAATTTAAATCATTGCTCCCGCTAACACCGGAGGAAATCTTACATCCAACCGAAGAAGTGAAACAAACTTACATATCGGAATTATTCACTAATGTACCAGAGGGAGCGAAATTTTTGCAAGTGCAACCCGTTCCCAGACAAGGTTCATTTTTTATTCTTTTAATCGTCCCCGATGACAGTAAAGAAAAAGGGAAAAAATGAAGAAAAAGTCGACCAAACGATTTGCAAGAACAAAGCAAAAAATGCGGAAAAATAGAAAAGAAATATAAAAATTGCATAAGTTATAAGCCAAAGTCATACATGTTTGTCTACCAAAAAAAAAAAAAAAGAAAGCGTGAAAAATTCCAAAAAAAAAACGAATGAATAAAAATTGTCCAAAAAAAAAAAGCAGCCAGCCAGAGTACGCGCCAGTTTATTTCTTAGGGCTTTGAATTTAAGGAAAATTGAAATAAAAGTGGAAATCATGGCACGAGAACAACGAACTTACAAAGCGAAGACAAGAGCAAATTCCTTCGATGGCATACACAGCAGAAATATATTTAACAGTGCAACAGTGCTCGCTTTCAGTTTGGGAAACATACATTTCCCTTTCATTTCCCGAGAATCAAAAAGCTTAAGGTATTTGTTGCAAAGCAATCTAAAATATCTGTACGTCTCTTTTATACGGACCTTGATATGGACACTTTCTTGTGTGGCCCTTAATCTGTTCCAAATTAAACATTCATCCCAATTAATGAAAGAATTCTGAGCATGCTGAGTATATTGCATCTAAAGGTATATTTCCACATACTTTAAGTAAAAGTTGTGATACTCTAAAGGATTTGTCTGCAGAATAATCCCGACATCAAAATATTCGCCCCACACTTTATAAAGTTTTTCTCATCCACTACGAATTAATTCTCATTTCTCAGGAATTTAAGCTTCTTTGATCTTAAGTGAAAAAGTGAAGGGAAATATTTTGCTTACTTTTCGTGCTCTTTGATAAACCAGTTCGAGCAAATGTAGTTTGCTATGAAAGGCTGTAAATATTTGTTTCATATTCTGCAGTATTTTTGAATTATCTTACAAATGTCTTCATATATGAACACTCGAAGCATTACATCCCCAGCCAAAGCCTTCCTAAAACAACAACGCATATAGCAGAGAGCATGTGTATCATATAGAATATCATAAGTGAGCAAAAATTATTTGTAAGCAGATGTATCTCGATAAAGTTCTTTGAGAGTTTTAACCTATGATACCTTCCTAAACACTTTTGCATAATTGTAATTATCTTTTTACCGAATGTGTTCGTTAATTTTTTAAAGTTTGGAAAGGATTATGGAACACGCTCAATCAATGATGTTTATATAAGAAAAGTTTTTCTTCGAAAAGCATCTATTTCAGATGGAAGTCGGAAGACAAAGCGTACAATGTCTGAACTTATCCTACGAACGTTCCATTCTTTTCTGTAATTCGGAAATCATCTGTTAATCATTACTTCTAGAAAACTCCTTGTACGTTAAAAGCACTTCCTTGATGGGTGTACACAAACGGATATTGGATCGTAAAAACCAAGCTCAGACCGTACACATTGAGAAACTTTTTAGGCTTCGTACATAAAGGCTATAGGCAACTGTAGGCATACTACAAAGATGATAGGCTGTGGCGATATTGAATAGAAAAGTTATATTTTTTATTAAGTCGATGTCCAGTTGCATTATATAAAAAATCGTTGTCATCGCTTGTCTAAGAGATATCCCTTACTTCGTCCCATGAACATTTATCAAAGTGTAACACGTATATAAGTTAGCTCATTGAAGCGAACATGAAGTAGGATTTGGAAGCTCCTGTCCCTTTTCTTAATTGGACAACGGCATCAGCAGCGGAGTCATGACGAAAGAGGAAAAATAAACACAGTACAATATTTAAAGCGTCGGTCATTCACACCGAACTCGGCATCGCCAATTAGGGTAATTAGCTGGTTGTAATTACTTATGAATTATTCGCGCTTGAGAACACTACAAGCAACAGTTGGTCACTAAAAGAAAATATAAAAGGCATTACAGATTGGTTTTACAGTATGACGATTCTCGGCTTTAGACATTTTTCCTTCTCATAAACACCTTTTTCAAACGAAGTTCTCCCGTCTGTCTGAGCAATGCTTCCCTATCCAAAAATGGGCGTTCACCTAGATCTGAATTGTCTGAATTGTCCTTTCGGCAAACAATTCATGCAATTCTATTCAGCCAGTGCTGAGAAATATTTGAAATAGTTTTTTTTTGAAAAAATGGGCATGACTTATATCTACCATTGTATATATTCACGGTATATATTCAAATCAGGCAAGAAAAGAAATGTCAAAGTCATCGAATTTAACCGTTTTGTACATTGATACGTCCAATTACTAGATCGTTCTCTCCAATAGACGTCGCCGATCGAAATACATACAAGCACCTTATTATACAAACACATATATGTGCAGGTATATCGCTTCTGCAGATGAACATAGCTAAGCTCTAATTCAGATCGTTTGTAATATAATTCTATAAGATCTTGGATACGAATGAAAATGAAAATCACAACACTCGCACAAACATTGAAAAGAAGAAAAGAAAATCTCCCTTTCATGACGGTAGAAACCTCCAAACGACGTTAAATATAAAAATTATTTAATAAAAAAATTTTATTTATCTTAAATTTATGGAAACAAATTTTTGAGGTCAAAAATCAAAAGTAAAACATTATGTATTAAAAAAGTCATTATTAATAAAATAGAATTAAAAAAAAAAAACTAACTCACTATTAAGATAACGCATCGTAATAACTCTCTCATGTATACACGCGTTTCACGTTCTGAACATGAATAGTTAATTTTGCTTTTTTGATTATATTGTAATGGTATCAGGAAAAGGGTGCATATTGTGTTGTTTTTGTTTTTCTTTTTTTGCTTCTCTCCTTCTTTTACCCATATTTATATTTATTTAAGTAATTATTTACACTTGGAAAATCCTATCATAGAGTGAAACCGTAAAGTATACAAACTATCGCTTTAGTTAACTACCCATAGTACGCCCCTTGTGCCCATGTTTATTTATATCTCTGCGTGCGTATGTGTGTGTGCACACATTGCACTCTTAACTTCGATGAGGTTTTGAAGTACGAACACGAGTTTGAAGGCTTGAATATCTCAATACAATAAACTGCTTACACATATACTATTATGCCAACCAAAAAAAAAAAAAAAAAAGAAAGAAAAGAAAAGAAAAGGAAAACGTGTATTGTAAGGGATATTTCCACTTTTCTTTTTTTTTTTTTGGGTATATAGATGAAAGTTTCGTTAACCGGTTCGGTTTATGGGTTTAGTGTGAATCATATGTAAACGGGAGATTGTGGATGCTGGTTGGTGTACCCTTTAAATTTATGCTATTAATTTTATGCATATCGGTAGCTAGGTAAGTGGCAATAGCAACGTGAACAAGTAGGATGAGGTCAAATAAAAAATAACGGACGAAGGCACGAATGTTTTGAATGCTGATTTTTCAAATTTCCTCTTAAAGAATTTCAAGAAACGACCCATAGATCGATATCGCCTGCAAAATAATCAAGCGAATTAAAGCTCTAATGCATTTTATTTTAAATTTGTATATACCTAGTATATCCAAGATACATCGATCATATATTTGTAAAACTCGATGTGAATTCCCCCATAAAATATGACGGTCTTCCTTTGACAACTTCAATCATCGGTTATCTCTTCCCTTTTAAAACACATTTGACTTTGTGCATTATAAAGGTATTCAAAAAAAAATTTCATTTTGGCACACTATAATATTGGGTAGGCGGGGTCAATTTTTTCCAATTTTGCACACAAATGGACCAGCATCGCCCACAGAATATACGTTCAATTTTTGCACATTTACATGATTGAGTTTTGAAAAATAGGGGTTTTCTCAGTTTACGTGGTGCTGTAGGCGTGTCCTTCGACCAATTTGGACTATTTTCAATATCATACTGCGTACAAGAACTTCCAATGTTTCTGCCAAATTTGAAGCAGAATGTTGACAACAGACATTACACAGACCGACAGGCGGACAGGCGGACATGCTTAAATCGATTTAGAAAGTAATGCTGATCAAGACGCTTTGACAAACGAATATATCCCTCATTCTTCGGTGATGGGTATAAAAATGCAAGCAACATTTTGTGCAAACGTTAAAAAATAGAAAATCGATTTAAGGTAAGCAATGCTTGCCGACAGATGCCTTTAACAACAACTTATTCTTATTTATTTTCTCTCTTAATAATAACATGATCTAAACGATAAAATCGTAAAATTTAAAAAGAGAAGATATTTTTTAGTTTATCGGCAAAGATAGGCAAATACAGTTTAGTTCAAAAAAACAAAAAGAGCAATTATGCTATAAATAAATCTGTACAAACAATCGAAACACATGAAATATAAATGAAAACGTTTTCTATAAAACGCTCGGAAACGATTACGACATTTAGAAAAATACTTAAATAACTCGAAATTCTAAACAGATTCTGCCTTGGTCCTTATCTTAACTTATAATATCTTACTTTTCCTTCATCTACAATAATCAGATAGAGGAGAATATTCAAAAAATATTCATATTTTGTCTGGTGTTTATTATCTTAAGCTGATCTAATGACGATCTACACCCAAAAGGATAATAATTTTCTTTTAAACAAGTTGTTCTGCTTCTGTTGCTTCTGTTGCTTAAACATGTTCAACATAAATGTTAATTATATTGCAATTCAAAAATATTATTATTTATCTATAACTTATTTTTACTTACGTTTTATACCTTTCGTTAATTTTACCAGTTAATGCTTAACATCAGCATATAACAGTTGCAGTTGTACAGCTTCTTATTAAGGCTTTGGGAATATTAACCAATTAGGGTTTTTTTTTGTTTTCAGGGCCTTTCAAAAAGATAGGAATTAGTTAAAAAAAGAAGAAAAAACACTTCAAGCTGTGCTATTGTAAAAAATACTCATTTTAATATCATTTCAATATCATTATAAACATCAGTTGTTTTTCATAAAGAGGAACAAAAAATTGTTGCTAGGTTATTAACAAACCAAGCGCTTGCAATGTTTGCCTTACCTTTTATACCTTCAGTTAATAAATTAATTCCTCATAAAGTTTCGAAAGGCTAAGTATTTGCATTTTAGCCTTTACTTTTTTAATCCATGACAATCTGCCAGCAAAGTTAAAAATATCTGCTTAGTTGTCTTCTGAGGAGTGTTTCACTTTTGGGAAACAAGCGAAACAGGATAATAAGTTTTAAGTATGAAAATGCAAAATATCGTATTGTAAGGGGCATGTACTAGTCTGAAACTTGAAATGGTCATAGCAAATGTACGCTCTTCTGTGTCAACTGGACTTCAAACTGGACTTCTCTTTAACTTTGATGTCTTATGTATGGGCGTTTTCATCTTCAGTTTTCTGTCTCCCTTAATGTTAATGGAGTTTCCTTTCTTGAGCTTTACAATAATGCACAGACGGACAGACAAGACTAATTTTTTATATGAGCTCCTTTTACAACGTACAAACGGACATTTGCGAATGTTCATCAGCCTCAAAATTAAATTTTTTTGGGCGAGACTTTGCAAATCTTTCGTTGACCATCTCACAGTTTTTTCTGCATTTTCACTACAAGCCAACTTCATCATTTCCATAGATTCAGTTGCATTTGTCACTAATCAATGCCGTAGAGAACATTCATCTCTTTACGCTTTGATATACGTTGCATGACAGGTCGTAAGCAACTGATACTTATGTTGTGCAAACCCCAATATCAAAGTTATCTGAATCCAAAATTTCCGTAGATATGAACGCGAGAAGTAGATTTTGTACACCTAATATAATTCAAGTGATCGCCAATGCTTATCTTTAACAGAAGAACTGGAAGAAGAAGATCTTAAACTACATCCGCTTAAAGTCGAATACTGAGCATCTATTTTCTAAGCAAAATATGAATAAAATTATTAGGGAACTACCAACTATTCCACATCAAGCTCCAAGAATAAAGCATAAAGTTTCAATATCTTTATGATTTGATGAAAATAATCATTGTCGCTATTAAATGGCTAAAGCTTAGGCAATAAAGTGTAAATTTATTTACAGGGGAGTTCGTCTTGATCCGGACTTTATAGTCGAAAGTGTTATTAGACTGCAAGTCTAAAGGTATAGAGGTACTGAAATGTACATATTTATTCTTACTCTTTCTTTGAAGAAATTTATTAAATTCTAAAAGTTTCATAACACACGCCATTTGCGGTACGAAGGTATATGAAGTTTGTGCGGGCATCTACAATGTCCAGAAGCAGTTGAGATGGACCCACATTTCGTTACACCGATCGATTCAGAAAGTGATTCTAAGTTTATAGGTTCGTCCGTCCGTCTGTCCAATTTGTGTTATTGTGTTCAACCTACAGACCGCACTTTTTGGGATATTTTGATGAAGTGTGATGCACGGTAATGTTTTTTTTTGCCCAACCACAACCAACGGACCACTTTTTCGACCATTTCCGCTATAAGGCCTTATTTTGAAAAGAAGTTATATGAACAGCTGCCTTAAAGGAAGTGATGAATTTTTACTTCTTTTTTTTACTGAAATAAGTTTAATGATTAGTTCTTTTATTGAATATCGCCGAGAAAAAGAGGCTTTTTGGAGCAATAATTTTTTCACACATGGGTGTTGTTCTTACGAAAACCATCAAAATTTCATTATGCGGCGAAAATAACTCTATTGTTAGATTTCTATTTATTCACTACTTTTTTTAGTCGTTTAAATCTCGCTTAAGTATTCACTTAAGCGTTTCTACATAAACGATTCCTTGAAGCCAGCATCGGTTTCTTGCATTTGCTGCTTTCGTTATCCTGCTGCCCTTTTTTACATTTAAGCATTTAGCATAACATCTTATATAAGATTTTATACGTTTTTTTGAAAATTGTTCAGTTTTTTACGATATCTGCTTCCATTTGACAAATCAGATCAGATAAAACAGTTAACAAAGAAACAGAAAAGAGGAGATTTACAAGAAATCATATTCACACGCAATAGTTTCTTTTTTGCACCTGGTTAACTGATAGTTTTGCCATTGTGTTCAATTTTTATTGGAATTTCGCATAAGGCCTAGAAATTGTCACTTAATTAACTTGCTAAAGAAAATGTTCTTAAATTTCAATGCTATTCAGAGAGAACAAGAAGCGAGCATTTTAAGATATATTAAATGATAATTTGTTTCTAATAGAAAAAAATGTTTAGAGATAGCCATCGAAATTAGCCTTAGCGTTAAAGGGAAAATGCACGAGAAGATTCTATTCACTTTTAGCTGGCTCTTTGATACTCTACAAAACATTAGTTCATTATGATCATTGTACATCAATATATATTTTGTTATCAAATTAATATCAATCTTTTAAGCACTCTGAGCGTAACTCGCAAGTCCAAGTAAACTTATCTTCTTCAGCGTATTATTTGAATTCCGCTTTTTAAAGCAAAATGTCTGAAACACAACAAGACTTGCTAAACAATGTCGTTCCCCTACCCCCTCTTCCTCCTACAAATTCACACGCCTTAGATCGTATCTTCCTTCGCTAGATCATCTAGATAAACCGGCGCTTACAATGGACTTTCAAACTTGATCAGAGCACTAAACAATACTTCATTCGCGCTCGTTTAACGCAAGAACTGTTTTTAGTAGTGTCAGGAACTTTAGAAATAACAACGATACTCCATTTCAGATGTTTAGATAACGGACACGAACGCCCATACTTTAGGTAGAGTCCGCCAATCCACCGTCGCTTTATATAATTTGTTAGAAAAGTTCAACGAATCGTTCATTCGCAAACCCCTTTTAATCCCCAATTTATTTCGTTTGCAAAAGCTATTTGGATTAAAAAACGCCGAGTTTCTTTGGATGGATACTTTTTATCGGATTCTACATTTCAAATTGTCTTAACCTCTGAAAAAGCTGGGACATGTACGCCATACATTAATCACGGCATTTTAATAATTAAATCACGGAGAGTTGTGAACGGACTTTGCGCATGTCATAAAGTCAACGTCTTGCATGGTAAAGGTCGATCGTAGAAGAAACGTAACGAATGGATTTTAGACACACGCTACAATCAATGGCATCCTTGAAATAAATCGGTCGTATGAATGACATAAACGTTTCAAAGAGAGCTGTGAATAAATTGTGGATCTTCTTCACAATCATAGTCATCCATGGAATAAGTTGGTGGCACGAGGGGTACAAAGACTTTATTGTAGGCCATGAAGAAGGAATTTTAAAGGCGTATACAATCTACATCAATCTACATCATCCAAGCAAAAGGTGGTTGGTATGTGCGATGCGAAGTCTAATGGGAAAGCCACAAACACGATCGTAAGCATGTCTTACAACCGGCATTGCCCATGCAATAAGTCGGTCATGTGAACGGGAGGGAGCTTTCACAGAGAGTCATGTACAACTTTAAAATCAACGTCGCCGATGAAATAGGTGGAAAAAATAATTTTAAAAACTATATCTTGAAGAACATAAGGACCTCTTTCCAAAGCATTTCTTTCCAAGCTCTGCTCATAAAAAGTTCTTGAACTCTGCGAAGAAACCCAGTGTTCTTCAAAAGAGCCAGAAATTTATGATAATGAATTCGACAAACTTTGTCCTACAAACCTAGAACGCTATTTAAAACAGATTGAAACCACAATAGTGTCACACGTTCGAAACTCAACTTCAAATCAATGAATTTTCGATGATTGAAGCACTGCCGTAAATGTTTTCATTTAAAAAAGTAGTTTACCTTTAAGAGGACGCTCTACGCCCAGACTTTTCTATTTGTAACACCTCCCGAACAGTTTTTAACATTCCGTCCCATCGTTTACAGACTTTCAAAGAGAAAAGAACTTGAGAAGACCTATATGGTCTTTATTGCCTTGTTACAAGAGCACCATACCGAATAACTAGCTTAATATACCTCCTTTAGTTGCTCGGTAAACCGAATAATAAGCATTTAAATCTTAAAGGTGCATAAAGAAACCGAGTAAACACGACAACCAAATAGTGCGTTTAACACTTGAAAATATCGCCAGAAGAGATAAACAAATGCAGACAACACCTACAGCTACATAGATCTGCAAGCGACTGAATTAAAACATTTAGGTAAAATGACAAATAGACGAAAATCTCTTTAGATCAAAGAATTTTGCCAATGCTCGCACCTTTAATTCGATACAAGATACGTTTGAATAACTCTAACAATTGTTTTACGTAAGTTTAAAAAAATCTTTATTCCTCTCATTGTCATGAATGCTCTAAATTTTAACACTCTTGTTATCGCTAACAACGTAACATCATAAACAAAACCTTTTACTTTTAAGCAGATTTGAACTCAAGCAGTAAGTAAGTAAGTAAGTGATAAGCAATGTGATGGCACTTAAAAACCATATGTAAACACTTGGATAATCATACTAGCAATACATACTCAATTTCTTTGATCTTAACGCTAAGCTCAAGTTATCCTAAAACAATTCATTAGATCAAGTGCTTAGAAAACATTTAAAATATCTTAAGTAGCACCTAAATGTCTAATGAAAGAATTCTCAGAAAATGATTTGAATGATGTTACATGTAAAGCTATTTAGCTCTAATACGTGTTGTACTCTTGAAGCACTCATCAAAGACAATGAATCTTAATAACGCCTTACATTAGTCGATTTCGAATAAAATGTAGTCAGATTTTTCGAAAACTTCGTTTACATTTAAAGCGCCACTTCTTCTTCTATCTTACAATTCCAATGGATTCTGAAAATTTCGATTAATATTTGACCCTTGGAGTCCTTTCAGCACTGCCTTGCTTTCTTAGAAAGGCAAAGATTAGTACTAGCTTTCTATCTTTTTCTTGACAAAAAACTCCCTTAAAAATGCGAAAATAATTGAGAGAATGCATGTGAGAAGTTTTAATACATCCATCGTACAGTCTGGAACTTGGCCCGTCCAACAATCATTTTTTCACTCTCAAAACCGGCTTCACAAGAGGCAGACGAAAATCAGTTCGCACACATTTTTTTGCGCTCAGGTATCCCAAGAGTTATACCTTAACGCTGTAACAAATTGATATATACGGCGGATCAACGGAGGATATACGCTTATACAGGTTGTCTATCAAAACTTATACAGTACGTTACTGTTATTATATCGTTTTTAAAATTTACTCTCTTTAGATTCGAAATGAGTTGATAGCCAAGCAATGAAAGTAACGCCATTAAGAAATGCCAAAAAGTTGGGATCAAATGCTTATCGCTAGAGTAAGGCTGTTTGCCACAAATTTTTTGTTTTGTTTCCCTTAAGCAGACTCCGTTCCCTTAACCGTCTTCATGTCTAATGTCAACTTTATTAAGCCAAATTTTAAAATAAACGTTTGGAAAGCAATCAGTCGAACGGTTGATCCGAAATTGTAGTACATTTTTATATCCTGATCGAGGACTTCAAACGAGCTTCGAGAATGAGAAAAAGACATTTGAATACCATGCTTGGATTATATTGAAAGCTTTCTTCTTGCGCTGTGATGACTTTGGGGTCGTTCATTATATCAGCGAAGTTATTATAAACGGTCTTAGAAGATATAACCACTTCGGGATCCTAAAATCCCAAGTGATGGGAACTCTTACGGATTTTGCAAATTCAACCATTCAAGGAGAGAATCCAAGCAAAGCCGGTCTATTTCCATTTTTCTATCGTATTAGGTGCAAAAAATAGGTGATGATAAACCCTTTGGCTCACTAAATCTTATTTTAAAAACAAAACTGAAGTTAGGTTTTTCCCAATGGGGATCGCAAGGTGCTAGGAAATGTTTTTAAGAAATACACAGGATTTCAGCAGCTTAAGCGTCAGTGTTCACTTGCCGTAGTAGTAGTCATATTTATGTGAAAAATTTTTTCTGCTTTTTTTTTTGTTTTTTTTTATCCTCTTTCTTATATCTAATAAACAATTTTCGCTTGTTATTTAATCATTTAATTAAAACGAAATAAACTCCTCACCGACTAAGTTTAATTCGTTTATATATTTTTATACAATAAATATTTATTTTATATCAAATTGATTACAGGCACACGCACGTATGAGGATATTAAAAACTTTTAAGCTTCAATTTTATTCTGCAATTTATTTAATTGTAAAATGCCATTAAGCCGACAATGCTTTTGCAATTTGACCATAACATCGTGATATTCATAACATCTCGTATAACATAGACTATTCGACATAGGAACAAATAAATACCTGAACCGAATCACTCTCATATTATTTTAAAATGTTATGATACATGCATAACATACATATGTAGAGAATGCATTTATCAAAAATATAACAGAAATGGTGTTAAGAGCTCAACAGAATGACTTGGAGTTTAAGTAAGAAGAGATTTTGAAAACGTGTTCCTTCCTTCGTCCAGCCTTAAACACTGGCTATTTTAACGACACTAAAAACTTTTAACTCTATATGTACTAGAAGAGTGATTGCGAATACTTCCCCATGTAACGCCCGTGAATTTCTATTAAATGTTTATACACAATTTGCGGTCAATAACTGCCATTACTTCAAAGAGACTTTTTTTAATTTTTTAAATTTTATAGAGGGGTTTATCGAGTGAGTCTGGGCCTTTTTTGTCGAAGATGATATAAACATAAAATTATGGCAATTTCTACGATGATAGCTACAACAATAGGTGCGAGGCTCGGACTCACAGACACTATGGCCTACAAGGGCCAACATTTTTATTTGAAGTTCTTGAGAACATTGGTTTTAAATTGTAATGACAGATTAGAGCGACCTAATAATTGAAAACGTCGCCATATAGTCAGGGGACTTAGTTTACCTGGCATACGAGAGTAGATAATAAAGGCCAGGACGTGCAAAAAAGAAATCAAATGCTGACCTCACCTCATTTTCTTTGGAAAAGATGGCTTCTGAGGAACAATTCCAGCTCTCTCTCGCAATCTATGAATCCGAATTTCAAATTCTTGATCCCGTTCCTTTTCATTTTGCGAGAAAATCACTCCCGTTCTTTCCAAGCAGACTTTGGAAACATTATTAAACAGGTATAGACAGTGGCTCTACAGTGAATGGGCAAGCACATGATTATCTTTTTCCTAAGCCCTTCAATTGGGAATGCAAACGGATTTTCCGGATTGCTCGACTTGCCAAGACGCTTAATTCCCTAATGAACAGAACTTCTTGTGCTGATTGATTTTTTTTTTTTTTTATTATATAACGTATAATACATTGTACTATCTATCATTATGCCTACCACACGTATATAAGATCCTGTTAAGTTGGACATATTTGCGGAAACCTTGGATATTATTCTCCATCTCTCCCTCTCACCACATCCAACGCTTATAAATAAATAACTATTTACATAAAACAATGCATAAATTCATGTAGTTGTATGTGAACATTTTTTGTATGAACAACGAAAAATATTTGGTCAGCATTAAAACTTTAAAATCAGGTTTCGTTTACAATACATATATGAAAGTGAAAATATCACTAATTAGAATGTTATTTTAAACAATGTGTTGATAATGATAAGACTTTAAACATGTCTGCATATATATAAAACCATCTTAGACCGATATTTTTCTACTGAGGAAATAAAAACACTTGCATTTATATATAGAAAGACATTACGCGTGTTTTAGTATTAGAGTAAATTTCGATTTTTTGAAAAAGAAAGTTTCTCATCTCTACTATTTCGGACAACAAAACGTCAAGCAAGTACAGAGGACATTTTTACATCGTGAGCTGCCCGGTCAAGAATATATGCACCTTATAGGATCCTTAAAGTTTATATCAGAGTATAGCAAATTTTTTGATGAAATAGATATAATGTTACTTCTTATTCACTCGGAAAAATAAATTCGAAAACTGGAGTCTTAAAGCACTAGTATCTCACGCTATCAGTTTAATCAAAACTCGTCTGCACTTGAGATTTGAACCCGCGGCCATTGAGTTGTTATTCGAGATGATTCGTCTAATCGGCCACTCAGACGAAAGAAAGAAAATTTAAAAATTTTTCGTAAGCGATTTTATTAAGTCATTTTTTTTTCTTATAAATAGTCAGGCAGGCCATATCCCCAGTGGCAACCTGGTGGTCAGAGAATAAGATGTTGAGATAAACGGATAGGGTGGTAAGCTTCAAAAGTAAAGAACTGGTTTACAAGAACAAAAAGAACTAAGAATAATGCATCCACAAGAAATTACAGGTAGGTTCAAGGGAATCTTTCGTGGTCCACAGAATGTAGTAAAATATAATTTAATTTTAACGATAAACAGAAGGTCTCAATAAGAACTTTCCATCTTGCAGTACTTTCTTGCTATTATATACCTTCACTAAATACACTTATGTGGTGCGAACTTCGTACGTTTAATATTTACTATTATGTGGACCTTTTTGCCATATAAAGACTTACTTTGCGTAGGAACACCTTTGTTCTCGGGGAATTAACCCGAAATATAATTTTGTCCACAATAGTTTCCACGATATTGATATTTTTCACATAAATATATTGAGAGAAAAATATTAAGAGATTTGTGGACTAAATGCTGCTTAGTTCCGTACATCGGCCAACACGAATCAGATGGCGTATGATTGAAAATTGGCATTTCATTTTGTAATTTTTATGCGGAACATTTTATATTTCACCAATCATATGAAAAGCTATATTAGTGTAAAAGTGAATGAAATATCAGAAAATGTTCACAGTATTTTTTAATATTACTGCGAAAAAAAGGCAATAATTTAGCAAGTATCAAAAAAATATGGATACAAGCCAAGATGCTTGATGTAAGTGCAAAATTCTGGATAGTCAAGGATACCTTCCACTATAATCGTCCAATCATTGAAAAAGTAGATAATATCTCATAAAAAGTGAAAAGGAATTAAATATTGCTCAGAGAAGAGTTCCAAACCGCAACCCACCGTTAAATACAACCCTAGAGTTAATCATATAACGACTTTTCAAAATAAGGCATTATAAGGGAAGTAGTCGTCTGACGTCCGGTGCACATTAGTGCACCGAATTTCATCAAAATATCTCAAAAATGTCGTCGCGTAGAACATGAAAAAACAAGATAAACAAACGGACAAACGGATAGGCAAGCTTAGATCGACATAATAAAGGGTGGGTCTATCTCAAGCCCTTCTGCGTGTTCCATATATCCGCACAAATTTAATATACCCTTGTACCGCAAGTGGTTTAGGATATAATAAAAAAAAAAAAAAAAAATCTCAATACTTTTTTCCCAACCAACCATGTGGTCAAAAGCATCTTAATAGTTTTTATTCGCTAACATTCGCCGAGGCATATGCAAAAACAAGGCAAATGCCGTCAACATCAGGACAGAAAAAAACAAAATCAAGCACTTCGTGTCTGTGAAACTTTTTATATAAGCAATATATTTAAATATATATGTATACATGTAACATGTATATATGTATATATATATATATGTATATATTTGTACGTGAAACATGTAATTCACATGAAAATTACTGCAATATATACACATATATACACCATTATGGTTTTTACTAGTGTTGGCGCTATTATTATTGTTGGTGTTGTTGTTACTGTTGCTGTTGTTGTTCGTGATTGGGTGGCATGAATTGCCATAAGTGCAATTTTAAAAGCGGTTTTGACCATTTATAATAATTGTTTTTATTTAAATTTTAATGGCTATCGTTAGTATCCAATTGCACAATATATCGATATATAGATATATGAACAATGCAATCTGACACAAGCATACATGCATACACATATATATATATTATAGCATATGCATACACATTTGCCATCATATTGTGTATACTCTCTTGCGCAGAGAGGTTTTTATCCAATGCTTTTAACAGTTAATTCATATTTATGGCAATTGAAATTTATTTTGTAGACAGACAAACAGACGTACAACAAAACCGGAGAGGAAAAAAAAACAATCTTAGCATGAGAACCTATTGAAATTGAAAACGCTCTACCTTCGCATACGTACAGGCTTAACTTGTATTGCATCAACTATATATCCCATGAAAGCGGAGTGAGGCCTTGATGTTTGTTTTCTTTTTATTTATTTTAATTTGACGCAAAGTTAATGACTAACTTTTTACACCAAAATAAATTTAACAATAATAAAAAACTGCAAATGTATATGGCAACGACAAACACACGCGCACGCACACCCACAGATATTTAAAAAAAAAGTTGTTGCTAAATTAAATTCGTACTTGTTAGCAAATTGCACTGTAAATGTTTGCAATTTTCCTAAAGCTTTGATGTTCTATTGTTGCAACTGTAACTGTTGCTATTATTATTGTTGTTTTTGTCGTTGTTAGTCTTCTTCGTCTTTCTATTTTTGTTGTTGTTGTTGTTGTTGTTGTTGTTGTTGTTGTTGTTGTTGTTCTTGCTATAGCCGCCCCTTTGCATTTATCATTTCGTATTCAATGCAACCAATACTCTTCAAAAAAAATTTATATATAAATTTACTTTGATGTTGTCCAACACGAAATAAGAAACAAACATATAAATAGAGAAAAACAAATCTATTCATCCATTGATTCGTTTTATGCGCCTTTCCGTCGCAATCCCCATAGCTGGATGGCTGGCTGGCTGCCTGGCTGTTGTTTTTCTTCCTGCCTTTACCTATGCCCTTGTAAAGCGTATTGTCACAGGTTACCAATCAATCGTGTTCCTCTTCCTCTGCTTGATAGCCTGCTTGCCTATACAGAGTACAGTATTACTCTATATTCCCTTCAGTGTTATATCAAAACTTTCCTCTGAAAAATGTAATTTCTTTAATGGTTTGTTTCTCTCTCTCTCTCTCTCTCTCTCTCTCTCTCTCTCTCTCTCTCTCTCTGGTCTGCCCATACTTTTCTTCGTCTTTCTCTGCTTACTCCCCCAAATTTCCTCCATAGGATCGAAGGTGAAAAAATACTCGCACGCATGCAGCAATACAATTAAGTGCAAGTTTTCTTCCTTTAGATTTGATTTCAATTTTTAACATATACGTCTAAACAACCAACCAAACACTCGAACATTTATATCCGCACTCTTTCACCTGCAACTAAGTGGATTCTTCAAAAGACTTTGTAAGCGCAATGTAATTTGAAAAGAAAGAAATTCTAAGCATGAAAAGTAAAAGAAAAAAACAATTCAAAATAGAAACGAAATAAATAAATAAAGATATGAACAGAAAAAAAAGAAGAAGAAAATCAGAGAATAGTTGCAGAACGATTCCTCTTTTCTTCTTTTTTTTCATCAAATCACTTAAATTTCGATATTCAGCAAAAATGAATTTCGTTCATAACCAACATTGCCTATAGACAAGTAAATATTTCTTCTATTGCATGAAAAATTTATTATATAATTATTCCTCTAACTAACTCTACATCGGTATGAAAGTGGTTGGTATTAATTAGGGAACACAATTGTTCGACTTGAAAGTAAAAATCTCTGCATTAGTGGCTCGAAGGATTACAGCAGTAAGTAGATTGCTCCCACGACGGGCGGTGGATTTAAAGAATGACGAGTCGTGGCAGTGCTGACGTGCTGTGTTCAATACAAAATAAACGGGTGAGAAAACCAAGTAGTCCTCCAAGTAGTACTCCCTTTCTTTTTTTTTTTTGTTTTCTTTGGCCAACCACTCAGGAGATGTGCTCTATGTGTTGGCACGATGGAGCTCAGGAAAATTTATAGGTAGTAAGAGAGAGAAAAGAGAAGCAGTATGTGAGTACATTCGACTTGAAAATGTATACATCTGGAACAGTGGGGAAGACCACTAGGATGTTTCAAAGGAGTGTTGTGATTGGAAAACGATCTTTCGCGGTAGTGTGCGGTGCGGTATGCGGATATTTTCAAGACGCCTAGATGAAAACGTTGGTAAAGCTGAATAGTTCTGTTAAAAGACTGGATTGGTGAATAAATCCTCGTTGTATACGTAGAACTTTGCCCTATGAATATTTATATAGAAGCACAAGTCAGTACACCCTACACACTTGTTTTGGGTGTACATTACAATGTCTATACAAAATTTCGACACATCTAAGAGTAAAAAAAAAAAATTAAATGAGCGAGTCTGAATTAGCACTTGTTGCATTACAATGTCTATACAAAATTTCGACACATCTAAGAGTAAAAAAAAAAAATTAAATGAGCGAGTCTGAATTAGCACTTGTTGCATTACAATGTCTATACAAAATTTCGACACATCTAAGAGTAAAAAAAAAAAATTAAATGAGCGAGTCTGAATTAGCACTTGTTGCATTACAATGTCTATACAAAATGATGACACATTGGTCACAGTTTCTTGCACAAGGAGAGTATGGTAGGAGGATATTCATTGTGGAATAGAAGAAAGAAATTAGTGATTTATATACATATTTATATAATATTGGTTTTACCGGCACTTAAGGTTATTGAAAACGTTCTATGTTGTACACTCTCTTGTCGCCCATGAGTATCTAAAGCCTTGGTTGCACAGGGACGACAGTCCCCAGGCAAAATCTGGAAACTTCCGCCTACACATGCGAATTGTACTCCAATTTTATTAGAACTTAGGCGGGGTATATGATGCGCGAAGTGAAGTGTTTCTCCCTCATCTTTAAAAGATTTAAGCCATTGATAACATCTTTAGACACAGCAAATGTCATTTTATATTCTCCTGTCCAGAACATCAAGAGCCATCGATTCTTCTACCATGATGCCAGCTTAAGGAAGGGGGTGCTCATCGTTTCTTCTGCGCGATAGGTGGTAATAATGCGTGTTATTGGCGTCAGAATTTATCATATCCGCCCAACACTGTTGAGAGATTTCTTGCATGGTCTCGATAAAGTTTTTTAGCGTCATCAGGCAACGTTTATTTTTTTGTGCAGTGTTGTCGAATCAACGTGCGATTGTCTACGAATGAGTGAACGGGCTTTTCTGTCACGCATACAAGGTCGTTAAAGAATATTACTAAAAGCAAGTGCAGAGTGTCCTGCAGCTACGCGAAGCTCTGTTGGAGTAAATCAATCCATTGCATCTCTTATCAAATAATTATTTCAGAAACGGCCTTCAAGTAACATATGCTATCATATATATTTGTGACAAGATCATCATTGCACCATATTCTGTTAAATGTCTTGCAGACAATCAAAGCAATGGCCTTACTTTAAACAAAATGACAAATAGTTCGAGTCCACACAGATCGGTCCGAATGTCAATAGTTGTGAAGTAGAATTAAATGAATGACTTTCTATGGATTGAGTTTGTCTTAGGCTAAATATTGGTAAAACTATATCTTATGAAATGTAGTTTTTAAAATTCTATGCTACGCACGTATATTCATGTATGCACGCTTATGTGCACTTTTGTTTCATGTTTACAGTACATGTTTACATTATAGTACTAAATACTTAACCATCAACTGAGATAACAATTTAAGAAGATTTCCAGCAAAGCCCACAAAAATAAGAGATGCACGGGCATAGAATAAGTTGTTGGCATATATGAGAATACAAATAATGGAAAGACGAAAAACGAAATACTACTACGACTATTCTTTACAACTCATATAAAACTAAACATGTGGGTAATCTTTTTAATGCCTTTAATCGGACATATAAGGAAAGTAACTTATACGCATCGAATGTAAAAGACAAGAGAACAGTTTTCATTTGCAATTATCATTTGAAAGGTACGTGCGTACGTACGTATCTATGTTACGGGGAAAGAAAACATACGCTCTTAATAATGCACTCAATGATAGCTTTGTTGTTTCACAACAACAACAACAAAGCGCTATTGTTTAAATTGAAGAAAAGTGCGCAAAAATTTTGCATACTAAACCCGGTATTGGCAAAACATGTGACGACAAAGAAACTATCATAACAAGGATACAGAGCCCTTAAGGTAGCATGAAAACAAAAAAAAACCAGATCAAATTTTTCTTTCTTTGATCCCACTCCCTATCTCTTCATTTTTCACACATTCCTTGTAAGTCTTCTCCTTTCCATTCTTTGTAACTCTCTTCCTCCATCTCTCTCTCCCTCTCTATCTCTCATCATGTTTCTTTTCACTGCATTGTCTTAACTTGAAAACTTATGCTGTTGGAATTTACATTGAAAGCAATTAAATGATTCCCATGCATGCAATTTCATGCCATATTTCATTTAAACTAAGCATAAGTCCAACCCATCCCCACATTGGATTCTGTGAAAATTTCATTGAAAGCCGTTGTTGCTCTGCTCGAATACACCAATTAACACCCATTTGCTAAATATCTCACAAATCTAAAGCACTTTAACCTGCTTGCCATATACGAGGGCGAGTTGAACATCGCGAGCACAATAAGGTGAACGTCTAAGGACCGTACTGCAAGCTAGAATTGATTATTAAAGATCAAATTGAACCAATATGTTACAGAGTAAGTTGAGACCAGGGAATCAATCAAATTACACGTCACAGAAGTAAATCAGCAGTAAACCACTGAAAGGAAATCGTTGACCCGGCGAAGTTGCATCCATTTAATGAAAATATTATAACTGAAATTGTTCCTCAAGCATTACGAAGCGAACGCTACACAAGTGTTCTGATCGAATTGTCGATGAAAACATACGTGAAAAGATCTTCATGGTTCCGCTATTCTTCAGATTTAGAGAAAACCTCAAAATTAAGTTCGCACATCAAAATTAAGTTCAAGCCTAAGACACGTTAAGAGAGGTGTTAAGCATTCCATCACCAGTAAATGGTTCGGAACATTCCACGCCACTTTATTTAGTAAAGATTCAATTCAAAATCTCAGATCGATTGAAATTTTTTTTTGACAAAGTTTGTATCTCCCATTGCAAGATTTACTTATCACAAATGGAACGTTGAACTCTTTATTTTCTGCCAAAATGAAGAACTTTAGCCCGTTGAGATAGAGAAAAAGAATTTTCATTTTGACCTCGTACTAGACGTTCGTAGACTTACCATACATGCACTAATTTATATATAAACCGCTATGCCAGTATGTAGCCGGAATGCACTCTTCTCATAAACTTCTCCTGCCCACCCTCATACCCGTCTATTTCTATCGTTTGTGTTATAACCGCCATTTTTTCTGGCAAAAGAAATCGGATATGTATGATAGTATTTATATATGCATGTTATGTAGGCATGTGTGTTTGAAAGCTTTTTTGAACAGAGCAAAAAAACAAAATTCAAAAGTGTCTGTTCAGTGCTAAAGCTAAAACAACATGTTGTGCTTTTAAGTAATTTAGTAATTAACGTCAATAATGAATGTAGCGTTCACATACATACACATACACACATACCCACATATGTACATGCATGTAGTCGAAAACATTAGTATATGTCTTAACTATGAACATACGTAGTATATAACGGGGGGCTTTGTATCAATTTGTGCTGTAAGGGCGAACATATTCACGCTTACATCCCAAGTTACTGTACTTAAAATTTTGAATACGTTTTTGAACACTTATGTTAACATCACTTTTCTATATGTGTTACATGTATGCATTTGTGTTTATTTAGTTCGTTGTTAGATGAAAAATAAAAATGAAATTATCGCAATCATACATTTTCACATTTAAACATTAAACGTACGAATACGCTGTTCGTTCACTCCTTTTCAATCTATTGGAGCATCCTGTTAATATGCACATCATTCACACTAACATAATGGATAAGCTATTCTTCCGCTAATATTATTGCAAAAGCCTGGTAACGACTTGAGAGGGTTCGCTCTCTGCGAAAATTCAGACATCACATTTTCAAAACTTGGATTTTTTGTTGTTGACCTCAATAGACTTCCTGCACGTAAGCAAAAGTACCGCCTAGTAGAGCTTTGACAGATGAATTCATCGTTCGACCTTGAATTGCTAAGTGTATTGTGTAATGCTTAGGCACTACCACAAGAAGCAAATATTAAACATTGTCGAAATTTGTCGCAGGAAGGGGGGGTGTGTAAGGTTCAACACCATATCAAATATTCGTATAGCAGTTTGCCGCAAAAACCTTTTCTCAAGTTTAGCCGAATAATGCTCTTGAAGGAACAGAGCTATCGAATATTCTAAATACCTTTTACAAACAAAGTGCTACAAAAGTCGCTCTCGTTCGTAGTGTTCCAAGCAAATGATGAACTCCTTTTTTCCCTTAAACAACACTGGCTATAGCGGAGTCTTTCTAACATGCGAGCTGTGTTCAAAGGACTTTCTTATTTTTTTCGAAAAATATTTATTTATCCATCAATATCTGTCTTGTTCCCCGCAAAGTAATCTCCCTTAGATGCAATAAACTTGGGCCAAGGATTTTCCCAATCCTCGAGGCACGTCTGACATGCGCTTTTTGGTATGACCTTGAACTCTTCCAGCGATACGGTCTCTATCTTCTTAACCGTAGAAAAACTTTCTCCTTTCATCAGTCTTTTCAGTTTTAGGAACCGCGAAAAGCCGCAGCGAACCAAGTCCAATGAATACGTTGGCTGAGACATTATTACGGTGTTGTTTTTGGGTCAAAAATTACAAACAAGCAATGACGTGTGAGTTGGGCCATTCGCCGCCACCCGTTCCATGTCAAAAATATCCGAAAAAATGGCATGGCACGGGCCAACTGATATGCCGACATCGTCAGCAACTTCTCTAATGGTGATTGGACGATTCTCCATAACAATTTTCTTTACTGCTTCAACGTTTTCGTATGTTGTTAGCGTGCTGGGGGCGTCCAGGACGACCATTGCCATTAAGATCTTCTCGGGTTTCTATGAAAAGCTCGTACCACTTTTAAACATTTTTTTTGCTTAAAAGTGGACTCGCCAATTGCCACACTCAACATTTTAAACGAGTTGGAGCAATTAACTTTTTTTTCCCCACAAAATTTAATACCGACTCTGTGATCCATTTTTTTCGATAGCAAAAAAGACGCCCCATCTTTGTATCTTTCAAAAGCAACCTAAAAATGCAAAATGGCTGATAATATCAACTATGTATATGTATATGTGTACCAAGATAACGCAAAAAAAAAAAAAAACGAAAATCAGATGTACGCAGCCTATCTAGCCTACGAAATTTGAAAAGTCACCTTTTCTTTATAAAATACCTCGTACGATTCTAAGGGGTTTAAGGCGTTGAGACACAGTTAAGGGGAATCGGAGCGAAATCACTTTTTCCTTGTTTCATTTCTTCTTCACTTTCGTTAAACGATTTAATAGAAATAATTCGCATGTCAAGTATCAAGATTCTACGTCTTCTTTGCATTCAATTTGCGTACCAATTTGCGTGTGGTACCAACATTTCCTTTGATGTAATTCCCTTTTGCGAAAGCTATTTCTAAGTGGAATAGCGCTCACTTTCGTTGGGCCATGTTGCAATTATGTAACTAGATCTTTAAAAATCTTATCCTACTGGCAGCCCTGTTTTTTTTTGGACAACAACAAAAAAAAATCACTGCGACATCTGAACAATAAGCATCAAGACGGCATTTTGATTCGCTAGAAATTCTAGGATAAAAGTTTTCGAAGAATTTTTGCTAAAACGCACTTTATTGTTAAGATTTTAGCAAAATAAATTAATCTTATGTTCGTTACACTTGCCTCTAAATTTATAATCAGACTCACGGCCATATTCTGGGGTTGTGAACGTTATGTTATGTGAGAGTAATGTGTTCCCTTCTCATAATTTGGTGTTCCAATAGGCTATGTAGCAATAGCCACAATAAAGGTCTCCAACAATTTATTGTTAAGTGGCGGAAATCACGAAAAAAAATCTTGTGGTTGCCTTGTGACTTACGATATCTCTTTAAGGTTAATCTATAGGTGACGGCCGAAGTCATTACATGAATTTTGTTTTGATGTTAACGTAAAGTCGCAATCAACATTATATGTGTATAATTTTTTGTCTTTCTTTTTTTTTGTGCAGTCATTTCCTCTGTGTTTCATTTTTTTACTCGTAACTAGTTTCTCGTTCAGACGTCTTTTTATGTGAAAGAAAATATAGTAAATTTTGAATTTGGATTAACAGAAAAAAAAATTGTATATTTTCTAACACCAATAAGTTTTAAATGCAGACCAAAAAATTTCGCTTATCACGCCGCTAATTAAAACAAAAACATGTCAGTGATTGGTATCGATTTTGGTAATGATTCGTGTTTCGTGGCTACGGTTAAGAATGGTGGTGTCGAAACATTGGATAACGATTACAGTTTGAGAGCAACGCCGTCGTTCGTAGCGTTCGCCGGAAGGAAGCGTATTATTGGTGCGGCTGCGAAGAATCAGTATGGGTCGAACAGAGAGAATACGGTCATTGGATTTAAACGATTGTTGGGTCGAAAATTCGATGATCCGCATGTGCAGCATGAGTTAAAGATGATTCCAACCAAAATTGAAGTGAGATCGGATAATGATATCAATATATGTGTTCATTATTTGGGACAGACACACTTTTTCACGCCGGAACAAGTGACGGCCATGTTGCTTACTAAATTAAAAGAGACTTCTTCTCAGGCTTTAGAGGCACAAGTGTCCGATTGTGTCATCGCTTGTCCAATTTATTTTACAAACGCTGAGCGACAAGCCTTGCTCGATGCAGCAAAAATTGCCGGCTTAAACGTATTACGTTTGCTAAACGAAACTACCGCCATAGCTTTATCATATGGTTTTTATAAGCAAGCTTTGCCCAGCGATAATCCGCGCAATGTAATCTTCGTGGATTGCGGCGATTCATCGTTGCAAGTTTGCGCATGCGCCTTTACCAAGGGTAAACTCAAGATGCTGGCCAGTAATTGGGATCAAGTTGGCGGTCGAGATTTTAATGTTGCCATGGCTGATTACTTTGCCAAAGAATTCAAGCAACGTTACAAGATTGAAATTGAAAACAATTCCCGACAGTGGTTACGTTTATTAGGTGAAGTTGACAAAATGAAGAAACAAATGTCGACAAACAATACCAACTTGCCTCTGGACATTGAATGCTTCATAGATGATATCGATGTATCGTCGAGCATGCATCGTTATCAGATGGAAATATTATGCGATTCGCTGTTGCGACGTGCTGAAGATACACTCAATAGGCTCTTAATTGAATCTAAATTGTCTTTGAAGGAAATTCATTCGGTGGAAATTGTTGGCGGCAGTACACGCATACCCGCCATTAAAGAGCTAATTGAGAGAGTTTTTGGTCTAACGGTCTGTACTACTTTGAATCAGGATGAGGCTGTTTCGCGCGGCGCGGCTCTACAATGTGCTTTGATGTCACCCGCTCTTCGTGTACGTAAGTTTGAAACTACAGATATTCAAAACTATGCTGTCGAGGTGACTTGGACTGGTGAGGGCTCTTGTATTGGTAGTAGCGTCGAAATATTTCCCGCCTTTCATGAGGCACCTACCAGTCGTTTGCTGACTTTAAGCCGCAAAGAACCATTTACCTTAACGTTACGATACTCTCAATCCATACCCTATCCAGATCCTATTATTGGTCATTGGACTATCAAAGAGATAAAACCCAACAATCGTGGAGAATATAAGGATATTAAGGTAAAGGTGAAAATCAATCAACATGGCTTGGTAGTGATTACGGGAGCTACGCTATCGCACAAAAATGATGATCCTGAGAGAAGATCGACAAGCCTTCAATATACATCAACAGAACAGGAGAAACTAAGCACGATCGAAGACTTTAACGGTCGGAAAAATCCTAAACCAAGCCAGGCAAACACTTCCACAAATAAACAGACAAACAAAGAGATGGACAATGAGAGCAAAAGATCTTCCAAACATATGGACTTACCGATAGAATTTCAAACTCATGGCATTTGTCAAAAAGAATTGAAAAACTTGAGGCTATTCGAAGAGAGAATGTCAGCCAACGACGCCAGCGAAACAAAACGTATCGACGCCAAAAATGCTTTGGAAGAGTATGTCTACGAAATGCGTAGCAAATTGCTTGGGGGACATTTGGATCAGCATATTTTTCCGATAGAGCGCGACAATATTTGTACTGAACTTAACGATGTTGAAAATTGGTTATACGAAGATGGTGTCGATACCGATTATGATGCTTATGTGGATAAACTCTATCTACTGAAAGAAAGAATTAATCCAATTAATGCCCGTGCAAACGATTATGAACTTTGCCCTTTAGCTTTTGATGAGCTGGAGCGCTCCATCTCATTTGCCCGCACTGTTATGGCCGACTTTAAGAAGGGGTTGGATAAATACGCTCACTTCACCGAAGCGGAATCTATAAACATTTCTGACAAAATCGACAAAACTCAAAAATGGTTCGACCGTAATAAAGCAAGATTTGTTGAAGCTGCACGTACTAGCGACTGCCCAGTAAATGTAACTCAAATACGTTATGAGGCAGACAGGCTAATATCCTATGTGAATTCAGCTATTAATCGCTCTAAATTGAATCGAAATATACCAAAAATAAGTTCTGCAACCGCAAATACAGATCCAAGCGAAACCGGTCAACGACAACTTCAGCAGCATAATAAACGTTTTTAATAATTTTATAAATCTTAACAAATAAAATATCTCGGGCGATATAATAAATCAACTATGGATAGAATTGTGATGAAGATGGCTGGGTTGCAATCCTCGTTGCCGTCGTCCTTTTTCTTTATACTCTTCGGCTTCTTCTTCCTCTTCTACCGTTCTTTCTTTTCCATATTACTGAGAATAACGTTAATATTAACATAAGGTAACATAGCATAATATTGACTTGCAATACTTGTGAATGCAAAAAATGCTACCTTTACGATTGCAATATTTTATTTCTGGTAAACTATTTCAATCTACTTTTCAAATTACCTTCTTATAATAAAAAAAAATAAAAGCAAAAAAAAAAGCCAACAAAGAATAAAATTATATTTCTAATATTTTGTCATTAATCGTAAATTTATGCATTTCAATTAATCTACAAATACCTAAACTTTCTACCACGACATGGCAACTCATAATTGCCTTCAAAAAAACAACAAAAAAAAAAAAATAGAAAAAGAAAAGCCGGTCAAGAAAAAATTATAAATCAAATCTTATTAGATTTAATTTCAGTAAATAATTCCATAACTTTAGCAAATAGCGGTCGCATTAAGAGAAAAACGTTACGTAGATCATGTCTCTCTTCGCCAAAGTTTTGTTAAGAAATGTGAGTATTCATCTTAAGGCACGATTCTTTCGAATAAACGCAATTAGCCTCAATTGGAAAGAAAATTAATGAAAAAAATTACGTAATTCAGAGACATTCCCAGTTTTTAAAGCATTTTTGTAATTTTGTAATGTAGTTACCACAAATTGGCAAGCAATTGTGTCAACAACAGCAAACACAACAAACGCTAACACGTTTACTGCATCAAAGTAAGTTTTTAGAAATTTGAAATTATTTTCTCTCGTCTGCGTGAATTGAAATTCTCTGCTTTTCCTTTTTATAATAACGTGTGTGTGTGCAGCTACTCCTTTGCTCTCTGTTAAGATCCAACAGCCAGCACCGGATTTCAAAGGTATCGCTGTGGTAGGCAAAGAATTTAAAGAAATCCAATTGTCAGATTATAATGGGAAATATTTGGTATTGTTTTTCTATCCTTTAGATTTGTAAGTACAAAAGCGCAATCATCTAATCTATCTTTACTTTTCCAATGTCAACGTAATTGCAATTTCCTTCGTTTTTTCTTTTTTTGTTTCCTTTAGCACTTTCGTATGTCCTACAGAGATTATATCTTTTAGCGAGCGCATTAAAGAATTTAAAGAGTTGAATGCCGAAGTTGTGGGTGTTTCGGTAGATTCGCATTTCAGCCATTTAGTTTGGGCCAATGTTGATCGCAAAGCCGGTGGTCTAGGCGGACTTGACTATCCTTTGCTCTCTGATATAACAAAACAAATTAGTGAAAAATACGGTGTTCTATTGGAAAGTCAAGGCATTTCATTACGTGGAACATTTATAATTGATCCTAATGGTAATGTCCGTCAGTACTCGATTAATGATCTTCCAGTTGGACGTTCAGTCGATGAAGTTTTGCGTCTGATCAAGGCATTCCAGTTTGTCGATGAACATGGTGAAGTATGCCCAGCTAATTGGAATCCAAAAACAAATCCCGATACCATAAAACCTGATGTCAACAAAGCCAAAGAATATTTCAATAAACATGGTTAAGCTTTGGACTGCGACCAAAGCTTATTTCTGGGGGCTTCGAATATTACATTCTTTCTATATAATGTTTAATATTGATTCAAGTTCAAATAAATTGAAAATCAATGGAATTAAAAAAGTTTTTGATTATTCACTACATTGCGCAGAAATCGTCAAGCGTTCTTGAACACTTTATATCCCTTATATGGTAAAGACTAGATCTCACTATCCACTTTTAATATTTTTTTGAGGAAATATTTTGTTAATTCAGAGAAAAATGGAGTTAATATTATTATTAAATTCATTTATATTTTCCACGGATTTTAGAGTTTTCACTGTTGCAGAGAGTTTGTTAGAATTTGTTGTTGTACCTTATGCCTCCTATGCAGCAATCATATCGAAATTAAATAAAAGTTATATATATTTTTGCCTACGAGTGCTGTTAGATCTTATAGCCCGAATTGCAAACTCATTAGGTGTGATTCTTACCGATGAACAGAAAAAAAATCCGACGATGACTTTATAGCCGAAACTTTAGATCTGTGAGAACTCTTTTTAGCTTTACATAGCGCAATTCTCTGCGTAAATATTATGCTTTCCGTTTACTTTAATCATTATAGAAACTCTAGGAAAATCTCCATGATGCCAAGATAATCTTTATTAAAGATTCTATTCAAGAGATTACAGAAAATCAATATTAAGAATAAAATATATATATATATATATATATATATAGGTTCAAGTATAATGTTATCGGACATTGAAGTGTTTTGGCGATTATTCATATATAGTAATATAACTTTTATTTTCACTTAAAAATTCTACCCTAATTGTTACACTATTGCCATTGTGGATAATTATCAGCAACATATTCGCGATATCGTGGAAATGACAGGATATTTTAATTAGCTAGAGAGAAAACTGAAATCTCCTTCTTAAGCCTGGGCGCGGGCACCGTCATGGATAATATATTTTTTTCTTCAAGTAATATTTTCACTTAAAAATTATATTTTTATTTTTGTTGTGTTTGATGATTTTGTTTATTTCAAGCAAATATTTTAATTACCAAATAGCATCGCAATTTTTTAATTAGCCGGAGGAGGTGGAGGAGGGGGTTGAGCGAGCCCTCTAATTCCTGGTGGTGGAGGTGCGCAAGGTGGCGGAGGAGGGGGTGGATAGGCACCTGGTGCTGGTCCCCAAGTCGGGAAACCTGGCATTATGTTAGTGGCCGGCGGCCATGGTGGCAATGGTGCCGTGCCCGGTGGTGGTGGTATTAATGGCGGCATTGGGCCAGTACCGGGCGGCGCCAAAGGACTGGTGCCAGGTGGAGGCGGGGGATCACCACCTGGTGGTGGGGGCTGGGCGGCACTCATCCACGGCATCATGGGGGGAGTTGGGGGTGGAGCTGGTTGTGAACTGGGTGGTGGTGGTATTAATGGGGGCATCGGCACCGCAGGAGTTCCATTGGAGGCACCCCAACCCGGTGGCATAGGTGGTGGTGGTGCGACTGGCAGCATTGCACCCGGCAAGGGCGGTACTGTCGTGGGCGGAACTATCGCTACTGGCGCTTGTATAGCTGGCATAGCAGACGGTTTCTTATCAAAAATGCTGTAACCTCTATTGATATGTACTTGAGCCAAAGGATCAGCATTTTGTTTCGGTTGAGCTGACGGAGGTGGACCTTCACCCAATTCGGCCATAAGGCTCATATACTCTTCATCGATTTTAGCTTGAGAATTCTCAGCATTTTCAACCGTTCCTAGCTCACCGACAGCGCCTGGACGCTTACTGCGGCAATCTTTGGAAATATGACCGGCGCCACCACAGGCGGTACAAACAATGCTATTGGTTATATTCGGTTTATCTGGGCATAGCCAAGATTTATGTTCCGTCGAGCCGCAATTGGTGCAACGGGGGCAATCAGTTTCACGCAATGTTCCATTAAGTTGAGCTAATTCACGTAATTGCATTCGACGTAAATCATTATGGCCTTCAGGCACTTCGATACCCTGGCGTATAACATCTTTAATTTTATCGACAGCCTTCTTGACGGCTTCCGGATTTGGAGCAGTGATGAAAGCATGCAACGGCTCATCTTCACCGGCTAAAGGTTGACCATCTTTGCGCCCTACTTTTCCTTCTTTCACAGAACCTTTACCACGTATTATGATCTTGGCCCCAGTTTCTTTTTCCATTGCTTTCAAAGTGTTTCCTCGTGGGCCAATCAAAAGACCCACAAAGTTAATATCAGGATGTTGTTCTTGTGGTATCAAAACCTTGTCAATAACTCGAGTAACTGGAGGCCTTAAGAAAACAAAACATATGTACACGATATTCTTTACAAAATTTAACGAACGTACTTGTAATCAGATGGAGGCTTAAAATCTGGATTAACCGATTGCATCTTCTGAATCAATTGATGACGTTGTTCTTCCAATTTCTTACGATAACGAAATTCTCGTGTATTCAAACGCTTACCATCAGAACTGTAAATTGGTTCAGGTGACGGAGATCTAAAGAAACGAAATACAAAAAGCAAAAATAACTCATTCAATAAATTTTCGAATCAAACATAATTTTCAAGAAGGAAATCTTTTCTCATTTTTAACTATATAGTATATATTTTAAATCCTACATGTAAAAAAAAAAAGCCTGTAAATCCTTAAAAAATTTTATAATTAATTATTTTTTTAAAAATTAATTGCTTGTTGAGAAAAAGAAAAGAATTTTGATTAATTAAAAAATTAATAATAATTAATTTAATTAAATATGCACGCTGGACGGATAGTGTGTCTGTTATATTGTGACCCCTTTGTCTCGCTTTGTTCGATTTTTTATCCTTTTGTTAGAGGGGAAAAAAAGAAAATTTTTGTTCATTATTATTAAGTCTCATTAGTTCCACACAACACAAAACGTTTTCTTTTACTTTTGGGCTTACTTGGCTCTGTTTTCTCTCTGTTTTTAGGAGAATTGTGTCAACACCACCCACACCGATCATTGTATATTTTAAACATTTATTTTCAAATGAATTTCACCTAAAGATTTACAATTGGAAATCTTTCATTAGTTTGATTATGTAAAACATATATTAACTGATTGCAATATTTACCTATTAATAATATATACATATATACAAGTATATAAATCCCTCTAATTTTGTCTATAAATTTTTTCCTTTTAAAGCGATCTACGCTGAAAACTTATAAAAAGGAATTGATGAGCTTCTCTAATATCATTTATTTCTATATTTACCGAATCTAGTTTTCTCATTTATCTTTCACAAAGAGAACTGTTAGGTGCACCAATTCATAATGCGGATTGCTTATTACATCTGTATTACATCTGTACATAAGGACAGACAAACGATACGTAAAGATACAATTTCATCCCAAATCACTTTCAAGAAGTTTTAACGGGTATCTGAACATTTAGCAATAAGAAGATGGCAACTATACCACTTCAATCCAAAGCATTTTGTCTCGTCAAATCATGTCTATTGGTCGACGAGTACACCTTTTCTACTAAACTTCCACTTGGCCTTGGTACACATTAATGCCAATTTCCCAATCTGCACTTACTAATTTTTAACCTTAATGGATATGTTTACGCGCACACCATGCCCCTTTTCAATAATCTTCTGTGGTCAGCAGTCACAATGGGGAAACGACACGGGTACATTTTTGAGACACAATTTTAATTGAAACGACCAGGATGGAAAACTATTTCAGTTTATGGATCGCGAAACAGGCATAAGTGAACTAATATACTGACGATTGGATTTTAAATATTGTGATATAAATTGATATAAATTTATTATACCCCACACCGCCTATAGTACAGGGTACAGACAGACGCTCCCTGCTTTATACCGATCGATTCGAAATCATTTTCTGAATCGATCTAAGCCTGTCTGTCCGTCCTATTTACTCCTGAAGGACGAACGCAATTAAAAATGGTTCGGTTGTCTTTTTCGACGGATCACCTCACCCACCGCCTTATTTTGAAGAGTTATTGTGTGGAAGAAAAGTTAGTCTTTTCAAAATTTTCCGCCAACACTCGATGAATAGTAGTAATTGGACATTCGAAATTGGCATGAAAAATATGGCTGGATTGGGACAATCGGGGCTCTCCTACGCAAGTTCAATTTTTATATGATAAAAAAAGGGCATAATTTTCAATATTTCATTCTGAAAAGTGGTTCATAATAATAAATCAACCTTATCGAATTTGGACCCCGAAGTTCTTTTTTTTTTAATACTACCTCATTTAAGAAATCTCAGGAAATGTAAATCCTTATAGACTAAGATCTAATTGTGAAGGCTTTGCTACAAAAATTTGTTCATGGTAGTAGTCAATTAGATGGACGAAACTTGCACCACGTATGTCTATTTCTTGGACGCCACTCCATGCAAGGTATGAGATTTCTCATTCAGGAAAAAATTGAATTTTCTATATTTTACGATAATAATTTTCCCTTAACACCAGTTAAGAAAAAAGAAAATAAACAGTAGGAAATTTGGATTACATAGGTCTACTTTTTAGACCCTTTCATATGTAGGGGTTATCATGAAAATAAGCCCTTATAAGCGGAGAGACACTAATTTTTAGTTTTTTCTAATGGAAGCTGAGAAATAAGCATATTATTAGAACATAAATTAAATTTGCTTAAAAGTGATCACGCCATGCGATGTTTTGGCCATTCTCCGCTAAACTGGCTTCCATAGAAAGTATGCTTTTGCATGAAAATAATGCGTAATATTGGGTGTATTATGACCAAGACGAGTGAATAACTTTATTAGGCGAAATAGTGTAGAGTATATAATGATTGGGCTTGCCGGACTATAACGTTCTTGCTTGTTTTAGTTCAATTATTGTTCAACTTTTCGGTAACATTTGCTATTTCCTGCAAGACATGTTGAAATAGCGGCAGCATCCAGAGAATGGGAATGGCTCTAGTAACCCCTTTTATAAAGAGAAGGCAAAACAATAAATAAGGAAATTAAATATTTCACTCTGAATATTTTCTGGCTAAACCATGAGAATTTTATGTAATGGCTCCTTCGCTCAGCTTGTTTCTGAAATTTTTTGTTGATTACAAAATCCGCATTATTATCCGATGCACTTAGAATTTTTAGCTGATAGCACAAATCGTAAAAATCAGCCAAATCTAAATTCCATAGTAAGGAATCCTTTCCGCCTAATTAATTCTACAGGCACTATCAGGTCTTTACCGATTAATTTTTGACCAAACTACAGATTATACATATTTAAGAATTTTTTTCTTCTTTTTTTTTTGGCCCATACACCTCACTTGAAAACCTGTAAAATCCATTTAAGATTTTTGGCATATTTTCAACGATCACAAGTTTTCCAAGCTGTCTCCCTCCTGGCCACTCAGCTGAGTTTATACAATGTAAACATACAAAAATGTTTTTAACATTAATGTATAAAACAAAATATTGGTGCAAACCTTTCTTCAGGATTTTGTGGTATACCCAGGTCGCCTGTGCGCAGTTTGCGGCTAATTTCCTCAATTTGCAATTGAACTGTAATTAAAATTGTGAATTAAGAAAAAAAGAGAAAAAAGAATCGAGGGCAAGCCTCGTTATTAGTGATTTCTTTTTTTTTTTTTGGTAAAAAATATAGTTTAAAACAAACAAAACGAAAAATTATACGAAAATTTGGTTTTTAAGTTATTGATGATTTTTCTAAACTTAATACACTGTACGCTGAAACAATAAAACAGAGTAATCAATCAATAATTATTTTCATTAAGACCGTTGAGATTGTGTACGTCTGCGTAATTCTTTCCTCTGCCTCCGTAATACTTACTTACAGTTAACGCAGTGAAAAGGTGTTTTATATACATTATATATAAAAAAAAAGTTCTTAAAGATTTTTTTTTTCTTTTCTTTAAAAGGCAAAAACTGCAAAAACTAAAGAGTTAATAATGTTAAAAGAAATGACATTAACAGAGAGATTTGGATTTCCACATGGAGGTTCCAAAGTCATTAAGCAACTTGGCGTCCTTGGTTTTAACACTTTTTACTGTCTTTTTTTATTACATGGATTTCCTCCTTCAAAAATAGAGAACGGAATTTTTGTTTAGTAATTGATTTACTTAAAATGTTATTTTGTACTTAAACATTGTTGGAAACGCATCAAAGTTGGGCATAATATATGCCTGAGAAGCCCCGGTGATGATGTTGAATTGCAGTTGTTAAAAGAATTATTATTACTAATTTAATATCCTAACTTACGACTAATGCACAACCTTAAACCATAGCATAGCATTATTTTTTTTTTTGAAAAATAACATTAAATGTATTACCTAAGTAAGCTTCCTGCTGTGTGGGATCCAAAGTTGACGGCAATATCGTCGGCATGCCAGGTATGAAAGTTTTATCATTTTCGGTACCACCCCAACGCGATTTTTTGCGACGTCTACGTTCAATGCCATCCTCTGCAATAAAAAACCGAATAACATTCGCACAAACTTTTCTGCAGATTTGCAAGCTTACGCGAGTTTTCCGAGAGGCCGTTGCTAATAGAATCATTACTGTTAGTATTGTTGAAAAGAGCAGCAAAGTTTTTCGTAGACGATGTAGTGCTCATTAACTCTTGTATAGTTTGTGTTAAATCGAAACGGGTTTCGCGTACGTCTTCTTTAATGGGCTCTAGTCGATTACGCTCAGATTTTTCCCTAGAAAAACTTCGACGACTGCGTTCTCTTTCGTGGCTTCGCTCATGACCTCGATCGCGACTGCGGCTGCGTTCGCGGCTACGACGACCGTGCCGATCATAACTGCGGCTACGAGATCGATCACGATCTCTTCGCCTGTCACGGCTGCGAGAGCAACGCCTTCGCCTACTTTCGTAATCGTCATATGTGCGAGACCGACTACGTCGTCCCCGTGCTTCCCGTTCGCGTTCCCTATCTCTTTTACGACGTTCCCGATCTACGTCACGGTCCCGACTTTCCCGCTCACGACTTTCACGTTTGCGTTCGCGATCTCTCTCTCTATCACGGTCACGATCACGGTCGCGATCCCGATCCCGATCTCTTGACCGCTCTCTAAGTAAATTTAAAAAAAAAAAACAAAAGAAAAGAGATTTAGATATTTGTAGGAAAAATCAATGACACATAACCTTAAATTCTCCTAAAGCAAGTTACCTTTTCCTTTTACTTTTTTCTCTATCGCGTTCCCTTTCACGTCCACGATCTCTTGATCTGGACCGCGAACGGTCTTGTTTATCACGTTGATCGCGAGAGTAACTTTCTCGGTCCTCGTCAGCATTTGCTCTACTACTGCCACCTCCGGTATAATGAGATGCCACTGCATAATTTTCTGGCGGCTCTGAATTAATCATATATTCATCACTCATTTCTGTTTCTTCAACAATTTTCTTAGATATACTTTTATGTATTTTTTAGTTTAGCAAATTTTTCCGTTTTTCATTCGGTTAAAGAATTATTTAACGCTTTCTTAAGAATCACTTTCCGTGGTGAAAAAAATATGGCGACCGTTTATAGAGCAGCGTAGCATGACAGTTGCCACATCTTACACATTTTATATACGGTGCTGCCAAAGCAAACCATTTGCCAACTTTGATTTGCAATTTAGTTTCAACCGAAGGTAACACGCTTTGGTTGTTGTTTTTCAAACCGAACCAATAATTTGGAAGACTTGACCCGTTTCGTTTGTCAGTTATACCGCATTACTTTAACATTTCCTATACCCTCTGCGAATTCGAAATTAAGATCAGTGCTCAATACGTCATCGTTCGATTTTAAATCGTTTTAACCCAATTTCGTCTATAATGGAAAATCTATAAACGAAAAATCCCGGGAAAAATAAAGCTGGAACTTAATATATGCAATTTTAATTGGTGACCGCCCACCAAATTTCGAGAATGACGATAATATAATGCACATGCAGTCGGGTTCACAATAGGCAAGTAATATGATTTACGATTGGTAACAGATATTTTACTCTGAAACTTGGTATACACTGTAACGACACATTTACGAAAGCCTGCAAAGATTGCATTGTTCGTCTCCGAAAATACGCTTAAGTGGAAAAAATTTTGAACTTGTTCCGTATTGATCTATAACTTGTTAAAATGTGTTCTTGAAGTCCAGCTAAAAAGCCTTCATAAAGATAGTTTTTATCGATCAGCTGACATGTCTGCATTTAAGAACAACATTTTACAACCCTGACGTGTACGTTCAAGATGTTAAATATGAATCATTATTTACACTTCGCATCAATCTTTTAATCCACCATTTATGTGGGGATTCGTGTACCTTTTTTTTCATAATTTCAGTTTTATTAATGATTTTTCATATGTACCGCCAAATAACGAACGCAGACAATCAAACAGTAGTCGGAGCTTGGACGTAGTAATTCAAAGAACTAACGCGTATAAAGTGGTTTTTATTTCTCATATTACGTCGATAAATGTAGCAGCGTTTTTATTCAGGTAATGATCTTATGTTTAAGCAAATATATGATAAGACTATTCTATGACTATGAAACTATTCTTTGATTGTTTGTTAAAAATGTTCCATGTTTTCAATACTAAACTTAGGTATCATAAGCTGTCTTTCCAATATCCATTCAATTGGACAAAATTATATTGATCTATGAAATAATTTAAGAACGTTAATTGATCCAGTTTTCTTTGTAAAAAGTGTTTATTTTGCGTATCTGGATCCACTTTCAATTTATTGTCGTTGCTTGCCATAAACGTCTGGAATTATGGTCGATTGTTTAGTAAATCATTTAGGTTTACAAATAATGTATCTTTTTAGAGACCACAATAGCATGGGAGAATATCCCTCTCATTGCCTCTTTTTTTGTTCTCAAAAGCAACAACAGTTATTCTGTTTCATAAGGAGCGCTTCGTCTACATTGCTGTCACTTCACGTGTGCACCAGTCCTTATGCTGTCGTTGGTGTGTTCATAACCTCAGCATGTTACTCAATTGAACAAGAGCAATTTCATCACCGATTAGTCAAACATAACCTAGAAATTAAAAATCAAAAAGTCTAATAAAAATCATCAAATAATTCGACATCACCAATAATTCCTAAAACTTTGAAATTAAAAACTTAAATTACGTTCCTCGATTATGGGTCTAAAGTGAAACATACATATCCATTCTTTCTACAAACAAAAAAACAAAAAATACACATGTGCACGTTGAGTGTAGCCGCAGTGGCCTTTAATCTTATTTTGGTTGTACTAAAGACGTTTTTAACCTTAGAAAACAAGGCTTTAGTATCTAATGTCTTCTGTTGTAGCTGCTCTCTCGTTTTCTTTCCATCTCATTTATGTGCCTGTCTTTATTTCTTTCAGGATAAGTCATTGACCTGAACTGGTTTGTTTTTGTTTCATTTATTGCGTCGATTAAGGAGGGTAGGTAACTTTTCTTTTATTTGAGTTTGAAAGAGTGTCACGTTCATAGTTAGTTTCTCTCTTACATCAGTGAAATTTTTAATTTTGTTGGCTATAAAGAACCTATACTGAAGGTCACTGTATCAATAAAAGACATTTCTAACGGTTTAAATTGTTTTTATTGGCTCTCTTCTTCTTCGCTCAACAAAGTTGTAGACTTACTCTTACGGTACTTCCGATTGCTCTTCAATAGTGTTGCAATCTTATGTAAATTTCGATAAAGTTCTGTAAGGATAAAAACTTCGCGCTTCATTGCAATAGAAGCATTTAATGAACGCACCACCTGTTGGTGGCGTCTTCATGCATGGTTCGCAAAAAGTACTACTTACAACTTGTAATATATGCTAAGAGAGCATGAGGTGAGAACAGCATACAATAATTCGTCCACTACCGCCACACCGACACGATGTCATCGTGTGTGGCATCGACATCGGAACATTCTAAAGTTAGCCGTAATATACGAAGTTGATTAAGTCTAGTTATTTTCTAGGAGCTTGAAGGGGGTGTAAGTCACGGAACACAATTAAGTAATCTTCACTATCCTGCAGTTGTTCCTGTGACAACTTTGCAAAAGAAGGTATTATATCGGAAGTTGTCCAAAAAACAGACCGGTACAAATGATTCACAACAGCTTTTGTTCTTGCCCCAAACCGTGTCGGTGTGCCAAATGTTATCAAAATATTTCAAAAATTACGGCTTGCAGGCCAAGCACGAGAAAGGAAGGCAGAAAAAAAGACGGACAGACAAGCTTAGATCGATGCAAGAATCGAAACGTACAATAAATAGGATTTATCTCAAGTCCTCTTGGCTGCTGCATATATATGGCGAAAGTTAATAAATATTCATGTACCGCAACGGTTATACGACATAGCGATTTGAAGTGCTTACAATATGCAAAGAATGCGAGCAAATAATTCTTTGCCTATATCTTACAATCTAACATCCCTACACAGCAGCTCAAGCCTGAATATAATTTATTGGCAGATTTAATATTAGTTCCTTTCTTGCAATAAATAATTTTGTTGGTTTTTAATTTTTATTTGATATGGAATGTCCTCCTTTGCTATTTATTGAAATTTAAATTTTCCAGAAAAACAAGACTTAGCAAAAATGCGTTTAATATAATAATGGTAGCCTACATAGACATCCTAGGAAAAGGGGAATACATAAAATTTATAAACGCACAAAATGAACATTTGATATTTGCTGACTAGGTATGATAGCCGATGAAAATTGAATGAAAAAACTTCTACCAAAACGTGTACAACATAAAGTTTCAATTAAATTCTTTTGAAAAGAGGGCAAAGTTTTTTTCTGCGGTATTCTCAGCTATTCTTTTTTTTTTTTATACACCCAACTCTGTGCTTTCGTGGTGGTTTTACGTTTCAGAAAATAATTTACATAAATAGATCGGAAAATACGAATTTATATTTAGCGGGTTTTTTAATGTTTCAATTGGAATAAAATTGTGTGTGTGTAAACAAAGAAGCTCAATTCATTTTTCTGGACCGTAGGATATGGGACGCCGTGTGAAAACGGAATTAGGTGTATCGAAAGCATTTATTTATTTAATTGAAAAATTCATTATTTCGCTTTTTACATGCTTCAATGCATTCTTTCAGTAGCTCGCTAAACTGTTTGGCTAATTTCTCGTTATTAAAACAGATGGCCAATTTCTCCAAAAGGCCTTCGCTCGATTCAGCGTAGTTCATAGATGCCCATGCGTAACTTTTGGGATTTTTACTTAAGTTATTAAAGACGAAATCAGCACCAATTCTATGATTTAAGACCAGTTTGTGGATTTGTTCGCGACGCATTAGCATACGATAGGTTCCTTTATCACGATGGAATAAAATTTTTAATTCGCCAACACCTTAAATTTAAATAAATAGGATTGTTAAGAACACTTAAAATTGTTTACTTGTAAATCTTGGTTACCTCTTTCTTTCCATTCCTTATTGGTGCTGTCCCAGCGGAATAAAGAGGCACGTTCGCCGAAAAGTTTCGATTCTTCTTCCTCGCCAGTTGTGACAACAATTTCATCGGGCAATGCAATAATTGGCTCATAATGCGGATCGTAGTTCTCGGCATTGATTTTATTTTCGTTATCACCGTCGCCTGCTATGTTATTTCGGGAATGATTGCTAGTATTTCCGGGGATATTCTTTTCGTTGGATCCATTCGATTTTTGGTTTTTCGCGATTTTGTCAAAGTTTGCGGAAGCGTCTTGATTGACAAGACCTATAAACTCGCCAGGGGTATGTTTCGTATTGCCTTTAGCCAAGAGCGAGTCATTTTTGGCATCTTTCGAAGCCTTTTCTGCCAAAGTAGCAAAATCTATTGCCGCCGTAGTGGTTTTAGATAAGTCCATAAACTTTGCGGTGTCTGCAGTGCTACTATTTGTTGCCGCAGAGAAGCCCCCGAAAAGGGAACCGCCGCTCTGAACATTAGCGGATGCTGTGCTTCCAAACACATATCCCCCGCTCCCACCAGTTTTATTAGGTGAAAATCCTGTAAAACTGGTGAACGATGACCCGAAAATAGAGTTGTTGCTTGCAATTTGGCTGGAGTTGTTCGCGGAAAAGGCAAATATCGATTTGGTGCCGAATACCGAAGCATTGTTGTCAAATACTGAAGATCTTTGTTCAAAAATAGAAGCACCTTGCACTCCGCTGCCAGTGCCTCCGAAGATTGATGTTGATTGAGTGTTATTGCCGATAGTAAAGGTCGCATTATTAGCAGCACCAGAAAACATTGTCTTATTCTCATCACTGATCGGCGACTTTGTAGTGAAAAGGTTGCTGGAGCTTTGGCCTTCCTGCCCACCAGTTTTAAACGTCACATTTTCATTTGTCTTCGGTGTACTATTTTCATTGACTTTAAATGTATCCACCAGTTTTTTCTTAAAATTAATTGAAGTACTAGGAGTTTTTGTCTTTGCCGCCGCTGAAACGACCGATGAAAGAGTATTTTGCTTTATTAATATCAACGATGGCAATTCCATGGATAATATGCGATGTTTAGTGTCTTCTCGGCTAACGAAAACTTCATTGTCTTTACTAGCAATAAACGTGAAGTTATCCGCATCACATCCCCGGCAACCAATGCAGGGAGGTTTTGCTGCGAAAAACTCCAGCGGCAATTTTAACTCATTGGCCAATTTTTCATTTTCTTCACTAATGTTAAAGACACTTGCTGGTGGTTTTCTGGTAACGGATTTCTCCGTAGAAATGCTGCCACAGTTCGTTTCTAATACAGGTAATGCAGTGCCATCCAACGCCTTTATGACAGCTTCCATAAAATCTTCGGCAATTTTTTTGTTCTTAAAGCGCAAAGAAAATTTTTGTAACTCCATGATTTCCTCGCTAAAATCGTTGACAGCAAATAGCCAGGATTTATTATCTTTACGCTTATACTCTACGTCTTCATTCAGAGCATGATTGAGGCATATTTTCAACACTTGATCGCGTCGCATAACTACGCGTAGCCTTTTACTAACGAGATGGCGCAATATTTTCACATTACCCAGACCGCGTTCCTTCCATTCGCCTTCAGTAAAACGGTATAGCTTAGCCCGATGAATGTATAAGATTTCCTCTTCCTCTTCGCCGGTTTTCGCTTCAACCTAATTCAAAAATGATACGTAGCAATGAAATTATGTTTTGATTTTTAATTATTTAAAAAAAAGGCACCAAAATTACCTTCTCGGGCAATGGTATCACTGGCGTAAAGTGCGTATTGTTCTCTTCTTCCTCAAGATATTCACTCTCAACATCCTCATCCCCGCCGCCGTCAGCATCACCGCCGCCAAATTTCACGGGACTCTTCACAGATCTTCCAGGGCTTTTTGGTTTAAAAGCGAAAGTAAACCCTTTTCGGCTTAAAGAGAAAGGATTCGGTGCCGATTCTCCGCTGGCTTCTGTTGTATTCGAAGACAATGTCCCAGTGGTGTTAGACGTGGAGACAGCGGGCACGGATGATGATGATGCATCGACATTATCAATACTAGACAAAGTAGAAGAAGTGGCTAACGGTTTTGGAAAAGTAAAAGTATTTGTCACGGCAACGGAACCACTGCCAAATGTAAAATCAAGATTAGATTTCGCTTGCTCTTCGTTATCGTCGGCAACTTTAACGCCAAAGCTAAAATTTTGTTCGATGTTAGGTGCATTTTTACTGCTGGCATCCTCGTTGATTGTGCCACTTCTCGGTGCGTCACACGCTATACAATTCACTTGATCATCGTTATTTATAAGGTAGCAACTTGAAGAAGTCCACGAACCATATTTTGCTTTGAATTGGTCCCCAAAATTTTCGGGAGCTGAAACAATTTTCTCTTTACCAACAGCGGTGTGTGTAGCCGGAGTGATCGTAATTGGCTTCGTAGTAGCATCTGATTTACTAAACGTGAACGGACTTGGAGTTGTAGCAGGTTGCAGTTGCGCTAAGTTTGGGCCGGTTCCAAAGTTGAAAGTAGCTTTAACGCTTGGCACTGTCTTAGAAGAAGTTGGTCCTTTCAAAAGTAATGTTTTCTCTTTAGGTAAGTCACATGCCACGCAATATAATTTATCTGCTTCATTAGTGATATAACAAACCGAACAAATCCACGAACCAGGTTTCGGTTTAAAGGAATCACCAAATCCTTCTTGTTTTGCTTTACGATCTATTATGTCAGACTTGTTTTCAGATTTACTTTCATTTTTGTTAGAGGACAGTGGGAATGCCACACCTTGATCAGCACTCATTTGGTTTTGAGCCTTAATTATGATATCATGGAATTGCTTGCATATTTCTGGCTTTTTAAAACGAACTGTCAGCATCTCTGCCACTGCTTCTCTACCGGTGAAATCCTGCCCAGCCCACGACAAAGTGGTTTGAGAGTTCTTCACACTTTTGAAAGCCGTATTTTTATACACTGGTTGATTGCAGCATTGCTTGTGAGTTTGTTCACGTCGCATTACAAGACGCAACTTGTTAGGATCGTTTTTGTTTTGCAACAATTGAATATTTCCCACACATTTTTCCTTCCACCCGCTTGCTTCTTTATCGTATCGCATCAATTTGGCGCGCTGTTCAAATAATATAATTTCAGTTTCTTCGTCCGAACTAACTTCAATCAAATCGGGCAGAGAGATGGGAGTTGTCCTGTTCAGTAAATCATTGGTTGCATTATTGCAACTCGGGATTAAAGTTGCGTTAGTTAGAATCGGAGGATTAGCAAAATTATTTAAATTATTAAAAATACTGGCGAATGGTGAAGCTGAAAGGCTGTTGATGGTAGGTGGAAAAATGGAGTTTTGCAAAATACTGATGCTTGTCATCGTTTTGCCAACTGTGAAATTGGGAATTCCCGAAAATGTATTTGCTGGCATTTTCGACGCCTCAACTGCAGTGGTAAGTGACGGATTTGATTCCGACGATGTACGTTCGCTTCTACTGGCTTGTGCACTTGAAGCGGCAGTGGCAATTATCGGAATTGCCGCTGCATTTGTCTGGACATTTGCTATTGAAGCTTTATTTTTTGATTTGCTATCTTCCTGTTGAGCCTTGGTAAACGCTTCTTGAAACTTTGCGGCTATTTCGGACGTTTTAAATCGCACGAAATATTTTTCTGGACGTAGTAACCCGTCAACGAAGTCGTTCGCCGCCCAAATAAAACCTTTCGTTTCATTTTCAGGAATTGTAAGCAAGATCTCTGTTGTTAGGTTATGATTAGCGCATATTTTATGAGTGTGGTCGTTTCTCATGAGTATACGATATGTTCCTTCCTTATCTTTTAAAATCTTAATATCACCGATCGCGCGTTCCCTCCACTCTTTATCGATATGATGAAACAAAATCGCCCGATAACAAAACATAACCTCTTCAGCTTTTTCTCTTGTATGCAAAACAGTTTCATCCGATGACGATGTAACAGTTTTAAATTCCGCCAAAGGCTTGTATTCAGCTGATCGATGAGGACCCGACTTATTTGTATCGCGACAGGAACTGTCTATTGTTCTGTTTTGTTTCTCGTTGCTGTGAATGGTAGACGCAGCAGCTGCTGCTGTTGTTATTTGAGGCTTAAAGCTGAACGCCGGAATTGCGCCTAAAGTCGGCGTAGAAGTAACAGTTTGAGATGTACTTTTAGTGGTTGTAACTGCAGGTGCGAGGTTTTTGTTAAATGTCGGCATAATGCTTCCTCGCAAATCCGAATTCTGACTAACCGTTGTGTTAGCTTTAAGATGGTGCGGCGGAATAGTTACACTTAATGTAGGCTGTTGCTGCGATTGCAAACTAATGCTGTTTGTATTAGGCAAGGGATCTGAATTTGTTATGAAAACATTGGCAGGTGTACCATTTTCAATGGGCTGATTGCCTACAGATTTGTTAATCTCTAAAGTTGATGTTGGTAGCAATATATCGTTGTGAGCAACCATAGGATTTTGAACGATAGGCATTAAGTAAGGGTTTGACTGATTGTGACCGTAAACGTTTACTCGATAGTTGGCAGGTTCAGGAATTATTGGATTATTGAAAGCATTTGCTTGCACTTGTATCGGCGCAGTCATTTGCAAACGAGACTGATCCTCAGTAAGTGGATTGTTAGCCATAAAACCGCCAAGTCCGCTATTGCCAGAATTGTAACGACTAGGTGGGACTTGTGCCTGTTGCTGTTGATACAATTGTTGCTGTAAAGCGTCATCAATGACGTAAAAATCATCTAACATATTCAATGCTTCATCACGTGATGGTGGATTTGTTGACTTGCATGCTGCGTTTAACGCTTGCTCCAAACCAGTAATTTTTTCGTTCATCAAAACAATTTCCTTATTAACTCTTTGTACTTCAGGCTTTACGTTTTCTAAAATTTCCTTTTTGAGAAGGATCAATGTGGACGACATTTGTTTAATTAGACTTTCCGTTTTATTATCGGAGTCTTTCGAAGCCGCCTTTGACGTCGTTGTGTCTTGTCGATGAGCCCGTAGCGAGCTTCCTAATCCATATAGTGGCGGTGGGGTATCGATATGTTTTGGCTGAAAGTCATCCTCTGCGTCGTGATAAATACTCGAGTTATTCTGTGGACTAAAATAATTTCCTGTACAAGATTCATTCAAGTGACACGCATTAAATCGATGTAGCGTTCTGATCTCATCGTGAATAATTGAATTCAGGCGGTGATTCGGATCAGCGTTTGAGCTCTTTAACAAGGTTAAAGTCTGGTTGAGACATTCACCAGTTTTCTCCCTATACAAGCGCTTCATTTGTTTGGGTGTTTTGCTGGCCTGATCTAATTTGCGATACGCTTCCGCTTGCCAATACGAAGCAAATGGTAATTGAAGCCCTGTCAACTCTTCAATCAAACCTTCATATTCTGCTCTTTCAAAGTAACGGCCAGCTAAGTAGGAAGCGGCATCCTCAGCGGCATTAGTGAAATCTTTTTCAACGTCTCGGAATTTAGCATATGTGAAGTACTTAGGGACAGCCTCCAACAATCCCTTTCTATGCATTTTAAGTAATTTTAAACCGTATTTGTATGTGGATTCTGCTCTGGCGTCTAATAAGCACTTTTCCCCCTGTTTTATATTACCTTTAGCTCGCTCGACGAAAATTTGACCAATTTTGAACACAATGGCCATATCAAATTTTGGTCCGTTGACACCCCGTATCACCTGAATACCGTACTGAAGAATGCCTCTTAATTCAGCCAAATCAGTGCCGTTGCTAAGATTTTTATACACCTTATAAGCCGTACACCACCATTGCGCCTGGCTATCGGTGCATAATTGCGATTCCAGCAAAACGAACGGCAACATATATGGTTTTCCAATCACATTCCAATTTCCCGAATGATAATTCTCGTACGCTTCACGTTCAACTTCAATGGAACGTTTTGCTTGAATTGCAGCTGCATACATAAAGCTGTCAATATCCAGTTGATTCAATGATTCGGCACTACACACTTTTAAATTTTGTGTGGAAAAACTCAAACCGTTGAAATAACGAGCGCGAACAGAAGCCAGATTGTCATTGCATAAACACAAATATATGGCGTGTTGCAATGATTGTGGCCGCAAGAAGTGGGCATCTTCTTCGTAGCGTTCTATATCAGCGGCCGAAGGCAATTCATATACAGGTTCGTAGAATTTGGGACACTTGATTAGGAATGACGATTGTTCCTTTGATTTTTGATCGCTGTTGCAAAACAATGCCGCGAAAATATTACGACGCCATTGACCATTGGAGCAGATTTGCCGAATTTGATCAAGCAGATCACAACGGCTACGATTATGTTGCGAAGATTTCTCTTTATCAACAGTCGTTCGACCGTTCACGTACGAAAGTAATGTGCGGCCAACCTAGAGTAAATAAAAAAAATGAACTTTTTTGTTTAAATTTTCAACGACATTCTCTTTCTTTAATCTTTCTTTCTTCACAAACCTGTGCGCACCGAAATGAGGCCTCACGTTGCCACAAAATTATTAATCGCGTACCATGTTCATCACAATGTTTCATCCATGGGTCTTTATTTTGCCGCGGCTCCACTTGATAGGCCAGTAATAATAGTGGCAACACAATTCTAGCCGTTTCCCTCCATCTTTGTGTATTCAACATCAATTCACGTTTAAAGATCAAAGCAATCGTGTGCAATAGAAATTGACCACGATAATGATGAAGCAACAATTCGACCATTTCTTTCTGCCCGCACAACATTTCGTGAATTTGAGAAAATTTGTATAGATATTGATCCAAATTAAAAAGGAAATTTATAGTTTCGATAAGGCCAGTAGAGGTTGAGACGGCGCTATTGCTGAGGGTAAAGGCGATTTGCACTTGACGCTCTAAACAGCTGATCAATAGTAGCCAAAAATCCCAATCCTTTTTAGCAGTCGGTAGTTGTTCGTATTTGCTTAACACTAAAAACACCGTATTATACCACTCATTGCTATTAATAAACTCGTCTTTTTGCAGCTTCTCCACTTGGTGTACATATTGAAAGGCGTTGAATATTTGATTCTGATCCATATAATAACGCACCAAATATATACGCAGCTGAACATAATTAGGACGTGCAGCGATTTCCTTTTGAAGTAATGACTCCGTCTGATCATTTTCGAACCCGTCTTGTTTCGTTAATTTCAAACGCAGTGCAAGAATAGTGTCGTTTTGAACATGTTCCGACTCAGCTAAATCGCACCAGTATTTCGCTTTTTTACAGCTTAAGATCTTATCTTCTAATAATAGTTTACATACTTCAGTCAAAACACCCGGTTGTTTTACATTCAATTGCAATGATTGCTGAAACGATTCCAAAGCTTTGTCAACTTTCTTCAACCGTATATATATTTGCCCCAGTAATTTATGTGCATCTGCGTCGTCCTTTTTGACGCTCAAGTATGAACATAAATACTGTTCAGCCGTTGCCAGCTCATTGATGTTGTAGTACAGTTTGGCTATCCGAAAGCCCCGTAAATTACGCTGTAAAAACCGAAAAGACAAATGTAAATAACTGTATCCTTTAGGCAACCGCAAAGAAGTTATAAACGTGATTAGTGTAGCTTAATAGTAAATCGGTTTAGGATTATTTGAAAGTTCAACAAATTCGATTTTCTTTTTTTTTTTGTTTATTGAGATTAAATTGACTAAGCTAATAAGGAATACGGTTTATACGTCCACTCAAAGAAATCCTGCAAAACCTTTAAAGGAAAAATTTTAGCACTCTACCATTCAGCTTAGACGTCTAGAGGCAGACGTGTCCCTTCATGTTAAAGGCGAGCTCTGATGTCTTAAATCCAATTACACGGGGAGTAGGAAAATGGATAGTCATCAGACAGAGGATAGACTAAGCAAAAGCTGACGCCAGTGCTACCGCTGTCAATTTCTGAAACGCAGACAACTCGCCCAATGCTTTAGGGGCCAAATAGTTCAGAAAGAGATATTTTTCTTTTCTTGAAACTTCCGTGAACGTAACCTCACTTTCCTCACAAACAAAAAAACCTAAAAATATTACGTTTTATTAACAAAAATACAAATACCTCAGATTCTGAACGCAATTTGTTTAAAGCGACTCGAACTTTAGCATCTACATCCTTTTTGGTTTTATGCATAATTTTTGAGTACTTGAAAAACACAATAATTGGGAATTTTATTAGATTTACTTGTCAAAACAACACGATTAAATTTTCTAGATATCTTTTTATGTATAAATCATGTATGTATAATAAACTGCTCTATTAAATTTATTAGTGAACATATGGTGTTTTTAGATACTATTTCGAATATTTCTACAGGGTTGCGAAATGCGGTAGGGTTTGCTCAAAAAGTAAGTAATGCATATATGCTCAGCTTTATGTGTTACCCTGTAATTTTTTTTAACGTTATTTACATCTATCTATGCAAGCATTTGTTTAAAGCCGACTATTGTTTGATCGTAATATAGAACATAATTAGAAAATGTATAAAATACAAACCTTTTCGTTTTATTCTCTTTGTTAAAAGTATAGGCGAAACATAAATTTAAAAATTTTTCGACGAAAGCAAATCCATATGTCTTGCTATTCTCTGTTATTTATAAATAAACGATTCTCAGATTCACACTCCAACTGTATAGTTTATATAAGAAATTTTACAAAATTTTCGTTTGGAAATTATTTATATGCTATAATTTGCTCTATATCCGACAATTTGAAAACGTCTCAAAGTTGTCTTCTACTAAAAATTCAAAAATATGTATTAAAAATAGATTAGGGAATATATGGTTAAGAAAAATGGCCAACGGCATTACAATGTTTCGCAATATCGGCAATATATTTTTTGCAAAAGTGGGTAACTCTGTTTCTCACGTGTGTGTTTTTTTTTAGTTTGTTGTTCGTGAGTGCGGAAAATAAGAATTATTTGAAAGAATTGTTTTAAATTAATTTAGAGTTCAAAGGATTTTTACCTGGACGTATAAGCAACAATTATTCAATCGTTTAGTCCACTCAATCTCAACATCTAAAGAAAAAAAAAAAAGCAGTTCAAAGATTTCAGGCTACATTCTAATGAATTCATGAAATCCATCAAAATATAAAGAAATATTTAAAGATCAAAGTAAAGAAATGGTTAAGAAAAATAAAAAATCGTTAGCAGATGCAGTTTATGCAAAAAAGTCATTAAATAAAAATGATAATCCTTTTGCTACTGCAAAGGCAGCCACCGCCAAACATTTGAATCCTTTTGAAGTGCATATAAATAAAGAGAAATTTCAAATACTGGGACGCGTTTGTAAACATGACAAAGGCTTGCCGGGTATCTCTCGTGCGAAAGCTGCAAAAAAGCGCAAAGAAACTTTAGGTCAGGAATTTATGCAGAAACATAAAACCAATCGCTTTAAAGATCGTCGTATAGGCAAACATGTTAGTGAAGCACAATTAAATGAGGATATAATAAATGCTCGCTTTATCGCTGATAGAATGGAAAAAATAAAGCAGAACAAACATTCACGTTTCAATTTAAATGACGATGAGATTTTAACACATCGCGGCCAAACACTAGCAGATATTGAACAATTTCGTGATGACCGATCCGAAGAGGACGATGAAGAAAACGAAAGACTAGATGGTAAAGAATAAATTCGGTATAATGGGCAGCAATTGTTAATCTTTGAAATATTTTAGCTGAATTTACGGAAGCAGCGCATTTTGGTGGTGGGTGTGAGACAGGGAAAGATCGCAAGACAGTTATTGATGAAATGATTGTGGAACAAAAGAAACGTAAAATGGAAATAGCTAAGGAAAAGGACGAACTATTTAACATGACTGAAAAATTAGATGCAAACTATAAAAATCTTGTTTCTCTCATGAGCACAACAAGTAAGAGCGAAGTTAAAGCAAAACCTACGCCGGATGATTACGATAAATTAATGCGCGAAATGATATTTGAGCCACGTGGGGTGGTAAGCGATCGTTTGCAATCTGAATTGGAAATAGCAAAACAAGAGAAAGAGCGTTTGGAACAACTAGAACAAGAACGCTTAAAAAGAATGAAAGCTGACGGCGAAGAGGAGAAGGAAGCCAGTTTAAAAACGCCCAAACATCGTTCAGCGGATGATTTAGATGATGGTTACTTTGCCAACGGAGATGAGGATGAAGCTAGCATTTTGGCCTATAACTTGAAAGGTAAGAACTAAGAAGTGAAATGGAAGTTTTTTAATGATATAATGGAAAAAAAAACGTGCAGGGGGGCTAGAGACAAAAATCAATGGTGAGACAAACGGCAACTTGGAAAAGCAAAACCAAAGTACCAAAAACCGAGAAGAATGTGACAGCGACGAAGATGAAGATGAAGAGGAAGGTGAAGAAGAAGCATCAGAATATGATGAAAATGATGATGATTTAAGTGATTTAAAAGCCAGTGAATCTGAGGATGAAGAAGAAACAACGACATCCCAAAGAGATAACGGAGTAGATTGTGCAAACAGAGACGCGCATAAGAAACCGAAATCTGTAGAAAAGACGACATCGGACTTGCCATACGTCATAGAAATGCCATCCAATTTCGAACAGTTCAACAATTTACTGTCATCCTACAAGCTTTCCGATCAATGCATTATAATTGAACGTTTAATTAAGTGCAATCATCCGGAATTGGAATCTAGTAAAGGCGAAGCTGTAGCCAAACTATTTTCTTACATATTAGAATTGTTAAACGAGAAATTTGTTGACGCCAATTCGGAAGACGTCCGACAGAACTTTCAATTTTTATCCAAAATGGTGCCCCATTTGTATGAAATAATGTATTTGAATCCGGAACGCATGTCTCAAACACTACTAGACATGATTAAAGGAAAGTATGCTGAATATAGAAAAAACCCTAAGCAATATCCTTCGTTAGAAGTGTTGATCTTCTTAAAGTTGGTTTCGAATTTATGCTCAACTTCCGATTTTAGACACCCTGTTGTCACTCCCAGTTACATATTTATACAGCATATATTGTCAAAAGCAAGAATACGCGCGCGTCAAGATATAGCGATGGGTTTATTTTTAGTTACATTGTCTTTCGAATACGGTCAGTTGTCTAAACGGTTTTTGCCAGCTGCGTTCAACTACCTCCTTGGTGTGATCTATTTATGCATACCGAAAAGGCCAGTGGAGACTTTAAAAATATTGCCACCCTTTCAAAGTCACGGCATCTTCAATAGGTTATTAGCCATACCCGAGGATAGCGACATTTTCAAGAATATACCTGAGCAACTAATGACATGCGAAGATCTAGTAACTCAAACGATAAATGATGACTTTAAACTCCGCGTACTAAATCATTGTCTTAAACTAATACAGAATGCTGCTGACACTTTTAAAGAGAATGTAGGAGCTAACTATTTGGCAATGCCATTATTGGAAATGTTAGAGCGTTTGCCTTTGTCCTCCTATCCGGATTATATTAAAACGAATTATGAGAAAACTAAAATAGGTTTAGAAACCTTAGTCAACAAGAGCTTGAAAAAGTTGGTGCCTCCCGAGAAGAAACCGAAGGCTTTGCGTTTATTAGAACCGCGGATCGAACGAGTATATGATGATAAACGGCGTCCCAAGCTGTCGAAGCATAAAGAGGAAAGAGTTAAACTTTTGCATAAAGTTAAAAGAGAAACTAAAAGTGCTGTGCGTGAGCTACGACGTGACACTCAGTTCTTGCAGAAAATACGTTTGCAACAACAATTAAAAAGGTGAGTTAAACCAAACGATTTCATTATAATATAACGAGCTTTTAATTTCAATGATTTTCATATGTACTTTTCAGCGATAACGAACGCCGTGAAAAAGTTAAACGTATTTTTGCAGAGGCCTCCTTGCAGCAAGGCGAACTTAATGCTTTGGATAGAGCCAAAAAAAAGAAGAAATTTTAATGTTGTGCTTGTGTACGTTAGAATTTCCTATTATTATCATTATTTTTTTTTTGTAATCAAGCTTAAGCGGCTCCTGATATTTGGCGGCATCTCAAAGTCGCCTCCTCGACGGCTCCGGCCACAGTTGAACGAAAACCTGAAAATAAAATGGAAAATGTTAAATAAGATAAAAAATAAAAACATTTCAACAGTTGCTACCTTTATCCTCTAAGTGTTTTAAACCTGCCGCCGTTGATCCAGCCGGGCTAGTTACATTGTCTTTCAGAACTCCAGGATGTTCTTTGCTGTCTCTTACTAAATGACCAGAACCCAGAACTGTTTGTGACGCCAATCGATACGCCATATCTCGCGGCAGACCCATACGTACCGCACCATCCGCCAGTGCCTCAATCATTACAAACACATATGCAGGACCACTACCACTCAGAGCCGTTATAGGATCTAAAAGGTATTCACCAACTTCTTCACAAGTGCCGATGGCTTCTAAAAGAGCTTGAGTGTTCTTAGCGTCCTGCTCGGTAGCCTTACTACCTCGTACGAATACAGAACAACCAGATTGTACTACTGCTGGAGTGTTTGGCATCACCCGAATTACACGAGCTTTCGGTGAAAGATTCTACAAAAATAAAATTTTCTAAATGTCTGACAACGATGGTATTAATAACAAAGTTCTCCACCTAAAACCCTATAGAGCTACATTAAAAGGCGTAATAGAAGAAGAATTCATCCATTGTCGTAATATTAATTTTCATCTACACGTATCAAAATGTTTGTATGAACATGTTTACCCAAGCCTTATGAAATACATACATATATACATACATATATACATGCATACATATATACATATATGCATGCATGCATGCATGTATATATACATGTATATATACATACATATATGCATGTATTTATTTATATTTGCATTGATTGATAACACGAAGCTTAAACCCTTCGCACACAGTTATCAGTATTGAAAAGTAATCGTTGTTTCTTTTATCTCTGATTTCCTTCACTCTCTTCTCTTCTTACCTGTTCCAATGTTTTTATAGTTACGCCCATGGCCACGGAAATGAATAATTTATTATCACTTATGGGTTTAACTTCGGTTAAAACCTCAGGAACTACTTGAGGCTTAACCGAAACAAAGACAATGTCTGAGTTGTTGACAACTGGATTATTTTTAACTATCGTCTCGACGCCTAATTGCTATAAAATTTAAAAGAATAATAAATGAAGAATTTCTACGGAAATTCTATTGTACACACTATACCTGAAATGATTCCAACGATAAAGTATCTGCCGGATGGACGCTGGCAATTAATGCTTCGGCTTTTGTTAAACCTAAAGGCGAAAGTTTTTATTTCAATATATGAAATTTCCCTTGAATTGAAAATTTAAAATTTTTAAATTTAATATCGATAACTGCTTCGAATTGATTAAAAAGCAGCGAAAGTTTACACGACTTGAATCAATTCTTTTTAATTGTATAATTGTTATACCCATCACCGAAGGATGGGGGGTACAATCACTTTTTGTCGAAACGTTTGCAACGCCCAGAAGGAAGGTTCAGAGACCCCACAAAGTATGTATACTCTTGATCGCCATCAAATTTTAAATCGATTTAAGCATGTCCGTCTGGCCATCTGTCTAATATCTTGCAAACATTCTTGTGGCGGCAAAAATGAAGCTATCGACTTTAAATTTGCCAGAAACATTGCAAGTTTTTCCATGCAGATTTGTATTGAAAATGGGCTAAATTGATTGAAGGACACGCCTGCAATACAACGCCAATTGAGAACATCTCTGTTTTTCTAAAGCAATAAAAAATAGTTTTTTGATCATTAGATGAATGCATAAAAATTTGAATGTGCATTCTATGGGCGATGCTGTAGTGCCTACACACAAAATGGGAAAAATTGCCACACCTACCCACAATTATAATGCATCAAATTTTAATTTTTTATGCAGTACTACGCAAAGTGAGAACACCTCAATCTTTCGACGGACGGCGTCAACTCAGGATTATATGGCATGAAAATTTAGTTTTTTCAGTTTTTTTGTTTTTTTTAGGATAGCGATGATGGGTGTAAAAGATTCGAATATAATTTTCTCATTGTTCTAAATAACGTATCAGTATAAATGGACCAATCAGGGCCAATTTAACTAATAGAATTTCGTTAAGTGTCTATCAAATCGTTTAATATGTCATTGATGGAAATTTTTATTTCTGTGGAAACATTTGGTTTTTGTTTTATACTTATTTTGGGCATGCAGTGTTGTCGGAACACTGATCACTAACCCTTTTAGACCCGATCTCTTGACGAGTAAGCCAAGAATATATTTGCCATGTTTGAATTTTCTATGTCAAATGACTCGACTTGTAAATAGTATTCGATTTTGAACATATTGACTTGAAATTTCCTAGTGATCGCGAATATAAAAAATGACAAAAGATGATCGAGTTGATGACATAAAAAGTAAAAGTTTGCCCTATACTTTATGTAATAGGGCGACAATGTGGATTTCTCAAATATTTTTATAACAAATCGCTGAGTCCTTCTAGTGATATCAGTCTGTCTCTCTAACAAATACAAGCACATGTTTCAGACTTTGCTTTGAATATTATGTTTTTATTATTTATTTCTTAATTATTTAGCTTTTGTTCAGATTAATTTTCAAAGAATACGTTTACTAATGCAAAGTAAGGGATAATCGTTATCTGTGTAATGCTCTGGAATCAGTGTAACGAATTCACAAAAGACTATATCAATATGTTTTGCAACACGTTTGGTGTACCCATATATATATCGGAACTTGTCCTTGACTACGGAAAGGAGTTAAAGGGGCATAGATTCTTTAAGAAAAATCGAAAATAAAGACATTTAAACCCGCAAACGTATGTTGTGTGAATAAACAGCAGATCAATCTGATTATGGGCCGACAACGAAAATTGTGTAAAAATATTTATTAACTTTGAACAGCTGAAAATCTTGTAAAAAATTAGAAATTTTTTCCTCAAAGTTGGTAATAATTTGAAATTTCACTACAAAATACGCCTACAGCATCCATGTGTCCGTCCGCCCAAGTGTGGTAAACATTCTCCCATTTGCAAAATTTGCAAAGGAATGACACAAACCGGTCGAAGCGCAACGCCCGCTTCTTGTGCCACAAAACTGTTGAACACTTTTGCGTTCCCTGTTTTTGGTTGTCACTTGCAAAGTGCAAGACACATGTGAATTTTCCCTATTATTCTGAACATAGAATAAGTCAGCCGCGGAGTCCCCTTCTTTTTAAATCTTTGTCTTTGGATAACGGTGACGGGTGCAAAAGATTTGGTCACGACCGAACATAATTTTCTTACTTATTATTCATATACATATGCATATCGCGATATAATAAATGGTCAGTATAAAAATAAGTGATTTGCTTTTGTTGATCGGTGTTAGGGTACCAATATGTTCCGCAAACCGAACGTAGGCTTATTATCCATTATTGTTATCTAAAACTAACTTTTATTTCTTATTTATTTGTTTTCTTAACGTTATCTTGCAATTGCACTTTTTCATTATTTGTATATTTATTTCGTATGTCACAATTTGCTTTTTTTTTTGAAATTGTTGAAATTTTATTATTTCCCTAAAAAATGTCTTTTTAACTATTAAAAAAAAAGTTTGCGCAGTTAACGGAAAAATATTTTTTATGCTTTTCTATTATTTTCCTGTTTTTCTTTTTTTGATATTTTGCAAAGTTTTTTGTAATCTTCAGCTCAAATGTTTAAAATGATGCAATATTTACCGGCCGATATGAAACCCTTAGCCATAGCCTGGGCTATGCGGCCACCCCCTAAAAAACCAATTTTACCGATTTTATTCATTATCTAATAATTTCGTTTTTATTAAATTTTTTTCAATTTTTTATTTATTTAATTTTTTTTAATTACGATCCGTGCACTTGTAGTTTTTTAAAGTCTTCTTTACTAAAATTTTAATGAAATACTGAACTCATTCTACTACGATCGTACTTTATCAATAACCGCTTATTGTTAAAGTGTTTGCCTTTCCCTGTGCATCAGTCGCGAAAATTACGACAAAATCCGAACTCTGTGGACTCTACCTAATAAGAAAAGGAAAATCTTTTTTGAAATTTGATTCTTTCCGAGATATTACAACAGGTGCGGATGAGAAAAAATGAATTTTTTTTGGAATTGAGAAGCAAATATATGCTTGTAGAGGTCAGTTAAAGCGACAGGAATCGTAAAAAGGTAACTTTCTTAACACATATGCTTCCATTAAGAAGAATTTCGAATCTTAATTTCCCGGGGCGGAAGATATTATCAGAAAGCCAAGGCTTTCTTAGAGCCCTTGGGAAATATTTGGGTTTTGGCTTTTGCAATGGTTTGCATCTTTTCCCATATACTTTTATTTTTAAAATTTTTAAACACAATTGTTGTCCTACGAGTCACTCGTATAACATTTTGCGTATGACTTCGTGTTATTTGATGAAATTATCTCCCCTTTAACGATTTCCGAAGCTCTTGTGAATCATTCAAAAAGTAATATCATAATAATTACATAAACGCAACATTGAAGATTACATGAAATTACATGTTTGGAGCCATTTATAGCCAAATTTATAGTATGAATATTAATCGGCTTTTATCTAATCCAGCTGAAAAAGATATTAAACATCTTACCTAGATATGTACGTGTAGGTATTGAAAGAAAAAGGTTTTGTAAATAATGTAGACTAAAATCTGTCTCAAGTTGTTTTAATAATAGCAGTTAACAATTGGAAAGCATTTATAAATTATTACGCTCTGTAGGGTATAAAACACAATAATCATAAAAATGAAAATAAAAATAAATAGAAAAACTTCTACTGATAAAGTAACATTTTTTTGTTTTGGCGTGGTGTCATTGAGGATTTGTATTCTAGGTACAACATATATTTAAAATATGTGCAGATATATATATATATATACATATATATTCATATTTACATATGTAGATATATGTATACGGAGATTTTTCAAATTTAAACATTCCTCCACCTGCACTATTTGTTATCAGTTCGAACATGCACACAAGCGAAAATCGTCCAAGACGAATACTCGTGTAGTTCTTCTATCTATTCTCCCATTACGTAAAAGAGATAATCAAAAAAAAATTCGAGATGAAAACGTTCGTGTTTCGTTATATTTTACTGAAAAATTCTTATCATAAAAGGGGTATTAAAAGAAGCAAATTTATTTTGTTTTTATTTCCACAATTTGTAGGTCATGTCCAAATAACTAATTTATATTATCCGACTCTTAACCCTTTGAGAATAATTCCCAGCAATTTAATTCATAAACAAGACATTTTTTGAATCTTCTTATCTATCTTTCAAATGTACAAAACATTTTGAAAAGAATGAAATTTTATGCTTAGCGCCCCTAGCTTTCTATTAAAAGCGTCAATAAAAAGTGGCATTTAATAGAATTCAGAATAATTAAAGAGCAGAGTTGTTATATCACCGATTCTTCGTTCTTTTTTGGACTTTATAGCGTTCGCTGGCTCAAAGATTTTAAATCCCTTTTAATTTGTGCAAAAAAACAAGATTAGAAGTCGCTCCATGGACGAGGACATGAGATAATTTTCGTTATTGGCGACGTTGTCAAATTACCATATTTCGGAAATGTCTTCACTGCCTTACCGTCGCACTAAAACTTTCAATAAGCCGTTAACACAATGACGCGTTGAAGCTCCAAATGGTACATACAGAAGCCGCGCTATCATATCATTTTATAAGGAAAAATAGAGAAACAAACACAAATTAAGTTCTACATTATGGTTCTTTTCACAAATTAAGTTCTACATTGTGGTTATTTTCACAAATTAAGTTCTACATTGTGGTTCTTTTCTTACCTTGAGGGTCGGCCGACTGTTAAGAAAAAAGAATTTTGAGGAGTAAAATTGAAGAAAACAACGATAGGCAAATTAATGTAAAAGCAAATTAAGTTTTTCAATGATTAATGAAATAAAGGATGAAATGAGAAAATGATTTATAAATATATTTAAAATTGGACATAAATCGCTTATATTGCTTACTTTTTATTCCTTACAAAAAAAATGCAGAGTATAATAAAAAATCTCAAAATAGATATAAATTATTATGAAATAAACATAAATTAGATTAACAATTTCTAAATTTAAAATAAATTGTCTTTACTTCTTGGTATATGTATGTACGCGTGCAACATAAATTCCTAAAGTCTCTCCTTCGCAAAGTTGAAGTTCCATGCCTAAAATAGGAATAATGCATTATTGAGTTAAGCGCTAAAGTTGCCGGTGGAAGCAAAACACAATCGTTATATTTGAATTATCGGTTGGCATTGAATAACTTTTTGTTTTTGGAAAATAATAATCATATATATACGGAGAAATATAAAAAAAAAAACGCGTTTTGCTTCTTTTTTATTCTAATTTATTGATCAGCGCACTGCACAAATGGTAGCAATGTTACAATTAAAAGATGACAAATTTGTATGAAGATGATGTAGATCCAAATCATGTGAAATTCGTAAATACTTGTACGAAAATGACCTAAGCTGAACTTTAGTACCTAATGCAGTCCTAATAAGTAATCATTAATTATTCGGTATTAAAATTGGTTATTGATCGTTTAGCTTTCCAACCTACCGACGAAATTTCTACATAGTTCCTTATAGATAAATTTCATATGTGTAATTTATTCACACACGATTCTTGATAACTATTTTTGATTTATTTATTATCATTCGTAATGCTCCCTTTTGCGGCGGGATGACCGATTTTTATTAAATTCCGTGAACAACATGTGAGTTCTGATTCATTCCTCGTTTGCGTGTTGCTCCTCTCCGGGATATCTGTGATATCACTAAAACCATCCGTATATTGATTTTAAAAATTTTCATACACAGTCGTCCAGCACTTAAGACGATTCTTGTAAAATATGCTTTCGACAGAACACGGTACAAAGTTTATGAATACTATGACAGGATTTCAATACAGCACGATTTCAAAAAATCAAGTATGTGTTCTTCTTTTTTGAGTACACTTCTGCTTTTATTTTTATTATACCGTTAATCCGAAAAGTTTGAACCAAGTTGCATCTGTAATTTTTGACGAAAAGTAATGTTGTGACTGTCACAATTTTTTTCAATATATTTAAAATTTTTGTATTTCATTATAGTGTTAAATTTTATATTTTTTTGTGTTTTTTGCAACCTTGCAACTTTTTCACTTTTGCATACATTTGGAAAGAAATTTCATAATGAAATTTTCATCACAAAACTGTACTCCTTAAAAGTTGGTTTCGACGCAAAGCGATAGGCATTGATTGATTGATTTAGATTATTTTAAGAGACTTTACATTACGAACAAGTTTTCAACATGCCACGATACAGATTATTTTGATTTATATTATGGTTAACTTTAAATTATGATATTTTAACTTAAATAAAAATATAAAATAGTTTCGTATAAAAGGGTACGAATTTATCGTGTTACGCGGTGGACGTCTGTATCAAAGTCGCTTGTCGAAGAAGGAAGCGAAAATACGCGAGATTATTCGTGATGCTAAATTAGCTGGGGGAAGAAACACAATGCTGAAGCAGAAATTCGCGCATTGGAAGCCTTGGCAGGCATTAAGAAATAGATATTTTCCTTACTCTTTATACTTTTAGCAAATTTTCAATAATAATTAAATATATAAAATATTCAGCAGAATTCATATATAAAAATGCCTGTATATGTGTTATGTGAACTCTAAGTTAAACTAATCTATGAAAAGAAATAAGAATACTAGATACGCACAACTTTGATCAGCGAGCAGACGGTATATAATATTGTAAAAGTTCGTAATGAATTCATTTAATTTTTCATTTTTGCAGACTTAAGCAAATTGTTAAGCAACCTAGCAGACTTAACCGGATTTTTAAGTAATCTTGCAGACTTAAGCGGATTTTTAAGCAAAAATAGGAAGAGCAAATATAAATAAGAACGAAGAGCAAATATAAGTTTGCAATACTTAAGAATAAGTACGAAGAGCGAATAAAAAATTTGATTACAGCTGAGAAAATATTGAACAAAACATGTGTTAATAAATAAATAAACATAAAATCGATCATGTCTGTACATGGCCTTTCGATATATCTATTGACAATAATTTTTTTTTTGATTGTTGGATGAAGATGGACCAAGCCAATAATTTTCATATATTATTCACATCGCTTGCATTCACTGAAAGTTGATGACTTTTAACGATTTCTCTCCACTTTTTCTCTCTCTCTCTCTCTCTCTCTCTTCCGTTGAACGATAAATAATCGATAACAATGAAATGAGTAACTTTCATAACATCACTAAGGGAATTATAATAATATGTAAAGAAAATCTTCGAGTTTAGGAACATTTTGTTAAAAATTATATTAGAAAAAAAAAAAGGAGCACACCACTTAAGTTTAATAATATTTGTTGCTCTCCATAAATCTAAAAATATTGTAACAATATTAATGCTACTGTAGCATTAGGCCTGAAAAAGCAGAGAATACGCAATCGTGAACAACGAAAACAAAACACTAACATTGAATCTAAAGAAGAAAATTTGACATTTTTATAAAATTCCTGATTATATTTTGGATTTGCCCAGGTGAAAACGATTAATTTTCAGCATTGCATCGGCCTCGAAAAGTTAGTTGTATACGATAACATTTCGTATTCCACGCGCACATTTAGGAAATTAAATAACAAAAGGCACAAGTAAAAAGGTGAGTTACGGCATGCGAATGGAAATTGTTGTAAGGAAGAAATGGTAGATGGGAGGGTTGAATGTGAACAATGTGAACGATTCTTCATATTTTTTTGTTTTTTTTCCTATTAGAAAAAGGAAATGTTTATGTTTTCCTTATGTGTGACGTGTCTTGTATGGTTTGCATAAGCCATCAATAAATTAATACATATACGTTGCAGTTTCATCTTTTACGTTAATAATGGAAGTGAAAAAGATGTCATCGTCGGGTTCGTCGGCCCGTAAACAACCCACAGCTATATCACGTATGAAACAGGATTATATGCGTCTAAAACGAGATCCATTGCCTTACATCGCAGCTGAACCTCTGCCTAATAATATACTTGAATGGCATTATGTTGTCAAGGGCCCGGAAGATACCGCATATTTTGGTGGATACTATCATGGTACACTGTTATTTCCGCGTGAATTTCCATTTAAGCCGCCTTCAATCTATATGCTGACGCCAAACGGCCGTTTCAAAACGAACACGCGACTATGTCTAAGTATTTCAGGTAAGAGACAACACACGTCATCTATACAATACAGGCCTTTCTAGAATTCATAGCTAATGGAATGCAAAAGGGTTTTTGCATTAACAGCATCTAAAAAAAATTTGAAGAAAAGGTTGATCCAACTGCGATGGGATTTCTTTTTGTTTTGTTTTGATTTTAATGGATTAAACACAGGTTGTACTTGTAAAGTTAACGAATGTAATTTCTCAAGTGCATATATGTTCCAACTAAACATGAATCAGATTAGCTCTTATTTAGGAATTTTCTCTTTATTACATTTTCCAAGAAAAAGTCGCGGCTAGCGTTAATCTTCAAAGTAACTGTGAAAGGCTTTTGCGAAGTAAGAAGCTTGTATAAAATGATATCATAAGGATTAGGTCGTCGCAGTGAAGTCCCAAAATTCACATATGTTCATCACTAATCACTTAAATTATATGGGCGCGATCGGACTGAACAAGTCAGCGTGTTGGCCAATGCTCGTCACAATGAAGCGGTCAAGAAAGATGCAAAGAGAAAGGGGAGAAGCGCGTATATACATTTTTGTTTTGTTTTTGCTTTGCTGGTCAAAGATCAAATTTTAAAATAGATCTGATAAATAAAAGAGTGGATTTTATTGCCCTTGGTATGAGGATTATGTGTCCCGCAGCACACTCGTAATAAGCAAATGGTGCAATTAACAACTCACAACTTTTTATCTAAATATTTGGAAGGGCAACGCAAGAAGCGCCGACCCAGTACCAGGTATTAAAAGAAAGCCATTAGAATCGATTGTGATATTTCGCTTGTCCTAATTATCGTTTAGATCCATTGCACTGACTTGAGCAGTATGCGAGCGTTTCAAAGTTTTATTACACTTACAGTCTCATCGTCTACAGTTCTATAGTATTGCTTTAGTTATGAGAATTGTTTTATGTTTTCTATATTTTTTCAAAGATTTCCACCCAGACACATGGAATCCTACTTGGTGCGTTGGCACTATACTTACTGGCTTGCTTAGCTTTATGGTAAATTTCACTTCTTGTCTATATATATATATATATATATTCGCTAAGTATTTATTTTAATGGTTTATATTAGTTAGAGACAACAGCAACATTGGGTTCAATCGAGACGACAACCTATGAAAAACAGCAACTCGCCAAGAAATCTTTAGCATTTAATTTGAAAAATTCACAATTTGTTGAATTATTTCCGGAGATATGCGATGAAATTAATAAGCGCCTGCAAAACGAAAAGGAGCAAAAAATGAAAGCTCTTAACATGCTGACGAATGGTGGTAACAGTTGCAGCAATAGCATCATTCCTAATGGCACAAATGTGAAAGTTAATAATAATAATACGTTGGCAAATGGTTGTGCGGTGGCAAACGGTGCAGTGGGTGCTTTGGGTAATCTTAACGATGCAAATGTTGGACCCGTTCAAGATTTAAACGCCGTTAAGAATTTAACAAATTCGTATTTGAATTGGCAATCGAATCTGATAATAATCATATGTTTCGCAATTTTTGCTTTAGTAGTAAATTATGTTTTAAAAAATATAAATCAGGAATAGAAGACAATTACCTTGTGTGTGTATATCTTATTAGAAAATATTTTTACGTTTGATTTTTCAGTTTTTTTTTTTTTTTTTTTTTTTTTTTTTAATCGGTTGCTTGTTATGCTAATCTTTATACAATGATTGCGTTACTCGATCATAAGTTTATCTTTATTTCAATAAATAGCTTAATCTTAATGAGAGTATAGTCATACGTATAATAATTATACTAGACCAAAGTTTCGTTGTTCACTGTTAGCACGTCTTCCTTTATCACAGATCTTCGACCACCTTTCGCGACATCCTAGGGTATGTGTATTTGAACTATTCGTTGGTTGCATTAATTTTGGTCAACGAGTTGTCCACGTAAAAGATGATAAAGAAATGGGAAATACTAATGTACATAACGATTAAATTCGATGATCTTCACCTTTCCCTACCTAAAATAACAGTTTTTCAATTAACATTATTGAGATACTCTGCGTCAGTTCAGACGCTAATCACGGAATGCTCAAAATTGCATTTTCGGCATTCTTTACTTCTGTTGTTTCATTTGAAGAAATTTGTTGAAGAAGCCCAACAAACACTTTTCGAAACTTATGGTGAGGCTGCCCACGTCACATGGCAATTGTCGGTTTCGGCTTCAACGGTTTGAAAGTGATGATTTTGATGTCACTGACAAAGAACGGCCTGGAGAATCAAAAAAAGTTCGACGCCAATATTGATTTGCAAGACTTATTGGACGAAAGCCCAGCTCAAACTCCCAAGGAACTTTCGGACAATTTAGCAGTCAAAAAATCGAAAGTCTTTCAAGTGAAAAAATGGCCAAACTTATTGCAAGCACCTAATGGAAATGTGGTCTATTTATGGTAAATAAATAATAAACTTATGCAGAATATATTGGTAGCCCATAGGATTTGTAATAGGTAGTCTAGGATTTGACCATCGAATGGTCAGTTAAGTACGTCGGGAATTTTTTGTAAAGAAGACGAAAGACCGCATGACAGAATTGAACATTAAAACTCGATCTAGTGTTAATAATTTATTATGCATACGCTTACAGTAAAACTAAGATATATGATCCAAAATTATTTGAAAAACTAACTGCAAGGAAAAGTGGAGAAATAAATTGTAAAAAAATGACAGAAAATAAGTTCATTGTTTTTTAAATTGTAAAAAGAGAAGAAAAACACTTAAGAGAAAGCTAAACTAACGAAAGATTATGTTAACAACATGCTTCAATTACACGAGAAGCGAACGTCTTGTAAATAAATAAAATATTTAAAAATACCACAGAACTTCTTCTATTCATTATCGTTAGTTTTTTGTTTTTGAATTCAAACTTAGGCGTTACAATTTCGAAAGAAATTTATGTGTATCTGTTTGTTTATTATCGCGTCTGCCCTTTTGTAAATTGTATTGTATCTTAAAATTGCACAAATTGGTTTACAGAAAGGTGTAAAGTTAACCAATTCCATGTCGGATGATTTTCATAAGTCCAGTCTGAATATGAGCGCAATTTTCCTAAAAATTATCTTAAAACAGACGAAATTCTGTAACCATTTGAAGAAAGACCAAAGCCTGTATTGATTTCAGCGCGACTTTATATTTACAAATAGTGGGCGCGTCCGTTGGTCGATTGAAGATTTGAGAAAGTTTTTGTACCAAGTTTTAACTAATTGCCGCACATGGGCCGGGCGAAAAGTCTTGATAAAAGTCTGTTCTAAATCTTAGGTCGTCGGTTAGGATTTAAACTTTATATTGCCTCAACAATACTAACAGCGAAAGATTTGTTGGACCGAACTGATAACGAACGAACAACAAAGTCAAGCCATGGTGCCAAAGCTCCGTTTGGGACCCCGAAGGTAAGGTGCTGTGTTTGGTGGAATTCGAAGGTAGTCGTGCATCGTGAACTGTATCAAATGTGGTCAATGTCCATGGACAATCAATACTATTGAAGCATGTGACGGAAGTGCATATCATCTCCCATGGCGGTTATACCACACTACACTCACCTTGAACGATTTGATACATACATCGGATAGTCCGAGTCTTTTCCCGCCAGACTACATTTTACCTCATTCTCCCCTTAATGGCATAAAGATGATTTTTTTTTCAAAAGAGGCCAATGTAACGCCAGAACAGTTTTTCAAAAAAATGGCCAAAGATTATCGATCAAAGCGACGTGTGTTTGGTTTAAAATATTACAAATAGAAGAGAGCGGCTGAAAAATTCCTCGAAATGGCTCCTAATCTGTTGTTGATCTACTACTTCCTTACCTAAAGCGACTGTGATCGCAAGCGGGCCATGTTTCAATTGCCTATTCGAGTTTTTGCGATCACGAACTTTCCAACAGATAAAGAAATTCACTGCGAAATAAACACTAAATCCAGTTTGAATATTACCGTCATTAATAATATGTCTGCTTCACGATGATTTTAATTAGTAATCTGGAAGGTGAAGTCAACGAGTCAAGATATCTCATAATATAAGAATAGTGGAGAGTTTATTATTGACTTGTGATATCGGAAAGTGAGTAACTCGTCGAACCAAGAAGGCTTCAAGTAAATTTTTAAGAAATAATGGTAAAATATCTTCACATCAACTGTCCCGGTTTAGTCAAGGGTCGCGATGGCGTGATATCATTCCTAACAAGCCAAGCGACTGCATAAGACGTCTTACAACTGATGTTGACAAATCAACCATTTCTTAGTCAAAGGTTAAGATGATTTAAAGAAATTAATCACAAAACATATCGCCGTTGATTATCAAGAAGCAGCCAAGACCGCCAGATATTTCAACGTCAATCGTCAAAAGCTGGTTACAGCTGAAAAGGTGAACCGTAAGAAGTTAATCAAGTCTTCAAAAATTCTCACCACATCTCCTAGCAAAAAGTGGCAATGTAAACGTAAAGTCTGGATATCTACCTTGGCGGGTTAGTTAAAGGTCAATATGCCGGCATATCGGTCATAAGAATGCAAAGCACATAAAAGATCTTATCGCCCGCTCGCCGTCAAATGTTAATCAAGGATAGAGTGTCTACCGATGTCAAGGTCAGCAACACGCCGCGTTTAAATGTCGATTGTCGGAAGTTAATCAAAGGAATAAGTTTAGTGTTTGTAAAACATCATAGCTCTGTGGGGCAGGATGGCCTTTAAGAGCCAAAGCAGAATTTCGGCAAATAAACAAATCTCACGGGAACACTTGGGAAAGAAGGCCGTTCTTAGTAGTAAGAATGAGATTTTAGCTTTAATTGGTAGTCAGAATCGCTCTAACTTTTAAAATATGCACTTTACGTATGTATGTGCTATATATACACACATGCTATATATATACATACGCAGAGTAATAATTTATTAACATTTAAAATGAAGTTTAATTTTTTGTTAACACTCTTTAACAACAATCGTAGAAAGCAAAACAACATAACCGGAGCAAAGACTATGAAAACAGATTAACACGGTAAATAAAGTTAAGCAAACGGATACGTGTTTCTCAAAGTGACATTTTCAATGGGAACTGCGCGCACGCAGGCATACATTCGGTTGAATACTCTTTTTTTTGTTAACATCATTTGAATGGAAATGCATGCATAAACATACACACACACACACACATTCAAGCGAAATTTCTCGTTTTCTCAGTTTTGCGAGCAGACAGTATAAGTTTATGCATATATGTATGTACGCAGAACGTAATAAATAAATGTATGCAAACAGATGAAAAGTTTTCCACTAAATGCAAAACTAATGTAAAAACTTTATCGTTGTTGATTGCCGTTGTCTATGTTGTTATTGTTCGGAATGCATAAACGCATAAACAGTAACGGAACTTAACTTCCGTTACCAAGTGACGGCAAATGCAGTCTTTCTCGTTCGTCCCTCCTTCCTTCTTTATCGTTCTGTCTCGCTCTACCCTTTTACAACATGATTTTGTTAAGTATTTTATGTAAATGCTATTGAAAAATGTTAATGTTAAAATCGTCAACATTGCTTTTGTTATTGTTGTTTGTTACTCAATGCTTACGTATAAAATTTGTGGTTTGCATTTTTCTTTCATTTTTCTTTCAATTTCAAAAGCGGAAAATTCAATTGAAAACTTTTCTGCTTTATTTCCTTGATTGTTATCTACAATCGAGATAGAGAGATAAGAAAACAAAAAAACAAGAAAAACAACAAAGAATAGAAAAGAAAATGTATCTGTGTAAGTCTTCCCTCAACTGGTTGTTTTTGTCTGTTACTCTTAAAACTTTGTGTATATTTTTTTTGTTTTCTTCTTCTTCTCACAGTTTCTATTCTTGACTAAACTGTGTAATGAATTTTCTGTTATGGGTTTTGATATTCGATTATGATTTAATAGCAAATTTCTACTCACACAATATAAAATTCAGTTTTTGTTAATGCATTCTAGTTGGTCGCCAGCTCGTTTATAATGTTATATAATAATCGACAGTTGTGTAACTACGTCAATGAAGACCGCAATCAGGTAAATAAAGCTGCTTGAATTGACAATGCATAATATGAATAAACGTAGACACACGCATACAGACGCGTAGACATACAATAGAAGCAAATGCATGGAAACGTACATATTCAACATATTCAACATGAAACGAAAACATAGACGGAAAGCACATTCTATCGAATTATGTTTCAGTTCCTGACATCGTCAAATCCATTAACGTCAACCTCATAGTACAACAGTGTCGACAAGTTACGTACGCTACGCGTAACGGGGGACGAAATATTTCCATTTTGGGAAGTAGCCTCAACGAGATGTTGTATTTCTTCAAGCAGCGAATATTGAACGCCTGCAGTGTATGTGGATCTCCTTTCTCCGTTGCTCTTTTATAAGACTTGTGCCGATGTAATATATGTCGAAATTCTTTCCATTCCAGAGCATATGGGTACAACAACACAGCAGCTGTGCACATAACTCTATACGAATATTTTTCAATGACAAAACAAAGAAAAATCACAAAACATTTAATTCAAAATATTGTTTATTGCTAGCAAACACATTATTCCCACCTATCTGGCAATTTATGGATAATAGTGCACCTTGTTATACTGTAGATATCTTTTTTTGGCAAACGCTTACACTCGGATGATATTATTTCTGACAAAAACTGGCAAACAAAATTTATTTGCACATTTACTGTACTGTTGGCGTGCGAAACGGAATTAACTTCTGACTTTCTACGAGAGACATGCATGCATGTTGCATTCATGCATCCAAATTTAGGGATTGTGAAAAAAAAAATTAATATAACGCGCCATGATGTCCGCAAGCTTTTGTTTAGAATTATCATATTTACATTTTCCCATTCTACTCTCTCAGTCTAAGAAAAAGTCGTCCACGTCCACGTTATGGAGTCAGATAATATCTTCATTTGAGGAGATTTAAAATAATTTTCAACGTTCTGTCCTGTTCACCTTATAACCAATAAGCAGAAAACAAAAAAAAAAAAAATGCAAAAATTTGACCACTTATAACTTTGCGTAGGCATGGTCGATGTTTGTACGCCTGCTGCAGGGACACCCATAGAATGTAAATGAAAATCTTCGGCGTTGCGTCTGCTGTAGTTTATAGGTAATGAGTACAAAACGAAATTGTGTCTATTTTTGAAAGTAGAGGCGGTCTCAGATTATGTTATGCTGTAGTCGTGTCCTTTGACCGATTCATTCTATTTTCAATACTAAACTGCGTGCAGGGACTTTTAATGCCGCTGCCGAATTTGAGGCCGACAGCTTCATTTCCGCGAGCAAGAGAATGTTTACCGCAGACATTACACAGACAGTTAGACAGACAGACAGATATTTCTTAATCGTTGATCAAGGATATATGTGCTTTATGGTTTCTCCTTTTAAAATATACTTCCTTTTCTGCATCTTTTTTTTTCATAATCTGAAGGCACTTAGTGTAGGATTTGTTTGTGGAGGAAGTTAGGTCAGTGAAGACGGTCTTACAATAACTCTTTTAACATATAAAGAAGGAGTGAAAGGAATGCTCCCTGAAAGAAGGCTTCATATCTTCCTTGAAGATCAAGCAAAAATTGGCTTGAAAAAAGGGGGACGTGCCAGTTTTCTGAATCCCGCCCCGAAAAATTATCTCTAATAGACTTTATGAACGATACAAATTTGCAACATTAAAAATCTTTCGTTAGCCATCTGTTCAAGGAGTACGAATCTTCATCTTTGACATCTTTTAAACAAGAAAATGAAACCTTTGATGGAACGTATAATGCCGTAATGCAAATAAACACCGTTTTTGGTGCATTTAAGTTTAATACCCACGTCTCCTCATTTTATACCAACCATTGAAGGGCGGGAATAAGTCTGTTTTGTCGTAACGTTTGTAACGTAACACTCATAAAGAAGTTTCAGGATAAGTTTCAGCTTCATCCGCCCATGTCTATCTATCCGTCCATTTGCCTATTGGCGGTAAGACAGTCCCACTTAGAAGACTATAGAATGTGCTTGCAAGCAGGTTCTTATTAAGGTTGGGCTAATGCGTTCTACTCCGTAACATAAACCGAGAATATCTCCGCTTTCTTGGCTTTTTGTTTATTATTCATAAACTACAGTGGACTGTAAAAACATATTCCGTAGGTTTCTCTATAGTGCTTGTATTGTACAATAATCGAAACAATTAGTCGCGACCATCTAGTGCTAGGCAGCATCGAAGTTTCATTTTTTTCGTTTTATTTTGTTTTAGTTTTTTTTAAGATAAAAGTCTGTGGGTGTATTCATCTGCGGCCAAATGTATTTATCTACACCAAGTACTTATCGTGCACCACTTGTCGTACGCGAGTATTAAGCTTTTGACGACGTATGTAACATCCAAAAGGACTTGAGATAGGCCCACCCTTAATTATACCTCTGAATCGATATAAGCTTGTTTGTCCGTCTGTCCCTCCGATGTGTATGCATTCTTGAGTTTAACTTCCAGGTCGAAATTTTCGACACATTTCGATGAAATTTGATAGTAACTTGTTTTGCCACAAGGACAAACACTATTGAAAATGTTTCGCATCGGATCACTTTTTCGATTATTATCGTTATAAAAAATAATGCAATTTTCAAAATTTCGCGAAAAAAATCGTTTAGTAATAGTATTTCGGCATTCCAAATTGGTGTGAAAACTTGAGATCGGATATAGCAACATTTTGAACTCCTTACCATATAACCGTTCCTACGGAAACTGAACTTTTATATGGCAAAGAGGTCTAATTCGCAATATTTCCCGATAAAAATCTGTTCATAACAATAATTTGACATGAAAAGCAACCTTCTCGATTTTGGATCCCGTAGCTTTACTTTTTGGATCCCAACCCTTGTAAGGGTTTTAAAGACCAAAGTATATGGGGGCTTTCATGAAAACAAGCGTTTCTATGGCGGCAAAGTCTAAATTATTGTTTGTTGTGATGAGAGCAAAAGGAAAACAATAAAATCTTAAGCATCTGAATTAAGTTCGCTACATTCGCACAACGGTAGTTGAGGTGTCTTCCAATATGAAGGCCGTCGTTATAAAAATAATATGTAATTTTTGGTGTATGATTAAGGAAATGAGTGGTGTAGAGTAGTCTAAAGCACGACCTTGCCCGACTAGAGCACTCTTGCTTGTTTTCTTACTTGGTTTGTTTGGCATGAAATTCGTAATTGGTGCTCTTACCTAACAAAGGTGTTTCTATGGAATATTTCATGGACTCAATGTAGATTCCATTGTCATAATTTTTTGTTAAATAAACAAAAAATAAAATAAATTTGTGATAATTATTAAAAAAAGATATATATATATATATATATTTCTGAAAAGTATACTCAGAAAACAAGGGGTCATTCATTTAGTTTCTTTAGAATAGGATAAAATTTTTGAAACCTTTTATAGAAACCCCGATTGAAGACAGGTTTTAAAATCTTATGTTAGTATATTTCCCCGTTAGCCGATTTGATCGTTCCATTTGGACGTTTGATTCGGACGTTTCACTTTATCTTTCAAATCGATCGCTCGACCCGGCTGAATCCATTGGGCGACTCGACTGACTCGATCGTTGGGGTCGACTGACTTGACTATTCGGCTCGATCGGTGGCCTTTTCGAAAATGAGAAGCCCTTTACGTTCTTTTCTCTTTAAAGGAAAATTTGTGTCTTTTTCTTCTCTTCGAACTTTTTTAAAACTAATATTTTTTTTTTTAAATCAAAAAGAAGCAGAAAGCCACGGACCACATTGTGTTATATTGTCACTAAATAAGTGTTTAACTATTGGTCTTCGACATTTTAATTTGGGCAAGAAAGCTTTTCAACTCTTCGTCAGCATTGAATTGCGCTAATGACTCTTTTAAAAGAGTTTTCCAATTATATGGAAGATTTTAAGGCTTTTCGTTAAAAAGTAGTCGGAGATGTGATAAATTTATTAAAAATAATATTTAGGTCTTATTATTAACAAGATAGAAACATATTAGTTATACGCCACCATAGGTTCCCATTTTTTTTTTTTACGGTTAAATATATTATAAAATTTTTTTTTTTTGAAGCAGAACTGTCTCAGTCAGTTTGCTCTCTGTCATTATAAGGTTTTTCACTCAAACCCGCATTATGTATATAATACATGTGTAAGCGTGCATGTGATTGTGTGTTGTGGGAAAAATCATTTTTGCTCTGTCTGCTGCTTTCATTGTTGTTGACCATTGTGTTCTCAATGGAGATGGGGACAGCAGTACGTACTTTATAAAAGTCGACTAACTTGAATATTTCGCACACAATCACACAATGTGAAAAATAATCATAATAAAATGCACACAAGAATACGACGACGACACTGTTCTTTCTCTCTTCAACAAAGAACTCATATTTATTCCTTATAGTGAACATGTACGTGCATACGTATATGCATGTGCATGCACATGTACGTATAGCAAAGTGTCAACGCATTATGGTAACAAATGTATAAACTGGTAATGGTTAGTGATGTTGCGCTAGTTCTATAATGCAACAAAGTATTAACTTTATATTGAAACAGCTAATGTTATATAATGAAGTATGTATGTGTATACGCTTGTGTTATCGCATGGAGAAAGCAAAAAAAAAAAACGAATAAAAAGAAGCAAAAGAGAAAATAGGGTAATTTGTTAAGTTTATATTTTGAAAGCAAGCAGTAGCCGTATCATCAGCAGCAGGAAGTTAATAATGTTTAATTTAGTTTTTGCAGATTCATGCGGTGCATGAAAAACTGAGAATTTGACTTGTCTTGACTTTTATTCTTAATATATATACGTATATATATACATATGTATGTACCTATGTACCCATTTTTTACCTCAATGGGCTTTTTGCCACTTTTGAATGATGCAAACAAAAAAAGAAGTATCGTTTAAAAGTGAGATTTTTATCCCTGTTTAATATATTTTTGTTGCAATTTGAAAAGATTTATTTATTATAAAAGCTAGTCTTGTTAGTGTTGTTACTTCTGGTATGCAATAAATTCTCCGTTAAAGTGAAACGTGTCCTTAATAATGTTAGAACAAATATGCTTACACAAGCAAGCATATTTAACGCATACAACTACACACAGATGTATTGTATGTGTGTGCTTATATATATATATGTATATATATATATATATATATATATATATGATGTACGCGTTTGATGGTAAAATAAAACTGATTTTTATATAGTAAAGCATAGATGCATTCATGTTAGTGTGTGTTATATATCATGTTAGTATGTGTGTATACATTTTTATCTGCAATCAAATAACAACAGCTAAAGCAATAATAACTGCAAACGTACAAAAATATGAATGAATGCACAAATACATCTCACGTTATATTATTTTTGCTGATTTTGGTATTTTTCAAGTAGATTAACTTGAAAAATGATAAAAATTTGATACGAAATATTAACAGCACGTATGCGATTTCATCATCAGAGCTTATTAAGACACAAATTTTGTGAAATTTATGAAATGATGTTGAAAGTTGAACAGATTGAAATTCTGTAGCATTTTCAATTGGAATACTGGATTGGAAAACTGAAAAGTTTTATCAAATACTTTCTTTAATTAGGGCGATGCGAGCTCCGGTTACGTGTCATAGAAAGAGTAATCATCGAAGTTGTAATCATTTAATTGCCTTCTTTCATACATGAACTATTTTTTATTTTCCTGCATCCGAAAAAGTTTGTGCTAAACATAAGTATATGGCCATCAAGCTAGTGGAATAATAACATAAAGTACCTGAAAGGGTACAAAGATAAATGCGAATTTAACTAACAAGAATACCTACTAACCCGCTTAACAGAGCTCTGTAAACATCTTGAGGATGAAGAAATTCTTCGATTTGAAAGCCTACTCCGTTCAAAATAGTTTTGTGGACACCTCTTGAATCCATTTCAAACAAGCTAAAAAAATTCAAGTTTTGCTTTCACAAACTGTTTTTAAGCCTTTTCCGAAATTTGTCACGCCCGCAAAAAGGACCTGTATAAAGATAGTCAAATTTGAGACTTTAGTTCGATCAGTCTAGAAAATATCGCCTACATTCGTCTATATCATGGATCCGAATTCGAAGTTATTTTCACACCTGTAGGTGTTAGTTAAGCTTCTTTAGGTTCATATTAATTAGTGACACTAGTACTAGGTATGTAAATATGAAACCGGAAGTTTTTGTATAGAAAATACTATTTTATTGTATTGAAATAATAAGAAATATTTTATGACTACACATTTTTCCCATCCGGTCCGACAATTTGCCAGACCGTGCCTTCAAAAATTATTTCCTTTTTCTCCGAACCATTGATCGAGTGATTGTTTTCACATATTCGTACGGAAGAAATCGTTACTAGATGTATGGTCTTTTGATGGAAACCAGGGCTCGGACGGAAAGTACGGCTTAATACTTCCATTCAAAATGAAAGGAAGGACGAGTGGCTTTTAAAAAAGTGCTCCCTGTTGCTTTTTTTTCATATTTAAGTCGATTAATTGTTGCTAGAAGCGTTTAGTATTAACCGTTTCATCGAACTTTAACAGACCACATGTCTCTGCGCCCATCAAACGAACAGTATCGCCTTCTTGCGTTAACGATTTGATCTTGGGAGAGATGCGCACGGTACGCCTGGAATGAATTTTTGCGCCTGGAGTTCTCAAAATTCGAGATACCCTTTCGTATCGTTTGGGCAAAGAAAAAATGTTTTCGGTGAGGGTTCTTTTGTTGGCACCAAACTCTACATGTTCAACGCCGTTACAAACTATCATTTAAACTCAAATGTCGGTTTCACATTTACATACCTGAGAAGGGAAGATGTGGTTTCGTGGAAAGAAAATATAATTTGTTTCATTCATTAAATGACTGAGAAAAGGGGGTTGTTTTCAACTTACTAGATTTTCCATACAAACTTTTCTTATTCGATTTGCACGATTTTATAAGGAAATTGTCTTTCCTGTAACGCAGGATGGGTGTGGAGCAGTGTACGTGCTCAGTGTGCTGCACAAAAAAAAAAAGAAACGGACTTATATGAGTAATAAGAATCAAAAACGGAATTATGTGAGAGTAAGTCTCAAAAAACGGAATTATGTGAGTAATAAGAATCAAATTCTGCGAGAGAATGTTTATATGAGAAGAAATCATATATATTTTTTGATTTTTACAAGCTGCAAGTATGAGAATAAAATTCCACAAAAATTATATACTTACGTATCTATTCGCTCATTTACTGCTGAAGAAAAATAGCAAAAGAAAATGTGTTTTTGCGTATCTAAATAAATATATATCTTCTGCATATTACTCAGATAATTACAAATTATAATTTTTGATGTTTTCTGTATCTTTGTCTTTCTGTACAGGAATAGTAGTAGTAGTAGTAGTAGCTCCGCTTATACTTGTTCTCCCTTTTTCAAGTAAAGCGCAAATTTATGTACATTTGCTTACATTTATGTAGAAACTGTTAGACTTTGTGGTAAGACATCTTTGTATTCACAATCGCGCACACACACACACACACACACACACACACACACACACACAATCATATGGAGCAAATCAAGTACTATGTGGTTTTGGCTTCTCACTCAAGTTTATTTGTAAACTCTTTAAGCATCTAATGTTTATTTTATATATGAAAATATGCTTGAATGCTTTAAGCTTTTGTGGTTCTATGTGCGTATGTAACATATATTACATGTATACATAATACAAGAGTATTTTTGTATCTTTCATAGAACAAACATGCAAATCAAAATCAGTGATCTATTTGCATAAACGGGAGGAACTTCAGTTCTTCTCTGTTATCGACAATAAACTCCATAGGCTAGTGGATGGACTGTGTTCAAAATTCCCTTTAAAATGTGTAAAGATATCTTGCTTTTTATATGTAAGGCTTCTGGAATGAGTACAAGTGCTTGTGTCGCCAAAGGTTATTTTCCTATACAACTATCGTTGTTCTATAGTGATCGAAATGTATCAAATTTCTCCAGAATCTACTGAAAATGATACGGGAATATAATGCATCGGTCAATAATTCACGGAATTGATAAATAGATGTCGTCCAGATCGTTTGAGAGTTACAATGCGACTTTCGTTATGCTTACTAACAACACAACTTGCAGATACCGATGATGTTAAAGGCGACAAATGCCCAGAAAAAATTTCTGAAAATTATTTTTGATAAACGAAAAGCGAAGTTGAGTGGAATGGTTACCCGTCGATATCCTAAAGACGAGTAAAGGCTGATGTATTCACTATTTTGCATGGAAATTTAGTCATGACAAAATTGCTTCCCGAATAGGTAGCTTGTTTACTTACCGTGGAACGAATGCACTTTGTGACACATCGAATACTATAATGAATCGAAGTTCAAATTGTTATCACAGCCACTGCGTTTTCTTAATTCCCAGCCACTATTATCTATTTGCGAATCTCGAAAAGATGCGTTTGAGGAATAGGATTTAAGTTAAGAGGTGAGGTCACTGCGGAAATTGAAATGTGTTTTGTGGGTTTATGTGTTCTGACAAATTAGACTGAAGTTTTAGATCAGCATTAAACTGGTTATATCATTCCTAAAGGAGACCATGTCGATTGATGAGCTCGCACTCTGTAATTTCTTACTCCCATGATGTATGTACTAACCCTTTTTACTACATCTAGCATTTCGCATTGTCTAAAAGGTACTTGAATCCCCCATCTGCAATTCCGAACGATCACCTTTACGTTTTAAGCTTTAAAGAGCTTTTCGAATCCACCATTAGCCGAGAAGTATTTGAATCCACCTTTATCTGAAAATCGTGACCGTAGGGCTTGAAGCCCTACGCTTAAGAGAGAGAACTATGTACTTTAAGTTTTAAGCTTTTGAAGCCCTCAGCTAATAGTAGAGTGCGCCATTACCTGTGAATGGTTACCTTTAATTTGTAGGCTTCTACGAAGTATTGGACTCCACTTTTGTTAATAAATTGTCACTTTTGGGTTGTCAGCTTTGAATACATAGAACCCACCATTACCCGTGAGTACTTAGATTTGAGTCGTAACATAGATGAATGTCAATCTGATTGCACCACTTTCAAAGAAGACTACGTTTCGTAGTAAAGTCGAATCTTTGCCCCAAAACTGTTTTTCTTACTTAGTTCTATAATCTTACTGTTCAATATATATCTTGTGGGTGCCAAAACCTATCCAAAGACACGTCTTCCGATCGTCCAATCATAGGGACATGTTGAACGTTTTTCAGGAAAACATAATAGCCGGGAACGGCCAGACTAACCATTTAGTGTATTTTTAAAAGTAAAAAAAAAAAAAGATTCCCGCTAGTCTTAGAATTAATTGTTTTATAAAAATAGTATAATAAAAAAATACTCTGTCCCGAAAGTTATTGATCGTCATATTATTTACATTTTATGTAATGCATGCAAGCGTAGTTACATTTATATTCGTATTTAACAAAGATGTTTAGAAGGAGATGAAACTGATTTATCATATTTACATGCACAAAACAGTTATAGATTACATCCTCATACATACATACATGCATACATATATAAATTTTGTGTGTTTGTACTCTCATCAAATCCCCTTTGAAAGAAAATTGAATTTTCTATCAATCATTATTGCAATCATTTATATTCATTTAATGTTCATTTATTTTGTGCTTAATAATCATTAAAATTTATATGCAATTTACAATAAATATTTTGTTGATTGCAGTTTAATAAACTGAGTACATATATATATATATATATATATATATGTGGGTAAGAGGGTGTTTTTTCCTTTTTTTTGTTTTTGCGGGTAAATTACATTATGTAACCAATCATCATAAATTGAGAGAGACACAGAGGCAGCTTTAGTGGAACATTGCAATCTTCATCTATCATCATCAGTTTTTTATAGGATTATCGTGCAGATCCCGCTAACGTTTCCTTTAGTTCAACTGTACAAACCTAATGCTATCCGCAAAAGCAAAGAAAATCAACTGCGGTTGGACTCAGTGCAGCTTAGTAAAGGAATGATCTCGTATTTAATAGATTTTGTAAAAGTCGTACCAAATCTGGAATGAATTTGAAGTTTCTTAAAGAAAATTTTTTATAATTTTATTTTATTTGTCCTAATCAAATTTTTTTTGTAAATTTACTACGATTTTAGCAGACAGACAAATAAAAAAAACATAACTGAAATTAATTCTTTGAAGGATCTCCTCGACAGGGACTTATAAACTTAGTACACATTCTAATCGAAGTGAAGCAGATTATTTTATACTCATTACGGTAAACTGAAAAATATAATAAAAAAACAAAACAAAAAAAAAAGAAAAGAGGAAAGAGTTGGACGCAAAAGGAAATATGGTGAGAGAAAGAAAGAAAGAAAGAGCAAAGAAAATAAGCATAACAAAACACAAACCATGCATTGTTTTGCCATGATTGAGTTGGAAACTGTGGTTTATGGAACATAAAAATGGTGGGAGGAGGCGACCGATAGATAGACAGCGAGAGCGAGAGTGACAAGCAGTAAATATCAGTTTATGTTGTATCATAAATTGTATTGAAAATAAAATTTTAATAACGTTTATCAAAATAGTTTAGCGGTTGTCGTTTTCCCTCTCCCCCCGCTCTCCTACAATATAAATATTTTTCCGATAGCCAGTCAGCGTCGAATACTACTAACCCTAATTAAATAAGAGTGGTTTCATAAAATGTACGCACCTTCGATAAACAAACAAGTAAGAAAGTTCTCTTCAGCTGTGCCCGAATCTTACATATCCACTACCTTTAAAATTTTTCGCGCCCCATGCGTTTATTTATGGGATAAAATTTATCTTCTACTTTTTAGTGAATTAAAAGAAAAAATCTTATGATGCCCGCAATAATTAATATGGAATGAAAATACTTAGCTTGCCGCAGACTACTCTCCAAATTCTCTTATTTGATGCCCATATCGATGGTGTTGTGATGAAAAAACTAATCGACTACGACGTGACGTACGCGGTAATTACTTTGGAACTAACACACTTCAGTTTTGCGACCAAGAAATTGTCAACAACACACACAGACGGACAGAGATGGCTTAATAGGATCTTTAGGGATCTTTGAAGCCTACTTTTATGTGTTGCAAACATTATGACAAAATGAGTATGTGCGTATGCTTCGGTGGTGGGTATAAAAGTTGGAGCGAATATGATTTTACTTATACTTCATTAGGTTTACGTAGAAGACTTCTAAGACTTCTAAGATACATCAGGCCAGCAAATATGAAATGACACCTTTTTTCGCAAGAGAAAGTTTGACAACCGAAGAGTGATAAAAAAGAATTTATTAATAGTTGTTCATCCCTAGTTGCGCATTTTTCCTACCTTTGGGGTAATTTTTGGAAACCACGTCCTCAAAACACTTCTCTTGCCTCGAACCATTTATCGCGCCGTTCGCTTCACACAAAACAGGAAAGTTCGTAAGCCGTTGATGTGAGTAGTTGGTAATCCGAAGATTTGCACCTTGGTATGTAAGCCACAGAGGATAACATTTCCCATGCATGAATGCCTCTAAAAAGTGGCGAATGAGTTAATTAAACCTTGTCTGTCCTGGTGTCATATACTTCTTTTCAGAAACTGCTAAGTGAGGTCTTAATTGATGGCTGCAGATAAAGTTTGAGAGTAAGTGGAGTTTGTGCCCGAGATTATCTCCTTTTTTACATTTATCCTACAAGACGTCCGTCCTTATATTGCAAATAACGTTTACCGTGATTTAATGCAACGTTGCCCGCATTTTTAAAAGTGCAAAATAAAATCAAAACAAAGCGACAAGAACTAATAACATTTTTCCCACGTTTGTTAAATTGAAAGTGATTGAAGAAGCATTTGAAGGCTTTTTTTAAATAAATTTTTCAAATACTTACTTCAAATTTTTATTCTAATGCATTTGTGTGAATGCATTTCAGATTTTCAAATATTCAGATGCTTTGGTATAAATTCCTTATGGATAGAAATTTCAATAATTTCCCTAAAGACGATGTGTTCAATTATTTTGCAGATTGTTACCGTAGATTTGTTATTCCAAGCATTGTCTGACTGAGCTACAAGACGGAGAAGCTTCTCGTTCACGATACGTACAGTGATAGATGTGAAATTATAGTAAAACAATTCATGACTAGGTAGATAAAGCCTCGGAATGTGTGACCCTTTCTTCTCTTATTTTTAAAATTTTGGATAATATTTTCTGCAGTTATCTGTTAGATATCGGCAAATATTTCTAATTGGATTTAAAGTTATTTCAATTAATATCCTTACGTTCCGCTTGGCATGAGAATTCTTTTTATAAAAATGATTATGCAGATTAAGGAGTGATTTCTACATAGTTTTACGATAATAAAAATAAAATATTCATACTATTTACATACTTGATTGAAATAATCTAACAGAGCATATATTTTTTCTTTGTCTTTATAATTAAATGTGCGCTTAAGTAAACTTTATTACAAAATTACAAACTGGACAAAAGCGTATTGCATAATTATATACTGAATAACATAAGTTATTCGTTTTCTGGCAATATTGGTAACTAAAGAAAGTTATGGTTAAAACTACTTGGATCTACTATGATCATGGCTTTGAAACATGTTTCTATACCCTACAACACTTGTGGGACAGCGTATGTTAAGTTTGTGGGGATGTACGTCACACCCAGAATGACTTAGGATACTTCCACCTTTTATTATGCTTATATGTCCATCTGTCCGCTTAATGTCTGTTCACCTATTTTTGTGTTCAATCTACAAGTCGGAATTTTCGGGTTATAACACTTTGACATTCCAAATTAGTGTGAAAAATTCGGTTCGGTTGGGGCAATGTTTTGAACCTCTTCTCATATAAGCAATCCTACGAAAACTAAATTTTCACATTGTTAAAAATATATTACTTCCAATATTTCATGGTGAAAATGAGTTCCTAAGAATAGACCGAGAAAGAAATCAATCTTACCGAATTTGGAGCAACTAGAACTATTTTTTGATTACCACTGTGTGTAAGGTTTCTCAGGAGATGTAAGCCCTTACATTCCAAAAACGCAGTTCGTTTTTTTTTTAATGAAAATTTGTTTATGGTAATAATGAACAAGCATGAAGAATGGTGGCAAGGGACTATTTCTAAGAGGCCATTTCTTATAAGAATTCTCATGAATAGTAAACCAGTCGGAAGAAGGCTTAATTTTTAATGTTATACAGTAACGGCAGGGAGCTTAGATCACATAGATCAATTTTTTAAATCCCACGAAATAAAAGAATTATCTTAAACACCAAGACTTTCTGTGGAGAAAAGGTCTAATTTATGATAAATTAAGTTTATTACATTTTGAACACGTCATGTGACGTTCTGGGAATCCTTCAATAAGTGGGCTTCCATTGACAGTAAGAGATTGCGTAAAAATAATATGCAATTTTCGCGGTGATAGGGTATCTAATGGTTGCCCTTGGCCGCGTATAATATTCTCACTGGTTTAATGCATACACGATGGCTTGCTGTCTAGACGTCCGGTCAATATTTTCATTGGTTGCATTCGTGTATCGTAACCCATGTAGGTATGTTTTAAAAAATCTAAAAAATGCGTTGTTTTCCATTAATTAATCTGTGATTTTGGACTGAATTGAGAAAGTCTGCTTGCTTTGAATAATTAACGCCATACAACGAAAGCTGGGTGTAGGTTGAAAATGTGTAGTCTGTGGTTCGTTACAGGCAAAGCTTACATAGAAAAATGTTCGATAACCAAAAAGGCAATTATTCCGAAACGGTTAGCTAAGGTAAGACAGTGTTTTGATTCATATAAACCGCAAAAGACTAACCTTTCATTTTTTGCAATCGAATCGCTAGGATGCATTAATTATGCCATCCATTTAGAAGACTTGAAAATATGCATAAAACATTTGTGTGTTTGCCATTGTCATCAAGAAGGAAAATGATTTTTTTTACTTAATTTGCGTTAACTTATTCGGACAAATGGTTTTTCGGTTAGGATGGGAGCACTTTAATTGACATTTCTGTCAAATTTCATTAAAATACCCTGTGTGCTTACTGATATATAATTTGTTTTGCTTTCTCTTCAAAAGGTGAATTTGTTTTCTTCTAAAGTGAAGTTTGATGAATTTTTTATTCAACAATTGAATTTTTTACCCTTGAAATATTGAGAAAGATTATTATTCATAATGCTTAGCCAAGAAATGTTGTGCTCATTCTTTGACTTCTTCTGATCATTAACAAGAAATATCGTGGTTTCACAAGCAGAGATATTGTTTGTATTATTATATTTGTATTATTATATCCCATTTTGCAAGAGTCTTTGGACTTAAAAGAAAGAAAGAAAGAGAGAGAGAGAGAGAGAGAGAGAGGGTGAGAGAGAGAGAGAGAGAGAGAGAGAGATGAACTCCCTCCCTTTTGTTTCAAATTATATGGGTGCGTCTATTCATTCAGTCCGTTTGTTTGCAAAAACCCATAGGGGAAGTTCAGGATACGTTCTAAAACGGCCCTTAAACCCTCTTAATAAAAATGAAAGCTTCTTTAACCTATATTGCGTAGAACTCTATACGTTTTTCTTATTCCCTTGCAAGCTATATTCATCGATTCATTATCGCATCTATTACGCAATAAGTTGTTTCACGTGTCAGGTGTATCCAACATGGACCCTAAGGCGTCTACAATTTTCCTTTGCCCTCTACATAAATCAAATAAATATAAAAGTTTTATAGTAAGTAAACATTTAATACCAATAATTCTATATATATATGTACAACCATATATATGGTTGTTAACAATATGTTAGTGCTCGCTTTAAAAATGTAGTTAGCTTATCGAATCCTCCTTATGTATACATGAAAAGCGTTCTGTGTGCTATAAACTTTTATCTCTACGAGTACATTCACATAACATTTACGGCTTATTGAATGTATAAATTTGAACATTTTATATGTGCTGTTCTATTTAACATTGTTGTTATTGTTGTATGTATTGTATGCTCTGCCTGCATTGCCTGTTGTAAATAATAATAGAAATGATTTATGAGAGTGAATGCCATAAAATTTTATATAAAAGTAAATGGAAACAGATTTTTAATGTAATAGAAAAAAGTTACTATGTTTCTAAAATCTGTAATTATTAGTGACGTGTGAGTGGGAATATAATACGTACGTCCGACATGATAATATGTCCTAAAGATAAATAGAGTAAGACGTTACATGGAGTCTAAGGAAAAGAGGACCTTTTTAGAATTAATTTCCATATTTTTTACTTTTTTTATCGTTGTTAGTAGAAAAATTTGAGAGAGAAAGGGGACAGAGAGTTGCACGCGTTCACATTAGCCTATGGAAACAACACTGCTTATTAGACTGCTGTTTGAAACAATCTTTGCGAGAAATATTCATTTATTTTCTATAACACGCCAGGTTATCGTAGTTTGGATTGAATTTTTCCCAATTGTAAGATCAATTGCGGGTAAGTTCTTATAATTTAACATAATGAAACATATAAATATGTAAGAATATCTGCAAGAGCAGGATATACAGAATGTCTAACAGATATGTAGGGCTGACTAGACTAAGCTAAGGTTAAGGAGATTTGTTTACCAAGCATTGCTAGCGGAATAATCAAATTGACATGTATTCACACTACACATGGGGGTATAATCACTTTGTCAAAACGTTTGCTACACTTTGATAGAAACATTAAAAGTTCTTGCACGCATCTTGGTATTGGAAATGGTACCACCTGAACTGAGAACACCTTAGGAATAAAAAATGGGGTTTTTCCTTATGCTTCAAAAACTCCATAAAATATATAAATTGTAAGCCCATTTCAAAGTTTCGAATGTACCTTGGTATTGTCTGTCTGTCCAACTGTGTAGTATCTGTGCTGAACATTCTTCCGTTCGCAAAAATGAGGATATCGCTTGCAATTCTGGAAAATATTTGAAAATAATCCAAACTGGTCAAAGGACACGGTTACAAATCGCACACGCCTATGGAATAAAAACTGTGAACACCTTTTCTTTCCATGTATTTTACTTGTTGCTGACAAAATACAACACGCACGCCCTATACACTTCCACTTTTATTCTGAAAATATAAAAATTCAGTCGCGCCCACCCGCTATGTATGAGTATGAAAATGTAGGTCTTTTATTTACTCGATGATGGATATCAAAAATTAGGTCACAACCGCACATATATATTCCTACTTTTTTTTTTTCAAATATCATATTTGATGTCAGTTGAAAGTTGGCTGACTAAAGAACTTTGAAAGTGGTCTTGAAGAAGCTGTAATATGCCCTTGCCCTTGCTTAGTTCCCCAGAAAGCTCTCTGAAGCTATATATATCTTAAAATGGGTTCAAACAGAACCGCAAAGTGATCATATTAATAAAAACTTTGGGCTTCCAAAAATCCTATTAAAAGTTTATAATAAAGCAATCTTTTCTTAGATGAATTGTACAAATGCTACTGAATTCCATTTTCATTTACTTCCACTTGCCATTGTGTTTCTCGAACACTTTCAAACGCTTAATACGTCGCGTTCCATTAGCACTTTTCATATCTCAATTTTAGGCAATAATACGTATGTTCTGTTTGAATTCATATATGATGTGTATCCGGTCAATTCGTTCACTTTCCTATTTTTCTTGCCATTTAGTCCTTAATAGAGAGAACGACTTTAATCAGCAAATAATAAATTGGAAGATTGTAGAAAATCCAACACAAAGAAAATGAAATTGTATATAATTCCCGGTTTGAAACTCTGTAATAAGTAATTGTTGTCTCTGGAGGAAGAAGTAAATACACTCTCAATGATTCTTTTGTTGTATGAGATTCTCTTATATTTTGTTATTGTTGTTACTTTTATAGTACCATGTACTACTTAATGGTTCGTTTATTTGCAATAAACCATGAGTATCCTATGTCTAGAGTGTAGAGAAAAATTATTTAGCAAAAAAAAGCTAAGAAAACTATAGTCGTTGTAAGACGACTAGCAGGATACCCATGTCCTCTATATATACATATATACATATATATATATATATATATATATATATATATATATATATTATTCTTTTTATACTCACTTCATGACATTTGTAAAATGAGGAAATTGCAAGCTCCATTACGATAAGCGAATGAATCCAGAACCTTTTAAAAAAATTCGGTTCAGTATTCTCGGTGTAAACACAGGCTTTGCATTCACGTTGATGAAAGCCAATCCGCTTCAAAATGCTGTTCATTTAGAGATTCTATTCCCGATCGGATTGCTTCAATCAACAAAGCCACTTCTTGACATGATTGGGGAATTTTTTGCCAGCAAACGGTTTCTGCTTGATCATGCACACGTCGAAGCTCCATCTGGTATATTTAGAATTCTAGAATTCTGGTATATTGAGAATTCTCCCGCATAAGGATAATGTAGATGCAAAATTTCTCGGTTACGATGAACGAACATACCTGTAGCCAGTTTGGATGCTTTTTATTTTTGCTTATGAAGACAAACGGGAGAACTTGAATCTGATATGCAAACTCAATAGGACGACGCAGAATACCAAGCCAACTACCCGAAAAAGAAGTGATGTGAGAAGTTTACATTATAACAAATAAGGTGTACGTTACAAGGGTATAAATGGGTATCAAGACTCAAAAATTGGCTATTTTGGGCTATTTGGGCTATTAGTTTTTGTAGTTTAATATCCGCGCCACTCATATTGAGAATATTTCTAAGATAAACTGGTTATGTGTAAGAATTTATAGTAAAGCGGGAGAAACACACTCTCGGCCTTCTTATGCGTTAGGTATAGAAACCTTTGCTAATAAGTTAAGATAATCGTGTAGCAACTGTAGTTCTTACATTCCCGTTGGTAATAGAGAATGAAATCACAAAACTTTAAGTTATGTAGTGATGAACTATAGATACGTATGGTGAACATGTTCGAAATATATTTCAAACGTAAACTAGCTGCACCTAATATTTATTGAAATTCTTCTGGAAAGCATAAAAACAAAATAGAAATACAGAAAGCTTGCTAAAGCTTGAGTAGATAAGCGATGAATGCCTAGCGAACTAGAGGCCTGGTTATAGAAACGAAGCAATGAGTCGCTTAAGTTATTTTTTAATACTGAAATTGTTTACGCAATTTATAGACTACGGCCGCATTTATGGATATTGCAAGTGAATGGATGAACGCATCTTACCTGCTATTGAATGAAAGTAAAAAAATCAAAATATGAAAAATTAATTTCTATAGAAATTTAATCCAATACACAGAGAGCTTTAAAGGAACTTGCAAAAAAAAATAAAGCCTTTAATATATATGTTAAGTAAATGCTTTAGTTAGACATTAGTACTTGAAGGCAGTCCTTACTTTCTTATTAAAATGAATAACAATAATGCGAAAGAAATGTATTAAGAAAAGTTACAATTAGTAGATTTAGATTTTGTTGTGAGAAACTCTAAAAAGAGAGAAAACTAAGTAACAGTGCGACTCTTAAAGTACCAAACTTGAATAACTTTCAATTACGGCACTTCTTTGTTTCAATACGCATCATATGCAAAGGGCAGACTCGTAACAAAAATGGGATAAAACCTTAGAAAAATAAAATTTAACCAGAAATGAAACGAAAAGAAGAGAGATGAAGAACTTTAAGTGCTGGCAACTAGAGCTTTACTTGCATTATATGTATGTACACACATATACATATATATATTTATATATAAGCGTAACGGACTAAACCAAACTTATGTCATCTCAGAGTCATTGATAAGCAAGCAGACTGCAGTGTATTTTATATAAGTTTGCTGGGTATTCATCTCCTTCTCTTCTCATCTAAGTCTCTTCTTTTTTATATGATTACGACAGGGAAGTTTTTCTAAATTGCACTTATTACTTGGAAAAGTGTATCTATTTGTATCTGTCTATGTGTACGAGTGTGAATGACGGTGAGTTTCTTATCCTTTCTTATCTTGCTAAGTACTGTATTCTTTCGTTAGTTAGTTGAATAAAAAAAGGAAGAAAAAAAAAAGAAGAAAATTATACCTGAATGAAGTCAATTGAAAATATAAAAATAAGACAAAAGAAATATAAAAGAGAGGAAATAAAGTGTAGGGAACTAAAGGAAAGATGATGAACACTAGCCCGTTAAGTATTCCCTAAGGAACCTTTCTCATATACGCGCCAAGGAATAGCTAACAACTTAAAATATCATCATCAACATCATCTTCATCACCGCCATCTTCATTTTCAGGTATAGTTAAAGCGATACGATTTTCTGAGTAGATTAAGCCACTTTATAAAAATGAATCGTACTTAGTTAACATCTCTTCTTCTTCTTCGTCTTGGTCTCCTCCTTCTTCCTTTTCTTTTTTATATATGAATATATAATGTATAATGAGAGGTAACGTATTGATGAAAGGGTTGTAAGCAAGGTATCTCCAGGGAAACATGTATATAAAAATGCATATATATATATGTATATATATATATATATNTATATATATATATATATATGTATATATATATATATATATATATTAGTACAATTTTATTGAAAATTTAAATTAACGTTGAATTCATTATAAGGTAATTGAAACTTTTTGTGTTTTTATATTCGCTTGCCTTAACAAAAGGCGATTTCTTAACAGCACTACATAGAACTTAATTCAAACAAATTTTCACGAAAATGGAACAAATTTAATGCAATTGTAAATAAGTTTTGTAAAGTCACAAAACGACAGCATACTGCATTCAACGAATTCCAAGTAACGCCTATTCATAATTTCCTTCTGAATTGCAATTCTTTTCGCGATCTAAAACGAATTTTGCCGGCACATAAGCACTGTGCAAGTAATTTAAGGGAGCAGAGGCGTTCTCTTCTCCAAGAACCGTGAATATCTTGTTTATTAGTGTAGAAGTAAAGTTCCTTTTGTGCCCTCTCGGTGTCCGAATGAAAGTTTTCTCAATAAAAATTGATTTGTCAAGTATTAACTTCAAGACATCTTTACCCTGAAACCCCACTTTAAAGAGACATAGAATTGAATTTTAATAGGTTCGAGGCCGCATTATACGAGACACAGAGCTGCATTTTAACGGACGTTGAATCACGAAGAGTGGAAAGAGCATTTTAAATATTGCACGTACACGTAGGCGCATGTTAAGAAGCTGGGAACTGTATTTTAACAGATGTAGAGCCGCATTCTGCAGAGATGCGGAGGAGCATTATTGGCTTTAGAAGTTACCTTTAGGAGTTTTGCAGTAAGTGACAGCAAGTTGTAGCTTGGAAACGAAAGACTTTGCTAATAACAAATGTGGACGAATCTCCTGAACATTCCATAAGTCGTGAATTGACTTGCCCACTTAACTTCGAACAGTTGGTATAAATAGATGCTTCTTACTTAAAGTAAACCGATTGAATACATTAATTAAAAAAGACGGTAGAAATTGCGCTTGTGATGATATTATGATAGTGTGGTGTCACGTTTGCTATAAGTTGGCATATCCAAGCGAATGCGTAAAAATTGCATATATGATCCATGTGTAAAGTGTAATTATGTCCTCGATATAGTTTTGGCAGATCGCAGTTTAACTAATTTCTCTGCATTAGATTTCTATTTTCCTTTGGCGTGCGTATTATTTAACTGATAAATTAATTATGAAAAAATTTATGACAAGATGAAGGATTATTATCGAGACCGGGAAGCAAGCTCTCTTCTGCGATTTGTTACTATGGCCCTGCCTGACTAAAGTAACTTTTCACCTTATTCTTTGCTTATGGATTGCAAGAATCAAGCGCAGTTTTTAGCCTTTGAACGAATAAATTCATAAAAATTTTCAGAGAAGATTGTAGCATCAATTCGCTGCCACGTGGATGTTACATATTGTTGACTGATTGTCTTCAACTCGGCAAAATAGTAACATGAAATATTATTCAAATTCTTTGAGTGAACTGGATGAATAGTGACACCAGTAAGAGCAGATGTGCTTTAGCAGAGAAAAAATCATTTTTGATTAAGTCTGTCTACAGGCTCATGACGAGGTTCTTGTATTGATAATGTTGAAGCCGCTACAATAGGAATTGTTGGAGCTTCTAATATATTCACCAGATCTGGTTATATATTTGTGTTTCATTACTTTCAAAATTGATAAAATTTGAAGTAGCAGCAGCCGTACGTGCACGTGTTGACAGCCTTAAGGAAAATCACTTCAATGATAGCGTAAACAAATTAGGAAAAGTAAAATTTAACGAAAAGAGCCGTTGAAAAGTTGATTTCCTAAGCTCTGCCTCTTACGTTCAAGTGTGTAGCTAAAGGGCCATAAAAAATAGAGTATATATGTCAGCACCGCTAGAAAGAAGGGCAAAAGAGCGAGGAGCGCTTGTAAAAACCTTATTTAAGCGTGAGTACATCAGGAAGATCGAGAAAGACTTTTGTGTTCCAATTATTTGCAGCAGTAGCTACCGTTATGGAGGAGCAAACACTCTCGATAAGATGCCAAGCGATTCGGTTTCAGAGCAGAAGCGGACAAGAACTTTGAAAAAGGAAAATAAATGTATTGAGCGATTCATTTATACATCTTAGCTACCAAATTGCGAAGATTGTGGTTAATTGACATGGAATCTGCTTCCAGCTTTTGAAGATCATACCGACACAATATCACGGATGATTGTACAATAAAGCGGACCCACTTTTAGTGGGAAATCAAGGTGAAAGACTGGAAAATACAAAAGAAAACAACTAAAAAAAAAAAAAGAAAAAAGAGTCTTAGTGAGGAACGATCCGTGACACTTTGAAATGGGTTCTGTCGAGTGCATTGAGAACCCGTAAGTTTTGCTTTTTATCTTTAGGGATATGATGTCACATTTATCGCATTTTAATCTACTTGGAAATGCCAAGTACTAACCAAGTATTAAAACTTGTACTTTATCTTATTTTCGATATTTTATTATATCGAAGAAGAAGAAGAAGAAGAGAAAAAAATCATCATACAAGCAAAGCAATAATGAATATCTACGAATTTTAAATGCTCATCAACTGCAATATCAACTAAAACTAATTTTCCAATAATTTTGTTCACTTCAGAATAGTTTAACGGAAAAATAAGGTTTCGCTTGATCGTTTCAAACCGGCTCGAATTGTGTTGCAGAGTTTCATGAATTTCCACTTAAGCATAGAGAGGCTCCTTTTTGCAAAGCTTTCCATAAGGCGAAGGCATTGCGTTGTAAAAAAAAAAAATGAAATTTATGTTAATTTGCTTTTAACGCTATGAAAGTTTGAGTGTGCAAATAACATTACGGTTCATAGTCATAATGTTCAGGGAATACAGTTTTATTATATTTGCAATGCGCACAGACAGCAGGCCGTACTATTTCAATTTTTGGCGAAGGAAAAACAAACTTTTTTAAGCCATAATGCATTAGATATTCATTCAGAGACTTTTATACTTCTTTGCCTTTTATTCTCTTTTATTCCTCCTTTCCATTTTCCCCTTTTTCTTTGTTTTATTTCTTCAAACAGACAAATCAAGTGGTTATTGTTAATTCCTTCCCTAGCGATTGCAGGCCTACCCTTTTCATGTAGCATCGATTTAATTGATTTGATTTAAATGCATTAAATTTTCAGCATCACATCCGCTTGTTTTTATATAACTTATTCAAAGTTTATTGATTTTTTAAAGGCGACATGCCATTGGTTGGTCGTGCATTGATAACCTATTTAAATGGATTTTAATTAAATTTTTATCCGTAACTTTTTTATTTATTTTTTTTAACTTTTTTTTTTTCAATCTATTTAATTATGTATAAATAACTATCTGTGTTCAAATTAATCCTTTATTATAATTTTCTCGTCCCTTTTAATTCCCCGTTGAGTTATTTCCCACTATATATTATTCGTTTACATTCCGTTCTCATTTTCTGTGGCATATATGAATGTTGATAAGTTTGTAAGCAAGAATTGAAGCAACATTTTGTAAATGATTGGGGAAAAAAAAAAACAAGTGAAACTGTGCGAAAAGCAGCACCAGCAGTGTAGTAATGACAGAACAAATACTTATCTTCGCCTTTTGCATTAAAAAGTACAGGAAATATTCAAGACCTAATAAGAGCATTTTATGTCTTGTTTGCTAGCATTTAAAATGTATCGCATTATCTCATTGCGTAAATTGGATCTCATTGGAATATGCATCAAATGCTTTGTACATTATTTTTTCGTCAATACAATAAAGGAAAATGAAAGCGTAGGAGGAGAATTTATATTCGTGCGAACGGGGGGACATTGATGACGTACAGCGTTTTTTTTTCTTGCATTATGCAAGAGATTTCATTAATCTTCGTGCAGATGGTTGAGATTCATATCCAAACACCAAGAACTCGGTAGATTATAGGAAGAAGGGAAATGATTAAATTACATGCAAACTAAGAGAGTGGTAGACAAAAAAAATAGATTCATTAAAGCCATGACTTATTTTATATTTTTGTTTTTTGTTTACAAAAAACTCGCTTATATTCTGATAGAAAACAAAACCCGTAACGAAAGGGTTAAATACTCTTTTGAGAACCTCTGCGTAAATCCCTGTTCTTCGGATATGGTCGTAAGAAAGCGAAAGCTGCTAAGTCTGATAATAGTTTACCCCTTCAAACAGGCGCCAACGAGAAAGAGGAATGCGTGCCGACTATGGCTATGGTGGTATCATTTTCTACTTGAGTGTTACTTTAGAGGCGTTTCGATATGATAAAGTGTCGTCGTGCTGAGTAATCGACTTATTGTGTTTTTTCGTACATTGCACTCATTAATCATTTAGTGATTGAGGCAACTTCATGAGTTGTTACTGGCAGCGCTCTTAAGCGACAATATCGTTCGGCATCTTTATAGAGCGCCTTTGAACATACTATACGGAGCTGATATTTCTAAGTGAGGACTCCGAAGACATGGATGTTACCTGCGATTTCAATGGTTCTCGTGCCCTGCATCGTCGTCTTCTCTTCCGGTACCGTATCATGTCCTTTTTTAATCAGCCATCACGACTCAGCTGCGCTTTCTGAACCGGTAACTTTTACCGCGTCTGTCTTTTCTTTTAGCATAGAAGATTCCCAAAAATCATGTTGCGTACACACGGTTAACATGTAGTTTGTAGCTTCAAGTCAAGTCTATAACAAAAAGTATCAGCTCGAAAAATGTTTATAAAGTGAAAACTTCTGTTTTATAGCTTTCGATATCGAACATCGATACTCGATAGCTCTCGATTAGCGACTCGCTTCAACGATTACTATCGAATGAAAAACCTTTCGATCGTAAAATTGCTGTCGACTAACATATTCAAATAAGGGACAAGGGATTCAAGGGACGAGTTTAAAGCAACCGACGCATTTTATAGATTTTTTTCAATAATGTGAATACAACAACTTTCCATAAATCTAGAATTGATTAACTCTACGAATTAATTCGTGTACAAATTTCAATTATGTATAACTTCAATAATTATAAATTACCTTTTAATTGTTTTCGCACGCTAACGTGCAATTCCGTTAAAAGTAGAGAAAAAAAAAGAAAAAAAAGAAAAAACAATTACTTTGCGCTGGTATGTGTAGCTTAATATAGTAAAATGAACGCAGGTGTCCTGCAAAGTGCTTACAAAAGATGACTACAATGTAATATATAATGAGGTAACATCACCGCTAGTGATAGCTTGCCGCTAACAGTTACCTTAGCACCTGAACACCATCTCATTAGCACGATATTATAAAACATAAAGTTTGCTAACCTCAACTGCAAGGAAACTGATAGAAAAAGTTGAAAATATAAAAGTATATATATGTATAAACATATACAAACATACATACATTTTTTTCTCGGGAAAAGAAAAACTTGATCATTAAAATAAAACTCGGGAAAAGCCACTTAAAACCATTTAAAGTTTTCGTTTAAGCAAATGAAAAAATTGTAGTCATCCCAAGGCGACTTTCAGATACCTGTTAATTTATGAGTGAATTGCATATCTATGTCATTTTTGTATTATACCTAAGAGGGAAAATTTGTTAGGTTTTTGAAAGATATAAAGAGATTCCTGAAGAGAAGAGAAGGAAGAGAAGAGTGAAATCAATTTTTCTTTTAAGGCATTGTGCAAGTATGACAGTAGTTAGAAAAGATTATAAGCGAAAGAATACTCTTTAAGAACCTTCTTCTTTTGCAGCTAACTTGCTCCAGCGAAGAGAAACTCGCTTTAGGAACACACACAGCTCGTTTAAGCATCAAGCAATGTCGTTAGTTTGCTGCTTAGTGCCAGATTTATTCTCGCCGGCGGATCTTTTTATCAACATTAATCTCGCTACGATCCCAAAAGTTCCTTCTACCTAAAAATGTGAAGATTTAACCTTTTCTATTCCACTAACTCAGTCCTACCATCCCAGCCATCCCATCTTCATAAGTCGCTTAAATTCGTAGATTACATCACTACATCTTCGAGATTTTTAATTAATAATTTTTTCGTATATATATATATATATATAATATACATTATATAAAATATAATATTACATTATATAGTTATCTGGAAGATCAAATTATGTTATGCTAAATACTCTTACGAATGTTAGAGCATATAAGTGTAGGTATGTTATGTTTTAGGCATGTTATACTGTAGTAGAACCTTGCATAGGATTGGTCGTTTGTTCTAGACTAGAATTATGCAAAACGATTTTTACTCTTAAGAGGATCGTTTGTCAAGCCCGCAAGCAGAAACTGAAGCTTGATTTTAAGTTAGGCTATGTTATTTTTGGCGAATTTTACGGGAAAAAGCCGTTGGCAAAGCAGCCAGAATCAGTCAATACGAAAGTTATCGTCCTCCGCAACAACAACGTTAGATTATATATACTTTAGGCGCACAAGATATTTTGCCGGCTCCTTGGTATAGATCCCATATTGCCTAAGTTCGCTATCATTTATTCCTTCGTTTGTAGAACTCTCTGCATGATGTAAAGCTACCTTTAAAAATGTTCTGTGGATATAAGTTGACTCAGTTTTTCATCTGAAGATGTTGAAAGTTGTACGTAACGTTCTATGTTTTACCAGAAAAATAGCAAAAGTTGATCGACCAAAATGACAAGCGGTGGGTTTAATAACAATTTCATACAATATATATAAATATGTTTCCGAATCTTGGCGCCATGAACTTGGAACCATGAACTTTTCCCTTGACGCGAATGTTTTTCTGTTAGCTTCTCTTACAAATACACAGAAGTAGTTTTAAGTTGACGCAAATATTTTTCTCCAAGCTTTACCTACGGATTTAAACACAGGTATTTCTAAGGTTTAGTTTATAAGGCTTACAGAATTTCAAAATATGTTTTTTCTAAAGGTGTGCCTCTTCTAGTATTTCTATTATTTTTATAGAGATGGTTTGAATCCGTTTTAGATAATATTTTTTAAGAGAAGAAAAGTTAACGGAAGAATTCGTCGGTAAAGGTCTTTCAAAACTACCGGCAAAAATCGGTATAAGAATTAAACGGTTCCGATTGAAGCGATTTAAAGCCTCGCCTTGTTTGGTAGGTAGCGTATTTCTATCTCCGCCGATTTCACAAACGGAATAATAAAATTGCTATGCTTTTCATCATTGTAGAGTGGTTAGCAATAAACAATTAGCTGAAAAGTTTTCTGTATATTATAATGAGGGCGTGTGTTTAAAACGTATATATATATATATATATATATATACATATAAACATATAAACACATACATGTATTCATGCTTACAAAGTTGTATAAAACGGAGTGCAAGTATGAGTTTACACTTAAGTGAACCCACAACAATTAACACTTAGCAGGGAATTACAATAAAATGCAAATGAAAAAACGAAAAGAAGAAAACGAAGCAATTTCTTTATCCAGGCAAGCAACAAGTGCGGTATTATTATAGTGATGATAATTATGATTACGATGATAGAATTTTCGCGACGAGATTTTCTTTCGCATCTATAACTAGAAGGAGTAAGTCGATGTTAATATTCCCCTTGGAAAATAATGCTGACATATTTAGGTTTTACAATTTAGTTATATTAGGAGTGTGAGAATAAGTATCTGTCGATTGTTTATTCAAATTAAAGTTTCATTTGCACACAAATCAAATAGTGAAAGCGAATTTCCTAATATGGATTCCATGTGAAAGGGATAATTGGCCTTCTAAGGACGTCCACAAAAGAAATCGTTTTTGGAGTATCATCGAAGATACTATAACTTATCTAGTGTAAGTAGCGAAGCGGAGAGCAAATTCCACTTTAATGGGTGAAATGAATTCCCTGTAGGGTTGAAGGTGAAAGTCCTTAAGAAATGTTGTGATCAATTTTCAAATATTAAGTTCGTTTGTCAGATCAATTTCATGAATTTTTGTTGTAGCGCTACGTTTGGCTGGACCAACGTACAGTATGCTGCATCCAATTTACCCGCCCACATAAAATGCCCACCGCATATTCGACTTTACTGTCAAGGTTCGCCTAATCGACATGATTGTCTTTTGTAGTTTGAATATCGCAAGGCATCTACGGCTTATCAGTCATTATGACTCATTCGTTATTCTTCGTATTATGCAGAAAAATATCACGCTTCCCATACTTATTTCTTTTTCCCACTTGACCTCGCCAAAGCTCTGAAGGACTATGTAATTAATATACACTTTAGCTACAAAACATTTACCGTTGCACAAGCAAGGAGGGGTAAGTTTGGGTAGACAGCTTTATAAGGCAACTTACCGTCTGAGTTGCGCCCACCTTAGGAACACACCCAGAACTTATTTAAAGTCCCAATAATTATATACATGTATTTAAAATATTCATTTACAATTTCTTTCTAAATTAAGTTTATCGTAAACAAAAATACTAGGAATGGTCGACCCTAGAATAAGGGAGAGGGACATTAATGACTCCACTCGTTAGCATTTGCTTTTCTAAGTTTAAAGTGCTTTTTCCGATGATTTTATATTTTTCTTACCTTATCAGTGAAGAAACTTTCTGAGAGTTCTCCAAAATGTTCCTTTATTTAAATCCTCTTTTTATTTCGAAGTTCTTAAGAGTTCGGAAATATCTGAAGCGTAGAGGACCGATGTTTAATGAATACGTAAAATGTCATAAAAGTAACAGCAGCGCACATCCGCCAGTCTAATCACTTCACGATATCTGCGTCACTTCTCAGGGATTTAACGAAGACCACACTTTCTTTCTAACTGTCAATTATAGCGACTTGTTCATCTGACAGAGGACAGAGTAATACCTTGCTGTCTAAATTATAAGTACAAGGCGAAAAAATAGGAAAATTTTTCTTTCTCTAAATATTATGCTCTAACATTTGTGGGCGACATCTAGTATCTTGTTTTCCTAGGAGCTGAATAATTCATTTAGTCTGCTCAATTGTCGATAATCAGATTCGTGTCATTAAAGTCAAGTTTCAGTCACTCTTAGCGAATCTGTTTTATTACTTAAAAACAGAATTAAGTGTTGATTAGAAAGTTTTCTCGCAAGTCACATGTCATTCGATCTGATAAAAGCCAAGAAAAACACGCAACAGAAGCCCGGCAAGACGCACATAATGATTCGCAGTTGCAATTTAACTATTTCCAATTGTATGTCCGTGCATTCGTCTGTCGTTTGTGCGACCATATGCCGCCTTGTTTGTCCGGCTGTCTACTTGGCTGCCCCTTTGCAACCATCTGTTCATCTGTCTCCCCGACTGTTCGTCCAATCATCTGTTCGGTCGTTTCTTCGTTCATCACCCCGATCGTTTGCCCGATAATCTGTGCGATCGCTTGTCCCGCTGCCTGTTCATCTATCCAGCCGTCTCTATCTAACCGTATCTTTTACGGTTTTGTTGGAATGTCTCCTGTAGCAAAAATTACAATAGAATGTTGAAACCCTCCGACAATTGCGAAAATGGGTTAGATCTGCCAGAATAAACGAGAAGCTGTAACCTATAGTCGAAAAATAATACTCTGAAAAGTGGTGCCTACGTTTACGAAAACTACCTGAAACTGCAGGGGAAAGATTAGCTTGAGTCGCCTACAAACACGATTTCGACAGACAAAAATTTCTTGTTTGTAACCTATAAGAAATTTTTATGCGGTCCCCAGTACCGAGTAGGAATATTTCTTGGGAACACTTAAAAGGCGAGTAAAAAGGCAGCCCCGTTTGACCAACCGATGAAATCATGAAAGTTTACTTGCGGGTTAAAACAAACATGATATTCTTACTTATCCAGTCCATCCCTCTTTCTCTTTCTCTCTTTCTTTCTCTCTCTCTCTCTCTCTCTCTCTCTCTCTCTTTCTTTCTTTCTGTGATATATTTTCAGCTGAGAGATCCATAGTTGGGTCTTTGCTTATAACTCATAATTACTTGTTTCGACGCATCTCCCCGTTCTTTAGACAGCGTAGACTCCCTTTGCAAATTTCCCACGAATTTTCGCTATATTTAAACTTACTTGACACTCTAATTAGTACACAACTTTCATGGTTTTTGATTTCGTAAACGTTGTTGTAAGCAAATAATAAAAAAATAAGAGACCAGCATTTTAACAAAACTGTGCAATAAATAGAATCCTTATGTTAATCTAACCTCCAATTTTGAAATTTTTGTGTGGTTGTAAAAAAACAAAAAAAAGAAAGACAGAAATTTGGTCTAATGAAAAGTTTGTTAGCTGATAAACACAAGAACAACATAACTACATATGAAACTTCATGAATAACCAGCAGGGCTTTTGTTAAAAGGGATACCGATAATATTGTTGTTACTATTGTTGCGGTTAGTGCTGTTACTGCTGTTAGTGGTTGCGGTATATGTTTGTTAATAATAGTATGGTTTTATGCAGTGTGTTGTTCTTTATAAGTTTTTTGTTTTTGTTTTTATCACACAACATCAAACACCATAATAAACTGAAACTCCCTGGATTCTCTCGCTTAAAACTCTGTCATACTTTGTTTGTGTTTATCAATATTAAAACATGCTCTGAAGGTTGCGTTCTGCAATTGGTTACAGTGTAGTGTTGTTGTAAGTATATGCTTGCATTCCATTTAACTCCTTTACCTTGCTTGCTTACAGTCGCCTATATTTGTAAAATCGTCGTTGAGTGTGTTAGTTTCTCTTTCGTTTGCTGAAGATATCAAGGGACAGTAGATGCGGCTGCTGTTGTTGCGGTTGCACATAACTAGTGTTTTGTGTGTTTGGTTTTATTCTATTTTCTTCATTTTATTTAGCTTGTTGCTGCTATTGTTGTTGCTGCTCAATGTTTTTCAATTTTATTGTACCTTGTCTTGTGTTAGCATAAATAGTGCTTTATTGTTGTGCATAATGTTTTCCTTATTATTATTGTTTTTTTTTTTCTTTCTTTTTTTAGTCATATGTAAACAATAGTTGGCCTTGTCCACAGTTTCACATATGTGTAGAAGTGTTAAACCAAGTGGCTAATTAAAATAATTGTTGTGGTGGTTTAATATTTCTAATTGTTCCTTAGGTTTGGCTATTATTGTTACAGTGCAATTGCGCCTCAAAACTGAAAATAACCTAATTTTCATAATACTTTTGTAACATTTAAAAATAAGGTCATAAGAAATATTTGATGCTTCTATTATGTTAATAGAGAGGACGTTTCTTTTTAAGAATGCTACATCTTTGAAGCCGGAAAAAAAGCAAACAAAAAAATTAAGTTTGTAGCTTTCATTAAAAAGGTAATCTTTCGGTATTTAATTTTTGACAATAATTTGTGGCATCTTTTCATCATTTTCATCATCGTCACGTTTTGATGGACCAGATTCGAACAACTGAAAACTTACTCCATTAAAAACACATGACGCTTTTAAAGCGCCAACTGTTGCTACTCTATCAGCGTAAATGAAGGACAAATAAAATAAAGTAACAAAAAAAAAAAACTAAAAATAATTGTAATAATTTAGTAGCGTTAGTACGTCATTTGCGGTTGGAAGGATTACTTTCTGAAATAGTTTTGTTGCTAAATTGCTCGTTAGAGAAATATGATATATGCGAGAGCCAACGACATGAGCGATTGATGCCTCACGTCATTTTAAAAATAATTGACAGTACGCCCTCCACCCTTACTCTGGAAGAAATACCAGCCGACAATGAATCCACCTTGTAATGCAGTCGCTGGAATGTCTTGAAAATTGGTCTTCCTCCTTATAGGGCAATTGTATTTTCTGACATAACGATTTGAGCAGAAATGAGTTTTATCGTTAAACCCGATTTTTTCTTTAAACGTTTTTTTTTTCATTTTTTTCTAAATTTCTGTTTTGTACTTATGTGTGTTTTAAAAAGATCAAAATTACATATCCTTATGCCAGAGAAAAACATATCCCATATCCCACTTCACGCAAAACAATTATACGTACAAAAATTAAACTTAATCTTAATCTCTATTGTTAAACTGTAGTATTATATTGCTAAGTAATACACTATTTTGGTGCTCTTGTGAATAAGGATTAGTTGCGGTCTGCGTGACAGAGACCCCACCAAGTCTCTCGAATTGATCATATCAATCTTCTCCCATTCCGACAATATTTCAAGTTTAAGTTCCTTAAGTATGGAATACTGCTTCAACTTTGAAAATGTCTTGGCGGAAAGTATTCCCCAGAGGCCCCCAATCGGGTTTAGATAGGAACTCATGAATAGCCACTGCATTAACGGTATATTGGATGATTGAAAAAATCTTTTGTAAACGATGCAACATAGATGGTACGTCCAATTATTAGCGTATAACTCTCCAGCATAGTCTATTAAATTTTTCTCTTCCACGTCAATACGTACCTTCACATTCATTGTGTTGCGAACAAAACATATTTTCAAGTCGTGCTTCAAATGCAGTCCGCACTATAAGAGATCCATCGCTATTGTTACGCATCTAACACCTTAGTTGAGGATGTCCTACATCCCCCCAATATTTATGGTGATCGTCAGATCCATCCAAATTAAACTTCTCGCCAACCAAATATAATATTTCCGAACTTTTCCTCCCAAAATTTGTATTTGTCGCAAAGGCGAGCGTGGTTTGGTAATGTTGTGTTCATCTCTAACATTTATATCGTCCTCAAGAAGTTGCTGCACTTAGGCCTAATTCTATGTTTATCTCCCCAGAATTCACACTTTCACTAGTTGGTAAATGTCGAATACACCGCTTGGTCCTTTAAATACAACCATAATTGTCAGGGTCTTTCCGATAATTTGAGATCATATTGCGCTGCCGATTTACCGCAACTGCCATGTCGTCAGTTTTTTACCAGAACGTCTCATTCCTTCAATTTTCCAACATTTCTACTCCGGAAGTTCACTTCCACGTTGCATTTTCAACTAGCAACAAAAATATGAACACAATTATTGTTTGAAAGATATTGAAAATGCCTTGCTTGTTGACCTACGAGGGGATATTTTTTATAAAACACCAATTAAAATCTTCACTATTCAGCGGCGGAAATCCAAATGATGATAATTGAACATGTAATTATTTTCTATTGAATTACAAGCTTGCCCCTGCAATCGTAGGTAGTAGGACCACAAGTGAAGACGAATGAAGAAAAAAGTGCCTGATAAAGGGACAGTGTACATACATAAAAATGTATTGAAAACTCGAAAAAATATACATATTTACATATATAATTGTTTATCAGACCGTATTCCTTCAATTTGTTTGCATCATTTGCTGCTTGCTAATACTTACTGATATAAAGTAGCAAAAAAAGAAAGAAGGTAAGCTTCTATCAAAAATTCATTGGCGGTTAACTTTTACAAAATTCTTTTGATTAACTTAAGGCTCCAATTTGAATTAGCTGTGTCTGAATGGCGGTCTGTTGCCGATGTCGCAAAGCTTAAGATCAAAGGTTAAAAATAACTGTTAATCACTTCCAAACATTAGAACATCTTCGCAAGAGGCGCGAAATTTTTCAAAGCATATTCTTTCATATAAGTTTAACCGAACTAGTCTAACATTCATTATCAAATAGTTTATATCATAATTTTCATCATAAAATATTGAAAGATATATTTTTTAGTTGCCACAAAAAACGTATTCTTTATATGGTATGGGAAGCGAGAAATAGATTAAGATTTCGTCTAATGAATTCATATGTCAAAATACTCTTCCATAGCAATTTTGATCATAAATTACTAACACTTAGATCTCATTCCTTTCCGTAAACCCCACACCACTTGTGATGCAATATATACTAAGTTAGTGCAGATGAATGCAACACCCAGAAAGACCTAAGGACTTAAGATGGACTTACCGATTAATTCAGAATTATTTTGCAAATCGATCTAAGTCTGTCGTGTCTGTCCGTCCAACGGCCCACCTGTACGTCTGTCTGTCCGTCTGATATCTGTCCAAGTATTTTCGCGTTCAATCGGCAGGTCGCAATTTTTTGAAAATGGTGTGTAACGGCCGCCGTCGCCCGACTATAATGTTATTGTTTTTTTTTAAGCAAATTGGCTACAAAATAAGTCATTAGCCGAATGTAAATGACAAAATGCCTTTATTGTAGTAAAGAAAAAAATGAAAAAAACAAGATCTATTTATATTATACAACAGAATTCAATTAAGCACTCAATAAAATGCAGGTATATATGCTGATGAGTGAACATGTGTTTTTTTACATTAATAGTAATAAATGAGAAAAATTCAAACACAAAAAAAAATTATTATAATCCAATTTTCCTATATTTGTACTAAGCTCGAAAATGTTTAGTTGTTAGTTATGCAATATAATGCTTTTAAGCTTATTAACGGACAAAGCAGAACATTTTACATTTTACCCAAAGCGGATTGAAGAACTCATAATATTAATTCGCCATTGCGGTAACTGCAAGTGAACAAAATGCCTTGAGGTGATAAGATAGCGGTTTACTTTTCAAATCCAATAAATCCGTTTACAGGAAAGGAGAGGAGGAGGTAGGTCAAGATTAACAAGTTACAAAAGTTACTGTGATCACATCCTTGTTGTTGGAGGAGACATATAAAAACGAAAAAAATCTCGATTCTCTATAAATGCAGAAAAACAATCCACAGATTAGAAGAGCGAATTGATAAAACAATAAAGAAGAAAATCAATTTTTTTTTGCTGTTGCTCTTAGTTCTCTTCTTAGTTCTCTTCTTGGTGTAGGCGTGATCTTTCACTGAAGTGCCTGGAAAGAGAGGTTTGAAGCCGCCATCCAAACAACCACGAAGATGGAGAGCCATGCCTAGATTGATTCAGAATTTGATATTGATCAGGGAATATGTCTGATGTTTTTTCTCGACCTTGTAAACACTTTCACGGAATAAAAATAAACGTTCAATATAATCTTCGTTCATAGATATAAAAATTAGTTAGCTGGTAGAGCACTGGCTAGTGTATTAGAATCCATCCTTTCCAGCAACTTCTTCGCATTCAACTAGTATGCTAAAATGATTCCATTCATCGATTTTCTTTGACTTTCATCGATAAATTTTAGAAATGGAAAATATTTTGCATAAAAAGAGTCTTTCAAAATTCGACATTGTATAGTTTGCGGTTGAAGAACGGGTCGTCTCCAATAAATTTTCATTAGTGTTTGTCCTACGGGCCAAACTTGAAGAAAGGTTTAAATCGTTCCAGAATCGAATATAATATAATTAGCGCCATTTCTAAGTCATCCCGAGCCTCCATTCTTGCCTAAGTAGCCTGAGATGTAATAATTGACGCGACTGATGAAATTGGGTGTAATAGGGTTTTTCAACAAAAATTGTCATTTTAAATCACCGAACTAATAAATAGAGCCATTGTTTCCCGAACTGTGTAGTATGTGTGGCCATCCTGTTGAAAATAAAAGCCGTCCGTTATACGCAGCGTCAATTTGAAACCAAAAACAAAGATGTCGAAGTCGGTATAGCAATCAGTGCATTGTAGTGCTCTAAACAGTCGAATTTTCCAGAGAGAATGGCATAACTACATAGCCAGCTCAAAAACTATTACAAGCGAAAGTATCAGTCATTATCGTTGGAGAGATTGTTCAACTATTTCTCTTGGATTTTTGCGACAGCCAATGCCACAATTTTGTTTGTTCACGAAGAAAAGCGGATGAAAACAGCACTTACCATGTAGAATAATTTCGTTTAAAAAGTCGTGATTTTGTTCGCCCTCCGGTCTCCGGTCGGCGAAAGTAGCAACTTTTTAAACTTTGCTTTTATCACAGCGACATTAAATATATGTTGAGAGTTTAAAAGCGTTTAAAGAAAATTACCATTTTCTTTTTATACCCAACACTGAAGGATGAGAAGTCCGTCCGTCTGTCTGTATGCCTGTCTGTCTGTGTGTGTTGTACACGTTTTCCTGGCCGCAAAAATTAAGCTATCGACTTCAAATTTGGCAGCAACATTGGAAGTTCTTGCACGCGGGTTAGTATTAAAAATGATCCAAAACGGTCGAAAGACACGCTCACAGCATCACTGAGTATACCTCTATTTTTCAAAACGAATAAAAAATTGGTCTTTTGCTCGTTACTCATAAGCTATAGAAAATAAATGCGCAAAAATTTGACTGCATATTTTATGGGCAATGCTGCAGCATTTTTGTATAAAACTGGAAAAATTTGACCCACTATTATAGCGTATCAACATTTATTTCTTTTGTCAATAGCTTTATAACGCGCAGAAACAAGCTTCAAAAGCCCAATTCTTTCAAATTCTTGTTTTAAATTTGGAATGCACCTAAACATGTTCATCTATTCGTCTGTCCATCCGTCTGTTTGCGCAATTTTGTAATATTTGTATATTCTCCCGTTACCGAAAATGAAGATATCGCCTACAAATTTGCAAAACAATGTGGAACTGACCTAAATTTTTCAAAGAACACGCCTACAAAGCCCACGTGCCTATACGACAAAAATTTTTATTTTGAAAATAGAAAAAATCAGCTGCGCTCACTCCATGTTATAGAGCAAGAAAATTTTGTTCTTTTACATCTTTTATGTTTTTTAGTATAACGGTGATGGGTGTAAAAGATTCGGTCCCGACCGAATTTAATTTTCTTACATGTTTTTTTTTCTTTTCATTTAACTCGAATAATGCCTTAGTAGCCGACTTCAAATTTAAATCAAATTTATTTTTAATTTTTACAACTTATACGTTGACGAAGACCTGAAGCAACAAAAGCTATGAAGAAATTATATTCGGCTAGAACCGAATCTTTGAACTTGTGTACGATATTTGATTGAATAATACAATAAAAATGTACTCTTTACTTATATGGAGCTATATATCGTACCGTACAAATCTAAAATCGTATAAAATTAAATTTGGAATCTTGGTTTCAAAAGTCGAATAATAAGACAGACAAAGGCAGAAAGATCCAATCCTTAGTTTATGCCCTGATCAGATGTATAAACATCACAGACGGGCATTTCTTTGCATTGTACTACCTTGCGACCCTGTTGTTAATGGTCTATCATGAATCTATCATTCCTTTGCCAGTCCGGATGAATTCATGTTTTGCTTAGAGATTTTTATGAAAGATTTCTAACCTTAAGTAAATTGATTTTTATATATACATCAACACCTTAGAGGTGTAATTTTTTATGGTATTTTTCAAGACTTAATTGAATTAAGAGGAAGAGAGTTAAACTAATGAGGAGCACACTAAACATTTATTTTTATTTCTTACCTGTTGCAAGAGAATGTTTTAAAATTGAAATTTAATATCATTCAACATAAATTTATTAATTTTACACTGAGCACTGAACACTGAACACTGAAACCAAGCGCAATATGAAATAACGGAATTACGGTACGGAAAACGGAAAAGAGTATGTATATATGTATATATGTGTATATACCAACTGACGATAAACTATGGATGTTCATAATGGAAATGGAATTTAACACGATTTATACAATGAATGGATTTATGGCAAAAAGATAAATAAAATGAATACAAGTAAATAGCAGCCAAATAGCAATGGGGAAGAAAAGAAACACCAAACAGTATAGAATAGAACAGCAGATTATACTTATATGTTAAGAAGATGAAGAGGGAGAAAACAATCTCTTGTGTAGATTGCCAAAGCTATTCTAAATGGAGCATACCGTTGGCAACTACTACTAGATGTTAAAGAATAAGTAAAAGAAGAAGAACGAAAAAAGAAAAAGAAAAAAAAAGAGGAACCAGGAAAGTAAGAAAACTGTCTAAATAAAATGCTGAATTTATTCTGCTTAGTCAACAGGATGCTCTCTAACAACTAAACGCACACACATAATCTTATACATTCATACAAAGTACGAAGTTCCTGTGAAGCAACATTATAAGCATTATATGCATATAACGTATGAACGAACAAACATAGATACAAAAATGAACGACTCACTGTATATTCTTATATGTATATGTTACATATATAATCTTACGGATTTTTTCTTCTTAACCGTAAGATATTTTTAACCACAAATAATCTGATGACAGCAACAGGATCAGTACAGTTTTATGATTTTCTCTATTCCACTATCTACTTGCGTGTGTTTGTTTTTACATCGCGCCGTCTCTTTCTCCCTCCTCCTCTCTCTCTCTCTCTCTCTCTCTGTCTCTCTCTCGTTTTTTGCGACTAAAATTCCTAAAAGAGAATTTAATGTTTTTTCTTTTTACGAAATCATTATAATTTTTGAATTTATTTTAGATCTTTACCTAAACTCCTCTTAAGCTGTACCCAGCATAAAGAACTTTACTTCTATACATTATTATTATAATACTAATGATGATAATAACGTTAGATATCAGGTTCACTTGAAAATTTATTATTGTAAGACTGCACATTATGAGGTTGTTGCGGGTTTTTGTTGTAGTAGTAGTTTTGCTGCTTTCGTAGCTGTTGCAAACACATAGTTTATGGTTATAAATAAGTTTTAAATAAAATTTTCATATTCACATTATTGCTAAATGGTTTAAGTATACAAAATATTTAGAAATATATAGCAGCAGATGGTCTAGAAAATATCGAGCTTTTTAGAATTTAATTTCAATTTTTTAACTTAATTCATAATCTTAACTTAACTATCATTTGTTGTATTTGTAATCTTAATCTACGTCATTTGAAATCATTGAACATCAACTCTCTTATAAAAAAAACTCTATAACTTTTTAGACTTCTCTGGAGTGTATTTTTTTTGTCATTTTTAACAATTTTCCTTTTAGCGAAAAATGTAAATTTGGCATATGGGTGACCTCAGCTTATTTAGCCTGATAATCTGTAGTGTGTAAAGCACTTGAGTGAAGTTTGTTTGACATTCAAAGCAATAGAAGCTAAATAAATAGAAACCATGTAGAGATTTTGTTTAGATATTTTTAGAACATTTTCTGGCAAGGATATGGCAAACGACATGATTTCTACAGAAAAAAGTGTTTCTGGTTTTGGCCGAAATAGTTTTAGTCACATGAAAATACTAAGTTTAGCAAATAGACAGGATAGCAATAGGGGTGCCCTCATATATTACAAATTTTCTACATTCCGTTTTCGGTTTGTTCGCTACAGTAGCCGAATACGTAAGAACCGCGGCTACCAAGTCAATGCTTGCAGGTTCAAATCTCAGTCTGGTAGAGTTTACTTCAATAATAGCTGTAGTGAATGGTTAGCCAATAAAGGCATGACACTTACCGATTGAACACGCAGCCACTCGGTTACGAACACCTCGCTATCTCCATTCCTCTTCTTCACTTCTTTCTGACTGTCGGCATGTCAAACGAATGGAGAACACCTCCTGAGCAAGTGGTCATATAAAGGGAAAAAAAAGATTTATTTTTCTTGCTTTTTTTTCTCGTGGCCGAAAATGTTATATACATTTACAATTTTATTTAATCTTATGTCATATCTTTATTAAAAAATCGAAAAGTCTATTTCTGCTAATTTAATTTCTTTTCTTTTAGGCGTGAATTCTTGACTTCAACTTCAACATTTTGCAGAGATCACTGAAGCTAAATCTGGCTTGCATTCTCTTCACGATAAATAAGACGTTGTTTCATGCTACTGTACTACTACTGCCTGAAGATTGAAACATTTCTGCGCATCTTCTTTTCATTTTTTGGAGAACATGATGGGTGAGTTTTAGCTTATATATATATATTTATATATATATATATATAAGTATATATAAGTCGGGAAGAAAATATCGATAAAAAAATTTACTGGTTCAGCAGTTAATTCTCCTTTTTCCATTGTTCAAATTTTTATCTCCATCACTTATATTAAGCTTGTGCAGAAATACACAACACGCAGAAGTACTTGAGATAGGCGCAGTATTTATTATACCGATCAATTCAGAATCACTTAGTTTGTCTTTCCTTCCTTACGACTTGTAGTCTTCCAATTCACCTGTAATCGTAATTTGTGAGATATTTTGATGAAGATTCGTAAGCCGGCGTGTTGCGGCTGTTGAAAAAAAATTCCTATCGGACCAACTTTTCCCTCGCTTCCCATAAAAGTTGATCACTTTTTCACTTGAAAAAGGCGTTTATTGTGGGGAATTGATGCTATATCACAATAGTTTCCATCATTCCCTACAACATATTACAATATTTTTGGCAACATGACGATAAAACATCGAGAGAACTTGTATCGGTTTGGCAGCGAACCACCCACCGATCCATTTTCGCAATTCTTCAACTTTGCGGACCCGCCAGCCAAGCCATGCTACATCAATTTGAACAAGTGGCAATCAGGAGGTGCCATGTCTGGTGAGTGCGCTGGGTATGTCAGAACTTCCCATTCGAGCTGTAACACCCGTCACCTTTAAACCGTTGAACCCAAAAATAAAAACTCGACATAAATGCAAAATCTTTTTGATAATCTGGATAACTATCATTATTAACTCGAAACAATCTAATGACAATAATATACTGATAATACGACGAAGTCTGCACAACTTTCGAATAAAAAGGTCCTAACGTTCATGTAGGCGGAATTTTTTTATGCAGGGCCACTATTTTCGAAAGCAAGCGAAACATCGGAGTATCTTTCCTTCGCATCTCTGCGCCTTTTGGCTACCGTTTCATTAAATCAAAAAATTAATTCAATTCAAAAATTTTAATTATCTGTAGCAGGACCTGTCTTCTTAGATTAGTTTGAATTAAATTCTAAAATAATAAATAACTTTATAAGGTTTCGTATACTTATTTAAAAAGTCTGAAAAGTTAAGTGGCTTCTTGTAATCTTTCTTCTTGGCACTACAAGTGCGGCATTTACAATTTCCGATAACGTATTACGCTTATTTGGTTCGGGTATGCCTTATCAAGTATGTAATTTGAAGCCTACATCCGTCTAGGTTTCGTTATTCCAGTAAGTGACATATACTGACACATATGATCTATTATTTTATTTATGTTTCTTGATAAGAGGGTCATGCTGACGTATACTTATCTTCTTATCATATGTTTTCCTTAGTAATAACTCAAAGACAGCCGGGTTCATGGGTATGAAAATCTTCAATGCCATACCGAGGTGCCTTTCTGTTGCCCTTTTCATATGCATTACTGACCATCAGCTCCTTGTCACTTTGAAATGAGAATTCCTAATCGGCACTGTTAGTTACGATAAATGTTTCTTGCCTGTGTAAAGTTAGCTAAAGTGATACTAATGATGAAATTAATTTAATTTTTGGCAGCCGCGAAGAAAGGGAAAACTTTCGTTTCTTTTCAGAGGAGAGATAATTGCACGTGAAATTCGTCTATTTTCAAACACAACTTTCGCGTACTACCTTAGCCAGAAATAGTCTTGTTTGCTGACCAGCAATAAATGACCTAACTAGGACGGAAGGACGGTGTATTGGCCATGCTTCTGTTAGGATTAAATATATTTAATTTCTTTAGCGTTTGCTAAGCGCTCTTTGTAAATAACTAATAATGGAATGGTCGGCATCATATCTGCTATCCATAATTCAATCTTCTCCATCTATCTTTCTATGCAAGGTTACGAAATGTGTTTTCTCTTCTCGTTTTTCATGAATGAACAATACTTTTATGCTGTCTGTGATGCTTTTAATAAATTAATGATCTTTGTTCTTTGTAAATGAGCAAAGAAAAAAAAAAAAAATTTAATTGCATATCAGTTAGCCGTTAAGCTTAAAGCATAACTTCCAAGTTTGTTTATTTCTGAATCATTTATTCATTTATCATTTATGCTTTCTTGACTTTCTTCTTCATTTTTTTTTTTTTTCGTAAGAGAAACTCTTGCCAATGATATATGCCTACTGTATCCTGCCATGTTATCCTTAAAATATGCTGGTTAAGTGTGCTTTAGAAAAAACTACAAAAAAAAAGAAAAAAATTTGTTAACGTCAAGTGTGTAAATTATGCAAATTGGATATAAAGTGAACATAGAGACACATATCTACTTACCCATTACCGCTTGCAATTCGCATACGTCTAGATAAAGACAAACGCAAGCTCATAAAAGCAATCTGATCATATATATATAACTTAAAGTCTAACTATGGGTAAATGGGCAAAGCAAGTAAGCATATACACACATACGGAAGTACGAAGCTTTGCTAGATTCATAACGGGGATAACAATTTTTGTACGATACTTTTATGACTGTAGTAAGTGAACAACTTATGCTGGTTGCAAATAAAAGCCAATGTGCGGGTTAGTTAAGAATAATTTGTAGGTTAGAAACCTACCAAGTTTTTAAATGTAGGAGAAATCCGGTCCCATTTATGTGCACTGTGTGAAAAGGCTTTGTTAGCCTTGCATTTGTACAGATAATGATAATAATAAGGTTTGCTCTCAACGATAAGCATAATAATATTTGAAATTGTTTTGTATTTCCAATTATCATAACAACATCTTTTTAGTCTCAAACTCTCTGTAACTAACCGCTTGTGACTTGTCTTAGGTCAGCGTCATCGCATATTATATCTCATAAATTATTTCATTTCAAATGTTTTATTAATTTTTTAGATAATTTTATTTACTTAAGAGAACGCTTGCGCTTTTTTTTCTTACCCTTTTCGCTCTTTTTGCTGCTCTCTCTCGCTCTCTCTTTCTCTCTTTCTCGCTACTCTCTCGGCGAAATGAAAGAGATTGCACGTTAGCACGTGGAATTTTTTGCACAATAAGGAAAAAAAAAAAATTTTTTTTTTTTTTCGTTTTATTGTATATATGCATAAAAGTTGCACAAGAAGAAGAAAAAAAGTGGAAAAACATTATTTCACGTTCAATGTCGCATAGTAGTAAGGTTTCTGTCTGTGTATTTGCGTAAAGCACTGTGCATTTCTGCTTTTTGTGTTTTTCTTCTTTTTTTTCTTTTTTTTCTATTTTCTCTTTTTCTACTGTGTATTATAGCCTTTATTATGACGGCATAATATTTTGGCGCTTAAACTTGCGTATCCATGTAATTTGCATATACGTATATATATATGTTTAATTTTCATGGACACAAATCTCTACGTATGCTTACCAACGTATACCTAGAAAGAGTGATTTTTAAAGGACACGCTTGGATAATGTTTAATTAAGTTTTTATTGAAGAGAGGGGAAAAGCCTGGCGGGGATTAAATTAATTCTTTTTACGAATTAAGTTAAAATTTAAAGGAACAAAAAAAGAAACTAATTGTTTTAAAAAATTAAAAAAAAAGAAAATTACTTCAGATTAATTTTACGTGATCATGTTTATGCATTAAAGCTTCGAAGTACGGACATATGTCGATATACGTAAACATTTTTTCGTTCTTATTAGAGTATGTATAATACAGTAAAAAATGTATGATCAACATGGCGTATAAGTAACAGATAACGTATAAAATATATAAAACTATTTTAAGAAATAGAAAAATAAGGTGAGTTAGAGAATGTAAGGCCATAGGTATTAGGTATAGATAAATAGATATTTAGGGATAGGAAGGTAGATATAGAAAGAGAGGGAGAGCAAGATAACATGTATAAATGCAAGCGTAGGGAGAATGGAAAAGATAAAATGAACTAGAAAGGCAAATTATTAAATGGAGTGATGCAAATGAAAATGTGTTTCAAATTTTTCGACTAACGCGATTAAGAAGAAGAGATTAAATATTTATTCACGCCGTTATTCTATTCAACTTAACACATTAAAAGAAAATCTCTGGGCCTTACCGAAGATACATATTTACTATAATGGAATATGAAACCGTTTAACTCTTCGTCTCATTAAAAGATTTGGAATTATTCTTCGATTTATGCATATTTCATAGGGCGATACGCTTATCTCTTACTTTACATGTTACTCGCTCGACGTTTCCGATCTTGGACGAATTTGTAAAGGACAAAATTTTCAAAAAGCTAAAAGCCAACGTTAGAAGGGCTAATTTGATTGCATAAGCATTTCCTTTTGTGTCATTTAATTCATTATTTTCTTATGGGTGTGATTATGATTTTGATTTCGCATCAACAGTTAACCTCAATTTTTAATATATGTTATATTGTAAGTATTTATACAATGATTTGATGTCATATTTATTTTTACATCTACCACGGAATGATGAAAGGTATGTTCACTTTGTCAAAACATTTGCAAGCGTCCAGAAAGAAGCTCCAGAAATCCCAAAAAGTGGATGTGATTTAAGCATGTCCGTCTGGTCGTCTGTCCGTCTAGCTATCGACTGTAAATTCGGTACAAACATTGAAAGCTTTTGTACGCAGTTTAGTATTGAAAATAGGCTACATCGAACGAAACATATGCGTACAGTGCCACATAGACTGAAAACGCCCCTGTTTTGCTTTTCCACGCACTTTAGTTTTGAAAATAGGCTATATCGGACGAAATATATGCCTACAATATCACGTAGATTGAGAGCACCACTGTTTTTCGAAATGACCAGTAGATTGAATTTTGAAAAGATTTTAAAATTTTTTCGTTTAATGGACATAGAATGGTTAAAATTATGTATGTATGTTGTTATGAAAAAATAACAAAAATTTTAGCACGACACGTGAAAGTACTATAGTGCCCCATGGCCCATCATTAAATACCGCACATTACTTTGTTTTAATCGATCGGCATAATAAATAGTGGGTATATCTCACACCCTTCTGCGTGTCGCATACATATGCAGCAATTTAATAGATCGTTGTACCGCAAGTTGTGTAGAGTATAAAAATAGTTTTTATTTCCTGTCAATTTTTTTTTCTTTGCTTGAAAAAGTTATTTTGCATTTTTTCGATATATCGATTTTTTCGCGTTCTATTTTTCGTTTTATGAATTGATTGAATTGCTACTTTTATATTTTCCATGACTAAATCGTTAGTTTTATGTTTCGTCAAAAGCCATAGTCTGATTTTATGTTGTTTTCCGTTCAGGGTGTTTTATATACAAAAATTTTCATATGCGACTTACACGATTTTACGAGGAACTTATGTCTTTACATTTCAAAGAATTAATGACTCGCTTTGTCTGAAATTTGTCGGATATCGTTTCTACGTAATAAGGAAACTATTTATTGAAACGTAGCTTCTTTAGGTCAGTTTACATCACGTCCTGTTCTGATAAGCTCGAAGATTTCCTTTGTTTGTGTTTCTCAGAGACACGCTATCATTCATTTTGTATTATCCCATATTGTGTAGCACTTCTTATCATTCGTGTTATCTCACAGTGGGTGATCAAGTTCCTCACTCCATACGCGGGAGGTTGTACAGATGCATTAATATTACCATCAATTTCAGGAATATATTTGTCCTATGATCAAAAAGTAGACGAGTAGTGTTGTCACGCATTGCTGTCATCCGTGTAAGCCATCATCCGTCAGCAAGAAATATCTCTGCGTGCCGTTTGCTTGAATCTATTCATGAAGATTCGGGCCGGGTAAATTTTCTTTTTTATATTATGAGAATGCGTTTTTTCATCCTGCATTAGTTCTTCGAAATTTTTTTCACAATAAATTGAGTTCACAGCGTCACTAACTTCTGCATATTTTGAGAGTAAGAAAAAACTTCTGAGGATGTGTTTTTAACTTAATTGAAGAAATACAGACGAATCGTAAAATATACTTCTTTATATGAGAGATGATATTCACTTCTTGTACGTAAGATGATATCTACTTCCTATGTGAAAGATGAAGATATTGACATAAAATTTAGGAAAGATACCATAAATACATTCACATAATCGTTATACGAATTTTCTTTCTTCGGTCGTTAGTAAAGCAAATAGCAAAATTGCAGGTATATGTTTGGAAGAATCTTTGAAGCTTCCTAATCAATGTAAATCTACAGCCATGCTAACTACCACTATATAGAATATACTCCGCTAAAAAACTGACCGTCTTGTTTTCGCTTTTTCCCCTCTTGTTAATTTATGTGTACAGAATGTCTTTTGTAGTTGATCGTAAAATTAGTTCGAATAAAACGTATATGGCAATCGTAATTTTATCTCGAAACACGCTGCGTATCTCTCACCGAGAACTCTGGAATTAAATTTTGTTTCGTGCTTTATCTTTATTCATAGGATTATTTATAGGCGGGAGCTTATGTAATTTATTAGATCTAAAGGAACTACGAATTAGGTTTTATCATAACACACAGATATTTCACAACTTCGGGATGGTTTTTTTTATTAATGCTGTAATGTTAAGGAATGGCTTATCTGATAAAGTAAAATCGATTGAAAATATTTCTTATTTTAAGCGGATGACAAGTATGGTTTTTGGTTCTAGGCATGATTCAGTTTTTTCCCCTTGTTTTCTCTTAGTTATTTGTAGTTGCTGTTGTACATATCCATATTTTAAGTGTCAATCTATATGAGAGGATTTCTAATTAAATTACCTCTTCAGTGTATCGTATAATTATGTGAGTGAACTGTGTAACAGACTTACAGTCTTATTAGATCAGTCACTTATTTTTACTAGAAAAAATATTTTCAGTTTTATTTGTTGACTTGCTTTTTCACTTGCTTGAGGAAGAAATAGAAAAAAGCGACTGGAAATTATGCTATTATGGAATTAGCTCCCAGAAAATGACTTATGATTCCATAAAATCATTGAAGGGAAAACTTCTTGTGCAGCGCTCTAGAAAGTGATATCAGGGCTTATGCCGAAACTTTTTAACGTACAATAGCCTTTGATATACTCTATAGCTTTGAAATTGTGATGAAATTTATTTTTAAATACGAGATAAAGAAAATGGATGGACAGATGGACCAACAGATGAACGAATAAACGGATGGATGGACAGACAAATGAAAGAATATTTTACCATTACACCAAACTGACAAAAAAAACCGCCCATGCAGTAGTTGTGGAAGTCTCATATCTGTCAGACGGGCGTATATAATGTTTTTAAATATTTTTAAATAAAAATCTTTGATTTCTTTTTTCACCAAGCATAACTAACATAAAAGGAAACAATACAATAATAATTGAGCATCTATTTAAAAACATATCAAAAAGCTTTAAAATTCAAACGTTTAATTTATTGCATATTATTTTGTGTATTGTCAGATGAATTGTTTTCGTCCTTCACATCTCTAATATACTTGCAGTGACATAAATTGATTTCATTATATTCACGTTAACGACCTATATATGCTGAGTATTTACGTGTACTTTAAATTTATATATGTACGCACTTGTATACATACCACTATTTGAGGACACATACATATGCAAATACACGTACATGTATTACAAATGTGATATACAGAACAGATAACCTATCTACATATACATATACCACAACAGAACATAACAAATATGTGCATACAATGCAAATAACAATATTATGAAAATAAGAGGTTTGGGAAATGAATTTCATTCATACGCACCGTTAACTCACAATAGTGTACAAAACACGTTGTTGTTGATTAAGTGCACAATAAAGAGGAAGAGGAAGCTTACCTAGCTATGTATGAGTGCATTAAGATGTAGACAGAGAGAGAGAGAGGGACAGAGAGAAAGAGAGCGAGAGAAAGAGAGCGAGAGAAAGAGAGCGAGAGAAAGAGAAAAAATTTCTCTTTCATTTTTAACGCTTATAGAAGAGAAATGTTTTTGCACAACCAAACGCAGACGTCGAATTGAAACGAGCAACAACAACAAAAGCAGCAACAACAAATAAACCTGAGAGTCGTGAAGAAGTAAGAATCCTGACGATAATGTAAACGTTTCTATGCCGGTATTGAGTGTACGGCGAGGTTTATTTATCGTTGTTGGTATTGCTGTTAACGCTGTATAGCCTGCAGTAACAGCATTTTGTTGATGATAATACATCGTCTGGCAGTGTATTTTGTAGCCATCGTAGGCTATATCAGTTTTTTAAATTTCAGTCTTAACCGGCATTTCAAAACGTTTGGACGTCTTTTACGGTGCATTTCGTAGCAGATTATAAGGCGCATGCATAGAGTATACTATAGCATAATACTAGTTATAGTTATAAAGCACATGTGTGTTTGTGTGTTAATTGGTTTATTTTCCTGTGCTTTGGGTTTGTTCTTACTGAATGCATACATCTATAGTCAAGATTAATAGCTTTGATGCCATAGGGCGTCAGAGATAAAAGGCCATTTGATGGTAGTTTTAGTTTTATGGATCGGGGTGAGAGGAAATATACGAGTAATATCTGCACACACGCACACACACGTAGATATACACCAGAGATAAGGAGATAAGAGGAGTGTATCGTCAGAGTGCATAGAGGATGTTAGTGGGCAAACTATTTGTATTTGTGTATATGTGTATGTGTATATACCTAAATAATTGAGCATATGCATATGTATAGATACATAGATAGTGTAGATAGACAGATAGATAGGTAGAAAGATGAATAACTGGATAGATAGGGATGTTATAGATGTGTATAGGGGTTAATGCGCCTAAATGTATGCTACACAATATCATTTTAACAGTGAACTTTGAACGTGTAACATAACCATAACGCCGCATATAGTCATAACTTTAAATTACATTGACCCGTTATGTGACCAACGGTCGGTTAAAAAATAATAAAACAAAATTGAAAAATAATTTCAATGAAAAATAACTAAAAAAAAAATTTTATAAAACTAAAAAGAGTTACACAAAACAAAATAATACACACCGAGTTCGCAAAAACATTTAGTTGAGGAAAAAGAAAACTTAAATAAGCAAAAGGCAGAAAAAATGTTAATTTCGTCTTAGAAATCCAATTTATCTTCAAAGGAAACTTCATATATCTGGATAAAAGTGTTAATAAACTTGAGTGCAAAATATTTACAAAGTACACATAAAAAAATATTTTTCTCTTTCTCTGTAGTGTGAAAAGAAGGAAATTGAATTTTTGTTTTTTTTTTTTTTTGCATTGCTACTCAAACCGAATTAAACGCGTATACCTGCATAAAAAAAAAAACTATGAGAAAAAAAAAGTTCCTCTACCCTTAGCTTAGATTATCTGGGACTTGCAAAAAAAAAAACGAAAAAAGAAAAAAAACTTTCTTTGCCGCGTTTTTTCTTTCATAGTTTTGTCTGCTACAGCAGCAATGGTTTAAATGTGAAATGAAAACCGCTTACTATTGCAGAATGGTTTTGAATTAAAAAGAAGCGAGAAAAAAAGAAAACTAACAAATTTATTACATTTTAAATAAAATTGAGCTGAGTGTGCTTGCTGCTGCTGCTTTTACTGCAGGGTAAACGTAAATAACTTTAACAATTGTTCAAAATTGTATTATTTTTTTTTTATGTTTTGCTAAATATTTTCATTGAACATATGCTGCCATGAAAAAACACTGCATTTACTTTTAGTCGACTATATCTCTTTTATATGCTCTTTTACTTTTTTGTCTACGTAATTTTGTAACCGTATATATATATATATATATATATATATACATATATATATATACATATATGTATTGTATATACATATATGTATTTATATATATATTTATGTGATATATTGTAACCTGTAAAGCAACTCTTTTGTGTGCCGGGAATTGTGACATTTTTCATGCGCTAGTGTGTAACGTGTTGCAGTCATTTTTTTTCCTTCATTTTTTCCTTTTTTTGTTGCTCTCCATTCTCATCATTCTTACTGATGCTGTTGTTGTTGTCGTTGTTGCTGAAGTATATGATAAAGTTTTATGCAGAGTGATTTTATTTGATTTTTTGCTGCTAAACCCGCGCGCGCGTTTACAAACACACACATTCATCTACGTTTATATTAATATGGTTTGTGATGGTATATGATTGCGAGACAAATTGTTTTGGCATTTAGCCAAATAACAAATACATAGCGAAAGAGTTTATCTTGAAAAGGAGAAAAAAAAAACAGAAAAAATTGAAAATAATAAAAAAAAACACAAATAAGAAAATAAATATAAAAAAGCGTTTGGCTTATAATATTTTGGCTGCCATTGCTTGCGTTCGTTCATTTAGTGTTCCACGAATGCTGGCATTTGGTTTCTTTGTTTTGGGTGTTTGGCCAACAATAACGAGGTAATCATCTTTATAATCATTTGTTAGGTTTTATTATTGAATTATGTCATTTTCTCCGACTGTCAAAATTATTTTAAAGACTTAAGTAATTTTAAAGTGCTTTCAGGGCTAATTTAATAAGAAACGGATGCTTTTGTATGAAACTTTGTTTTGAATCATTTTCTTTGAAAATAGTGGAGAATACTGTTTTTGCATATATTCGTTTATATCATGGTATTAAAGTGCTTGCTAAGCACAAAGATGAAAAATTTTACCTCCATAGAAGATTGCTGTTAATCTGTTTTACTTGATGAATGACTATGTTTTGCTATAGAGCTCATATAAGACGATTAAAAGTTAATTGGAAAGCGAAAAAATAATCCTCTATTTCTAAGAAGACTGATAACAGGGAACCAGAAAAAAGAAAAGTGTTTGTTAGTTAGTTCTCTTCTACAGAAGACCAACAGCGATAGAGAAAAATTCAGGTTTGGCTTAAACCTTTTTGTTAATATATTTACATGTTATGTTATATACCGAGTTCTCTAAAGGATTGTGAAAGATTAAAATCCAGTGAAGGTATAAACAAAGATTCTCTGTTTTCCAATGACTTACAATAACTACACACAGGATAGAATAGAATAAGAAGAAAACAATTTTGAGAAAGTGAGAAGCAGGTGGAAGTTTGTAGCTGTCGATGTTGAGTAGGGTCGGCTGTAATTTCCATATGCTATTCGATAGCAATTTTATGATCGAAAGGTTTGTTATTCGACAATAAGGAAAATGTACACCTAACCTATCGATAGGGAATTACAGCAAGGCGATAATCGACAGCTGTGGAGTTTACTTGATAATTATGAGAGATTAGCTGTGAGGTAGCCCCAGTTTGTTGCTTCCTTTTAACAACAGTCAGGGATTTAAAGGAAAAGAAAATTAATTCAAAGGGGGTAATTCTTTAGTACCAATGCACGTAGATCGTGCTTAGATTTTGGAATAATTCTTTATTGAAGTAAAAAATTATTGTACCCTGAAGATCGTAACTGATTTTATTCAGGGGCTTTCAGGGGACGTAAAAATTTAAGAATTTTTCTTTCAAGTTTTGGAATTTACCGAAAATCGTTTAGTAATGCGCTTGTAGTTCCAAGCTGAACGTTTCATACCCATCACCGAAGAATGAGAGACGTAATCATTTTGTCAAAATGTTTGAAACACCTAGAAGGAAGCTTCAGAAAACCGCACCAAGTTTATGTATTCTTGATCAGTATCGAAGTCTGAATCGATTTAAACATGTCCATCTGGTCGTCTGTGTAATGATTAATGGCCGCAAAAATGAAACTATCAACTTCAAATTTGGTGGAAACACTCGAAGCTTTTGCACGCAGTTTGGTATTGAAACTGGGCCAAATTAGTCGAAAGACTCGCCTACTCTCCTGTGTAAAATGGGGACACGTCTGTTTTTCAAATGGAATAAAAATTTGTTTTTTGATCATTACTCATAAACTATAGCAGATAAATGTATAAAAACTTGACCGTGTATTCTTCCCGCCCTCTGTTATAGTCTATCAAAATTTAGTTTTTTTACAATACCTTTGAATGGCCCGAAGGAAGCTGCAAAACCCTCATAAATTATATAAATTCTTGGTCAGTTTCAAATTCGGAATACACCTCAGCGTATTCGTCTGTCCATCTGCTCAATTTTGTATCATATGTGGTAAACACGTTCGCCAAAATGAATTTATCTGAATATATATGAATATATATATAAACTTGTAAAAGAATTTCAAAATTATCCAAACTTCTCAAAGAAGACGCCTACAACGTCCACAGGTCTATGTAACAAAATATGTGGACACCTTTGCTTTCCGTGTTTTTTCCTTGGTACTCGTGAAGTACAACACATATCACACAAAATCATTTATTATGCGTGTTATTATACGCAATATCGTCAAGTATTAAATGAAGTTCTTTTCCTTTCCTTTAGTCGGTGATGAGTATAAAAAGATTCGTTCACGTCCGAATACAATTTTCTTACTTACCTTTCTCAATGCGTTATGCGGGTCCCTCCTAAGTGCATAGTTTCAAAAGTTCAAGAGGAAAAAAGGTAAAAGTCTTGCATTTTTTAATTAACGGAAGATTGTTATAAACGAGCAAGGCCGACAGATAAATATTCTACGCTACCTCGCCTATTGCAATCCAAAGTTAAGAATTTAATAAATCCTATTATTATAAAAATGACTTATTTAAAAAGTCCTTTGTGGAAGATTAGAGCGTGAATCGTCGTTGTCCGAATCTAGGATAGTTCATACCTTTTTGTCAAAGCACTTATTATTCTTCATATATTTTTATTATTATATTTTAAAATAATCAAAATAAGACCTTTTTACCGTAAGATAGCCTACTTCCCAAAAGGTTCATATTTGAACGCGAAATAACTATCCGAGACACTTTTCAACAAAAAAATTCTTAAAATTTGGTTTTGTTGTCATAAAAAGGCCTATATTTTGCCAGAACGCATATATGGGAGGGGAGTCAAAAATGGTTCTATCCGGTGCAAGTTTTCCACATTTATTTTGCATACATATAAATACTATTTCCTATATCAACCATTTGTGCTTATAAAATGGGTTCGCACCGTTTTGGGGCAAAAGTTCGTCAATATATCAAACATCATGAAAATATCTCATAAATTGCATTGCGTAGTTTGAACGCAGAAATAATCAGACGAACAGAAAAGCTTAAATAGATACTGCAACGATCGTGACAATAAGAAGTTAGTCTCGATCCTCTATTACGCCACAAGTAGTGTAGTGTAGTATAGTGTTTACGAAAGGAATTATATTTTTGTAGGAAAAAACAATTGTAAGAGAGAGGCTTTAAAAAATTGTATCGTATAATCACATGATATACTTAATTGCTCCTATTCATGGATTTTCGACGAGAAGTATTAATCATGTTTATTCATAAAACAACTTTTTCAAAATATGGCCCGTTCAATTCACTTTGAATAGGATTATTTTTCGGGTCGATGTGACCAATCACTCAGGGGATGCTGCCTGCTGGTGTAATGCAGTGATGATCAGAAAGAAGTGAGAAGAGAACTTGACGGTTGTGTGACTAAGTATGATCTACTGCGCTGGGATTTGCACTCATGACCTCTATGTCGAGACGAAAATGTAGTATGTATGCAATATCTTTTACAAATCAATTCATTGTCATCAAGTTTTTCATTTTACTTTAGCTTTCTCATGTAATAGTTTTTCTTCAAAATAAAAATCTACTACAAAAAGTATTGGATCACTGTCCCGAACAAAATACATGGACGGACATTAGAGAGGTAGATGGACAATCAGGATGACAGTCGGACAGACAGGCCGTCTGACAAACAGGCCAGTTCAGAGAATGATCCTCAATTGATTGGTATAGTAAAAGATGAACCCATCTCGAGTCTCTATGGGTGTTGCAAACACTTCCCCAAACTTACCTAACCTGTTAACTTTGTCGCGAAAAACGTACACCATTTTGTTTTGTTATGACGAATATATACGTCATGATCCGTACATCCGTTTTTGCGGGACTTCCCCATCAAATTTTATCATTTGCCATAAAATGTATGTCATTTTGTGAACACATTTCGGTACAACCTAATTTCATATTACACGTACTTTTTGTATGACGAGTACACTCGCCATCAAGTACGTTCGCCATTGTTTAACTTTTGCGATGCAATTTAAATGCACATTTTCCAAAGATGTCGACATGGTTAGCTGATTGCAGTGTTCGCTGTTAAGTGCGACTAGATATCGATTGGATGTAAAGAATGTTTTTGAACGCAGCGTTGAAACAAAACTCGACTTTATTAAAAAATTTTCATTGCGCGCTTTTAAGTAAAGATGCTCACACAAAATTTGTTACATATTTTTAGGATTGAACACTGAACAATGATTTTTCATATTCGGAAGTTATATTTCGGTTGTTAAATAATATTTAAAGAAGAACTTTTGTTGTATTAAACTTTTGTTTTTTTAAATTTCAATGTAAACGAAACGGCTTTCATTTAGATCGTTAAAGCTTTAGTCCCGCTCAATGCACAGGGATGCCATAAGCGATAGTCAGGTGAAAAGTGTTCCGCTAAAGCATTTACGATCACCTGCAACTAGAATAACTTTTAATTTCTGTTTCAAGGCTAAAGTGTACAGCAAGCACTAATATAGTCCTAATAAGATGGTTTATTAAAGACTGTTCTCCCTTAAATTTATATAAAAATTATTTTGTGATTCCGCTAAGACTTTGTGTGGACTTTTCTGAAATGTGTCTCTTTGCTTTTTCGTTAAGCTTCTTAATGAAATTTAAATTCTTTACTAAATTACCACAAAGCCATTTATTGTTATGAGCATTCCTTGCTAATGCTATTAAAAGATGCCGACATAAAAGGTTTTTTTTTTCTCTACGAAAACTTTGTCTTTATTTGTTTTCACCTTTAAAAAAAGAAAAAAAGGAAGGGGAAAAGTAAACATAATAAAGCTGAATGAAAAATATAAGACATGATGTTGAAATTTAAGCCTGCTTTCGATGTTCGGTGTTTACTATGATTTACTTTACTCGAATATCCTGTTCTTTGTTAGCAAGCGCGTTGATCTCATGCCTTAAAAAAAAACCAAAGAAAAAACGAAAAGAAATGAATGAAAGTCATCAAATATACTTGAAAATAGACAGGACAAGGAACGGAAAAAGAAAATAACAAAAAAAAAAAACCACGAAACTCTCGAGCCAGAGACATTAGCTGCATGCAGCAAGTTATTAGGGCGCTTAGATTCAGTGAAAACAAAGGCTTGCTGCGCTAACTACTAGCTGCTGCCTGCCCTTCCTTATATTTAGTTAACAGTGTATTCAGTGTATTCAGTGTATTCAGTGTATTCAGCGCATTCAACACCCGCACACTGGCTGGTTGACTGACTGGCGAATGACAGAAAAGCTAAATGAAAAACTTTAGATTCGCGCTTCATTTTCGCTATTCTTCAGTGCGGCTGCAATTATTTTATTGTTGCGTGCTATTACACTATGGCTGTCGGTGTTGTTGTTGCCGTTGGTATTACTGTTAACAGGCCAAAGGAATGAGAGCGTTAAAATGTTTGCTATTTAAGTCGGACGACGACAATTTTACGTCCCTGCTTGTTGCCGCCTTTCTATAGAAAAGTGACTATTGTTCGCGTCTTTTTTGTTTTTTTTCTTTATAATAATGTTTTTTTTTTATTATTTATTATGCTTACCGGGTTGATGGTGAAGAACGAAAGCGGGTTATGTGTAGATGTGTTTGACTTCTGCCACCTTTTGTAATAATGGACTTTTATATATAATACATATATATTTTTTGCATATGATTTTTTTTTTTTTTAATTTTTCTGTCCTCTAAAACAATTCTTTTGTTTGATTTCATTGCTTTTGTTATTTGGTTTTTCTGGCTGAGCTAGCGCTTTGACGCAAGGGTTAAAATATTGTTTCACTTTTGTTGTGCTTGTGTTTCACTTACGAGTGCAAATAGAGTTTTATGTTTGTTATGCACTCAGGTGTATTGTGTTTCTTTCTCATTTCGAAAGTGCTACTCAAGTGGGTGACAAAATCAGGAAGTTCTCTGCTTCTTCTTAATGATGTTATTTTCGTTTTATTCATTCATTCTTTCATTCAAATGTACTTCTAAGAAAAAGCAGGCATTGCTTTAAGGTGTTGAGTAAATATCAGTGGAATTTAAAATAAGATACAAAATGTGAAAAAGAGAAACGTTAAACTGCATAAGAGAACGAGACGCTTTGGATTGCAAGCTGCTTTAGTTTCTTTTCGTGATTCCATTTCGTTTCGATAAGTTTGCAAAAATTTCAACCGCCAAATGACTCGGAACACTTTACTGGTTAACTTTGGACACTTACTTCTTTTAAAATATATTAAAATTTCATAAAGGTCATGGCTGGCGATATAGGGCGATGTTCCATATATTTGGTATATATAGGTGAGCTCGATGACAATCGGTCGTTCAAAGATCGCATTCAATTTAAAAAAAATATTTGGAGCTGGATTAACATTTGTCATTAGGTGTACTTCGTCTTAACTTTACATTGTACTTGAGCCCTATTCGACTCTTTCTTCACGTAAATTTATTCCTCGGAGTCATGGATTAACCCCATAGTGGCCCACTGTTGGAATGGAATGTCCTGGAACTCTGCATCTTCGCACAATTCCGTGACTATTTTGCAAGCGATATTTGAACATTCAAACGTTAAAACCATTCCTGCAAACGCTTCCTATGAAAGATAACATCAGAACACTGTAGGATAGTGTCGAAATTGTAACACTATGCCGTAATATTCTGGATAACATACCGATGTATTATTTTATACCTTATGGAACACAATAATGTTGTGTTTGCCCGAATAACGGCTTATACGATGAAAAATGATCGAAACAAAATAAAATAAAAATTTTAAGTCTGTCTTTACGAAAATTGTCTTTGGATGCGTTGGCCCTGTTCGTATTATAACGTCCAGAGCACAGCCACGGCTAGATCAGGCCCTTCTTGATTATCACTTGTTCCTGTCAACGGCGCGGCAGTTCGCTGGCCCAAACTTGACCAAGTTGTGAGAAATTCGAGATTGATTGGATGAACAGCTCTAGTGGAAAGCAAAATCATTTTATATCGTTCGGTTGTTCATATATTGCTACAGAGACGTCAAGTGTGTATAGCTAGTGCAGGACGACGCCTTTATTAAACTATTTTTTCATTGCTTAAAGAAATCCGAAAATTTAGTTGCGTGTTAGTGTGATATCGAATATCGTAACATGAAACCGAGAAGCGCTAATTCAGATACGATATATGAAAACACGATCTTGTACAGCTTGGCACCACCTTTTTAAATAATTGTACAAATGAATTAACTATTCCTAGTTTTATTTATTTAGCTATTTTTTGATTAATCTCGAGTAGCCCTGGCTTCGAACCGACAAACGCTTAATCTATTTCGTTATTATTGCTGATCAAGAAAATGTGCTTTGCAGCGTCCAGTTATTTCAAGGCATTAAAAATATTTTGCAAGTCTAATGCGAGCTTTATAGTGACTAAGAAAATCTTGAATTCGCCACAATGCGGTTTGAGCTTAATGGTAAGTATACCGGGTTCTTCTTAAGATAAACGCGTCTGCGTTAGTACCATTTTGCTCCACAAAAGCCATGTTTCTCATCTTTACTCGTTGCAAAACCCGTTCTCCACTACGGCAGATGGTAAAGTATTCTGACATCCTAAGCCCCATAATGTCTTTCATCGCTATATAAAAATATTTTTCGCTTAAAAATTCCCTTAAGACTTGTGGTGACATTTCTTCAGAATTATTTTGAACTAAACTAGAAAATTATTCTCTTTTCAAAATATAATTACTTAGCTTTAACGTGTCGTTTAACTTTTCCCCCTATATGTAGTTGCGTGTAAACCGTTATCTCTCTCTGTACAAAGTAACCCTTTCATAAGACGGTAACTACATTCCTCTGTTGTTGTGCGAAATCGTGTTATATTAAACCTAGAAGTCAGTACACAAAGTTCCGAAGGCTTCTAGAAAGATTTTGTTTTCAAATTCCGTATAAGAAACCTTTGCGTGAGTGACTTCATTTTTATTGGAAAACGAAGCACAAATCCCGTTATCGAGTACTAGAAGTGCCTTTCCTGACGCAAATTTTCCCCCCGTGTTAGAGCGAGACGATGTTGCAGAATGCCAGTGAAGTGTTATAGGAGAGCTATCTGTATTTCAATTCGGTCCAGACGCAATGTAATCTTAGTCAGTTTTTTTAATAACATCTTATAGAGAATGTCATCTTGCTTTGTATCTAAATTGTCTCTGTGTGTTCGAAATGACCTTAAATTAGAAAAGAAGTCTTTCTCATAAACGTTTTTTTGCAAAAAAAAGATTAAAAACGATATCAAGTGTGTGCATATCCTCATACCTTATGCATAGATGCGGTTATATTATATGTGTAAATATATGTACATATATTACAATCATTCTGTGTTAGCTCCACATATTCTTAGGCACATACTGACATGCATATATTTTGTTTTTCCTTTTTTTTCGTTTTTTTCCTTTTCATTTTAGTAAAAGTGTTAACGAAAAAGGTGACGAACACATTAAAACGATTCAACAACTTAACTCAAAAGAAAAATTATTATTATTGTTGTTGTTGTAAGCGTTATGTTTGTTATTTTGTTTCCATACATGTGCATTTACGGCCGTTGAAGCTAAATGAAAGCTCAGTTATATCATATAAGACTTTGTATAAATGCAATAATATATAATAACAGATGTGTTTGAATGTGTAAGGATGTGTGAAAATTATTAGAACAAAACGATAAAAAGAGTTCATGTTTTAAACGCAACATTTACTCACTCCTCCCACTTTAAGAGAAAATAATAACAATAATAATAGAAACACAAATAGAAAAATAAAAAAAAAAGTGTAGCTAAACTCATAGAAATATACATTAAAGACAGACGTTTATGCACATGGATACATAGATTTGCAGAAATGCATCCATTCGGGTGAATGGTAAGTCTTAATGTAGAAAAATGCCTGAATGAAGTGCAAGTGTGGTTGGCTTTGCATTGAATAAGCGGTTGTTATTCATGAAGTATGTGTGCGTTTGCGTTCGTATTTGGTTGCTTATATATATATATAAAAGAAATCTTTTTTTTTTTTTTATTTTTTTTTTATTATAACGGATACCGGATGTTCTAGCAACGCTTAAAGCAAGTTTGTATTCATGTGTTTTGGTTGTATGGGTTATTGCGTTCATTCGCACCGTTGGTGTTTTCCTTTTTTTGTTCGTTGCCTCTGCTCTTCTCTTTCGGCGATACCGCATCTATACAAGTAACCTGCTACACTTAAATCTTTAATGGTGAGCAAACACTTGAATATTTGCTACATCGACATCAACATTCATCAGTTAGTAATATAGATGCCGTCGAGTAATTATTATAGTTTCATCGTCCTTTACCGTTATCGAAGCGAGGTTACCGTTCAGTGGGAGTCGTTGCCTACAATTTAAGTATGTTCCCTTCATGTAACCATTAGAGATGTATTCTAAAGAAATGTTTACAATGAAGATAAGAGAGAGAGGGAGAAGGAAAGAAAGGGCGGGGGAATGATGCTATGTACCATAAGGTTTCCATCATCATCATCATCATCATCTCTTCTATACACTATTAAGGTATGAAGGGCAACCAGTAAATGTTATTGTAGAACCTTAATGAGTTCTTCTATTGGTAAGAATAGTAGTATAGAAGTATGCTGTGTTGTGTTGTGTTAAGATTGATTACCTTTCAAAAAAAAAACAACTTTCACTTTCCCCCTGTTCGGGCTAACATCTTTACAAATTGCTTGATCTTAAGTGGAAATTTTTTATAGATTTTTTTTTTGAAATTGTTGAAAACTTAAGGATGAAAAAGTATTAGGATAATTGAAAAGATTTTATTAGACTTCCCCTCTCCGTAGAGTATAAAAATGAATTAACGAAAAACTTGATGTTTAATGCTTCAACGTGTAGACAATAAAAATTTTTATATTTTACAGTTAAAAGTAGGCAATAAATTTTATAACCGTAGTCTTGAAATATAAAGTTATTGCTATCTGCTTATTTTAATGGCTTAATAAAAAGGTAACGAATTTCTTTTTTTTTTTTTTTTTATAAATTACCCCCATATGAAATGAAAATGGGGAAAATTTTTATTTGTATTATTTCATCTCTGATATCCAGAAAATACATCTAAAAGGCTTTATATAATGTGTAATTAACATAAGGTTCGGCGTCGGTTTAGTCAAATATGCTGCTCATTGCTCGCATTCGGAATTAAACATAATCTTGAATTCTGTTATACAATTTGCAATGCAAAAGGTCATATTCCGCCCACAACAAATTCCGCCCTGCAATAAATTAAAAGTGAAGGGCAAACTTATAAAAAGAGAGTTCGGAATAATTGTAGTCACTAACTTACACTCTTAATGACTCCACTAAGATTACGTAAAACGTGTATGAAAATCGTTTTCAAATTAGACCGAATCTAGAGCTTCATTTTTATGCAAGCACTGTGGAGTGGCTCATGCATACAATGCGCGCGTGTTTTTGTTGTGAGTCATTAAAGATACGCAAGGCTCAATAATAATTGGCCCTTTGGTTTTCACCCTATATATAAATGATTTTCTTGATATTTTGAATCTAGCTTCTTGTGAGGCCTACGTATTTGTTGATTACTTATAGACTTTGTTTACGGGGAGTATTGATAACTTTTGACTACTATTTGGACAACACCTCCCGTGGTCGTGATTGGTCTTGAGGTGAACTGGGCTACAACATAGGCGATGATTTGTCAACCGCCGAGTATACACATAAATCTTTCGGTAAGGCTAGATGGTGTCAATGCTTAAATTGGGCGTGATTATGCATTACAAGTTATGCTTTGGTGCATGCATAAATTCCCTATGCGTTCGATTCAATTGCCTACGCAGAAAGTTTTATTTCTTGAATGCCTCTACGCCTGCTCGCGTTAATAATCCGCTTATAGTATATGGCTTAGAAATTTATAGTTCCACGAGTACATCACACCTGAAGAAATTGAGACTTTTGTGTAACCGTGTAATTAGATATCCATCGCGTTTAAGGAGATATGACTGTGTCTCACATTATGTGCTGCGTTTCCAAGGTTGTTCCTTAGTTAATTTTATTAAAGTCGGGCCTCTGCTTAGCCTTTATAAGCATTTTTTAGGCAGGGACCGAAAGAGATTTTTAGTCTCTTTTCTTTCAGTAGGTCGGTGCGCAATACCCATTTGTCGATGCCTTCAGTTACGTGCCCTTTGACCAAATCCTTTCAGGTAAAAGTTGTAAGAGTCTAGGGAGTTGCAATAGTTTCCATGCTCTTATCTCAACTACAAATGTAACCTTTAAATTTTTGCTGCTGGTGGGATTAGACAGTTGTTTGACGTTGGGATGAAGCAGTGAAGTGTGTTATTTTTTATTTCCTTCCCTACTAGCCTACTTACTTTCTTTGTATTTCTTTACCTTCAATTTACTTTTCTCTCACTTGAATTAAACATTTGGTATTATTGTACTTTATTACCGTATCTATGGTATTTATTAGCTATAGGACAACTGTTGCCACCGAGCACATCGACTGGTGGGACACTCGATAATGTAAATAGCGTCAATAGCGGCTTTTCTGAGATGGATAAGACACATCCTAGTTTAAATGAATATGATGTTAACGACATTTTGTTTAATACTAGCGACAGTGCTCTGAAGAATGTTAGTGTGTAACTTTTTTCAAAGTACATATTGATTATGGTTTATTACACAATTACTCTAAAAACATTAAACGCTTTTTAACAAACACAGTTCCATATTTACATTTCAGCTTTAGGAAATGACAATCTTTGGTTGGATTTCTTGTTCTCGTTTAAAGTCGTCTGAGTATTGAGAGGCTTTTTAAGTAGATTTATTATTTTTAGTTTTTCATTTATCTGTAAGCTATCGAGAGATTTTTTATAGTTTAACAAATTCGTAGTATATTCCCGCCGGGCATAATATATATCCATATCCGATGATGGTGGTCATGGTTGATCTTCTAAGATCTAAGAAGGTCGACAATTTGATAATTTACGTACGGAAATGCATGATGTCAATTTTTTGGCGTGTCTTTTTAGCGACGATGACTTCTTCTCTTTGGTATGATGAGAAGCTGAATTCGAACATGAAGCTGCCGTATGTTGTTGCATAGTCGTTGTTGTGGAAGGACCAGTGAGAGTGTGTTGTTGCTGATGTTGAGCTTTAATTTCAGCAGCGGGAGCTGCGGCTTTGCGTGCCAATTCCTTTAAGGAAGGTTTTTTTAAGAATAGATAAATGTTGTTAAAGGTAAAAATTCTATACCTAAATTTTTAATATACACACGATTTAAATCATGTTCGGTAAAGTAGACTTCTTCGAAATCACGTTCAGCTTCATAATGGTAGGCATCCAAATAAGGCAGTACTGTGGAACGACGATATTTGTCATTTTTTAATGGTGGAATGGGTATGGGTGGCCCCTTTTCTTCCGGAGCCGACATAAACCAGCTGGCCGTTAAAAAAATGTCTTTTAATGCAACATTTCTGTTTCTAATGCAACTTACGAATCTTGTCTAGCCGGTTGTATTGTGTAACGTTTATCTGGATCAAATTGCAGCACTCCCAGTGTTAATGTAGCGAGATGTTCATCTAATTTATACAGCCGATCAGGTGTCTGCCATTGTCCCCGTCCAATGTTTTCTAATAAACGGTAAATATTGTCTCCCTCCAATGGATACAAGCCCGTGCACAGATTATAACTAAAATATATTAATGTTTACTGAGCTCTATTTCTTTTTTTTTGTTTAGCTTTTAAAGAATAATTGTCGGTATACAGTGTTACACCGCTACTCCATATATCAACTTTGGAACCCGAAAATGCTTCGAACCCATTAGCAATTTCAGGCGGTTGAAATGCGGGAGACCCATGCCCAGTTAAACAAATGTCATTCGCTGCAAATAGTTCCAACTGTTCGGCTACGCCAAAATCAGAAATTTTAAGCGTTTCATGGTACTCGAGGATTATTAGCTGACGAAAATAACGATGCGCATGAAGCAGGGGCATTTTCTTCTGAGGAGCACTATCGAGCATTTCCTATATAATTTATATAAGAATTCAATATTCATAATGCACACATCCAATTAAATCCAACCTGCAATCCTCCCACACAGTATTCCATAATCAAATACATTTTCTGTTTCTCATCGTTATACAATACATCTAATAAAGCGACGACTTTTTTGTGCTTTAATTGCTTAAGCAGTAGAATCTCTCGTTGTATATTTTGTTCCCCGTTGGGAATACGTCAGGGTTTTTACTGCACATCGACATAGATTTTCCGAGTCTAGGACCTCTTTCACTTTACCGTATGATCCTTCGCCCAATACGTCACCCATTACATATTTACCCGCCATTTTAATGTTTTTCTTTTTTTGTTGATATATAATCTCAGCACTGTCGACGCGATTAAGCATGTTACCAATGTCCAAAGTAGCCAAATCGAGCGTATCAGTTTCATCATCATTAAACCATGTTACCTGATGATGAAGATGTTGTTCATGCAATACATTGACAGCCTCCTGGCCAGTCACAAATGCTGCGCCGCTTTCGTGATTTATTTCACTTTCACGTTTATCTGATTGGGTTTCTGAATGGAAGTTTTTATTTGCCAACAGTACAGTCATATTGCCGCCAGCGGCTTTTACTATATTTTCCATCTCGTTATTAGGCTGTTGGACATGTTTGTTGTTCCCTTTCGTGAACGAGGGCGCTGCACTACCTGCCATTGTTAATTGAGCGCTATTATTTGGATCCTGGTGGTTGGAGGTCTGGTGAGCTTTCACTTGTACTTCCATTGTCACATCAGTGCTATGGTAGCCATAGCAATCTATTATTAATGCCTTTAGTGGTTTCGAAATACATTAGCGTCAATAAAATAAATAAAATAATATTTTGGATAGAGTCACAGTCACACAGAAAGACAGACGGACAAGCAGACATGCGTAACCTTATTGCAAATGTGATATTTTTCAAGAGCATATGCACTTTATAGTGTCCCTGAAGGTTTCCTTTGGACTTTACAAACGTTTTAACGAAATTTATGCGACCGTTTTGACCGTCGATATAATTGTCGCATTGTCGTAATAATCGTAATTTTCCTTTTGCTGAAATTTTGCATGTTTTGGTGAAAACTTTAGGCAACATACCTTAAGGCATCTTTAATTACTTCTCTTTACCATAGGCAATTTTATAAACTTTTTCCCTTTCTTTCTTAACTTTGATCGAAATGAAAATAATTTTTATTATATAGTAAACCTTGAGCAATTAATTTTTCCAAGTTTTTTGCTTTTACATTTTTGACCGTTAAAGGGAAGAGACAGGAAAATAATTTCGAAAATTAACTTCTCTTCACTTTCTCAATACGCACGAACCTGGAAAAGCTTTCAGTAGCATTTTTCGGGTGCCTTAAGCTAAGCGCCTTTTTTCATTGATACTCTTTTAGAGGAATTCTTTTTTCCGCTACTTCCAAGGATAAGTTTTTCTTTCAGTATTTAGGCAAAGCAATATTTGTATAGCATATCTGTAAAGTAGGCTACAAATATGCATTTATTTCTATATACAATTTTTTTAAAGCAAAATTTTCAAAATTGCAGAAGAAATTTTTAAATGAAATTGAATCGTATTTACTTAAGGCACATAAAAAAACCTAACTGTAAGTGTTGAAGTTTGGCACGATGTACAAACGAGTTGGCGATATTTGTTTTGCTTACTGTGTTTATATTTTTTTACACAAAGATATAATAATTTTTTTCTACTTTTTACTTTCTCTCTCCCTTTAATAGCATATTTTTGTTATAATATTTTGTGTTATTTGTGAATCAATAAAAAACAAACAAAACTCATAATAGCTACAAAACAAATATAATCATGACACATGATCGCACAAAAAGGAGGACATTACTTTAGTAGTATTGTATGTAAAATGATTCCACCCTAGTTAGTGACGAGATTTAAGTTATCCTTATGTAAATTTGTATGCGCATAAAATCACATGTATGCGCTTGTAACTTGACATCCTTTCTGCTGCAAGTAAGGTCTACGTGTTATATGCTTGCTTATTTGCTAGCAATCTGTTAGCTTAACAAAAAAAATCTGTCATGAAATGATGTTGCATTTAATTTTCCTTTTTAACATACATCTAACAACAGAGTAGCAGTGCCTTTGCCTTGCAGATGAGTGTATGTGAGCATAGCCATTAATTGAGAATTTTAAATGTTTTGTTGATTTTGTGCCTTTTTTGTGCAGTAAAAATTTGCCTTTAGCGAATTTTCACACATACGTAAAGCGTATAGCGTATTATTAGAAAGTGTCTTTCATTCTCCTTCTCTTCAAGTGTTTTTTCTCAGAAGGGTTATGTTGAAATTTTTATACACTAGCTCTATAGGAGTGATAGGTAGATAAGTAAATGTGCGGCACTAGTATGTTTGCGTATAATTATTGTATACTAGAATGGTGTTGTTTACATACATCTTCTCATTTTTGTTTTACTTCAAAAAAAAAAAAGAAAAAGAAAACTTAAGTTTTTTAGAATTTCATCAGTTCCATTTTAATTGGCTGTTACTTATTTTCACTCTGTTCCACTGCATAAGAGTCGTTTATATTTTCTATTCCTATCCTTGTTATTAATATTGTTATTATTATTATTGTTATTATTATTTTTAATAGCTTTATTTAGTCGTTAAAAACAGTAATAAATTCCCTTTTTTTTTCTTTTATATATTTCTCGTTCTGCTTTGTAAGATCTTGTATTTCATTACGAAGAATTGTTTACTTTTGCTTTAGCGCTTAAGTTTTCCTCTGTGTGCATGTGTGTGCGTGTATGTGTGAATAAGTGTGTAAGTTGAATTTCGATCATTGTAGACAAGTTGACATTTGATGAGTTGTTGTGTAGCTGTTATTGTTAAGTTTGTTTATTTACCATTTGAATATTTCATTGTTTTACTTATTGCTTCCATTATCTTTCATTTGACTCTGTTTGTTGTTTATTTCTCTCCCTATTCGAATTTTATTTGTTTGCGTGTTTTCTCTTGGCGTTTCACTTGTATACATGTCAAACTGTCATAACTTTAAATTTAAATATCTTCAGTGTCAGTGTATCATTGTGTTAATGTATTTTATTATTGTTATTTATTTTTATTAAATTCGTAACACAAAAACAAACCATCCTTTTATTTTATTAGAAATTAAAGAATTTATAAAATTCTTTTCCTTTCTTTCCATTATCACAAATTTATTTTATTATCATCTAACTTCAAAGCAAATGTTATTCATTATAGTAGCTTACGTTCATTTTCACAATTTTAGTACTTTTCACAACTACTAAAAAATGCCAACTAAAAGTTATTCGAATTTCTAAAAATGGTCAACGTGGCAATTGGTCATGAAAATGGTCTGAAAAGTAGGCAATTACTTAAATTTGTATTCTACCGTTGAAAGTAGGCAATGTCGTAGGTCTGTATTTTGCAAATGAAAGTAAAAAAAAGTAAGAAAAATGTATTCGACGGAGGCCGAACCTCGCATACCCGCCACCATTCTACTCATAAAGTTCCTTTATTTTATACTCATATCGTTGGTATCATTAAGAAAAAATTAATCGCGGTATCTACCATATCGTTTTAGAATGAACCCATTTAGCCCTGATCAATTGGCCCATCTCCAATGCCAACCTGCTTGCAGAAACTTCCAATGTTTCTACCAAATTTGAGGTCGGTATCTTCACTTTTGCGAACAAGAGAGCGCCAACAATACACACCACATAGATACAGAGGCACGCAGACGCACAGGCACGCAGGCACACAGACACGCAGACACACAGGCACGCAGACAACTAGAGGGACGGACATGGCTAAATCAACTCAGACTTTCACGCTGATCAAGAATATATATTCTTTACAGGGTCTCTGAAGCTTCCTTTCGGATTTTACTTATATTTTGGAAAGAAAACAAAATGAGTGTACTCCTATCTTACAGTGGTGGGTATAAAAAGTACTTACCTTAGCTTCCGAAACGTTCATTGGCGTATTATATCATCCCCGTAATAGAGGAAAGCGTTTGCAAGGACTTTGAAATTAGAAATAGAAATAATCAATGAATTAAAGATTTTCTATAAAATTTGTAACAATTTAGATTTTTAAATAGCTGTAGGACTAAAATACACTTACACATAGGGAAAGGAGAGCAAAATACTTAAAGATGTTAGTTGGTTAACTTATTTTAAAAATAGCAATTAGTTACGTTTGTGTTAAAACGCAAGTAATCCATGTCATCATCGTGGGCATAAAATGCATTTCGTGCGGATACTATCGGCAAATAAACTAGAATTAGATAGGAACACCTTGGTCTATAATTTCGGAGAAAAGAAAAATTACATAATAAATTCCGTTACTTAAAAATATATTTAATGGATTTTGCGGACTGATAACAGAAACTGAGATTATTTTCCGATGCTTTGGTCAGCTTGAAAAATAATTGATTACAAAATCACCCGTTTTGTACGTCATTCCTTTCGTTGCGCTAACCGTTGACAGGCCAGCGCGGCATGGAAGTTTGATTTACTATGTTTAGTGTGAACTAATTTCCATGCATATGTCAGCATGAAAAATGATTTTTGCCGCCATACACATGTACTGCCGAACCAATAGTACCCGTTATATGCCGTTGGCATTAACCCATTGAAGATTAAGTTGCGATGTAAGGCAAGTACCCAGAATAGCAGACCTTTTATGTTTCCTTCGAGGTGTCCATAAGTTAACAGCAATTTCACATAAAACTTTCGCTCCTGACCTATCGATAAGCACTTAGGAGAAGTATGCCCTCCTTCAACAATGAGTCAATTGATATGTAACCAGACAATTAGGCCGAATTAAATATTATTCGTTCCTACTCAACTGCAATCTCTGACTGAAATTAGCCAATACCGTAATAGCAAGTTTCCGTTCGCGATACTGTGGAAAGTTAGACTTCAGCGTGCAGCGCAGGGAATGCGTTTGCATCATGCAAGCGCATACAAGCAGATAAAAGTCGCTATTACCAAATCAGAGTTCACGGATTCATATTTCAGTGCGGTAGAGCATACTTGGACGTAGCAGCGTCAAGTGCTTAGTAAGCTATATATTCAGCTGTATCTAAACACGTGCAACCAAATCACATTTTGACATTTGAGCGCATGATGCACGATGCAAAAGCATACGTTGTGCTCAGCACATCGCGTTACTCTATTTTCTACTTCTTAACAAAAGTAGTAGCCTTACCTTTCGTTGACTGATACTGGCTGTGCGTGAACGGAAGACAGACAATTCGAAGCTTGAAGGCCTTTGCCGACTATAATCAAGATCATCATAGTAAACTTCATCTCGTGAACTTGTGGGGGAACTTGCGAAAAGTAGTTAGGCTAGTTTCTGCTTCATACTTGACGAAATTAGCCCACATATGGTTCTCATCAGTTGGTTAATGAATTCTCTCGTGTGGAAACCTTGACTAGTCGACTTTTTTCATTGCACTAACTTCAGTTCGTGATCCAATGAGAAACAGTGAGAAGTAGTTGTCCTTCTTTCTACTTCATAGTCAAGAAAAGAAGCCTCTATAAGCTCCTTGCTCCTTCTTGAAGGTTAGAAGACAATTCCAGGCTAGAGATCTTTGATTGTAATTACCGCAAACACACTGTAGACGAGAACAAGAGAGTCTCTTCTACGGCAAACTTTCTATCCTTTGTACACAATCTTTTATTAAGAGGAGGAAAAAGAGTAAGCATGAATTTTAATAGCCAAGTAAAACTTACCTATTCCTTACCTAGTCTAGCCTGGTCTTTGTGTGCCAGCGGCTGCAATTGATTGGGATCAATATGCCAAATACTCTTTACAGTTTAATGCCCACTTAATATTGTTTCACAAGTTTAAAAGCAAGAAGATGTGCGTATAGGTGCAATCTACTCCTTAATCAATATTCATGTTAAACGCATAACTTTCATTAACAGAAATGAGTTGATTTTCGAAAGAGAAAAAAGGAAAAAAAAATTACATATATGACGTAAATGCATTTTGTGAGAAAGGAACGTATATGAGTTAGTAAAGGCAGGAAAGTCCTTTTGAATCAAACAGTTCAAGAGAACTGAGAATGTCTCAAAGCAATATTTTGAATACAAAGGAAAGACAAAGAAACTCGATATTTAAGTGAAATATTTTTCTAATAAACTTTCTTTTTATTTTCATATATTTTCAGATAAATCAGGAGGCCTTCCTTTTCAAATCTACAATTGTATCTACGTACACGCATTTGCGTGTATAAAAACAAAATGCAATTTGTTTCCTACAAAGCAACGCAATGGATTCAAATCATATGAGCATATAGTTAGGAGATTTTCTCAAAAAAAAAAAAAAAAAATTAATAATAATTTAAGAGCAAACGTAGAAAAGTTTCAAAAACTCGCAACAACAACAGAAAAATCATAACCTATAAATTAAAGCAAACACATGCAACGCAATGAGTGCCATATTTGTTGCCAAAGCAAAAGGTAAGTGTTGCTGTTCTTAGTTATTTTAAACACTCGCTACATTTGCTTCGAAAGAGACGTGTATTGATTTTTTCGTTTTACTTGCAATGATTTTTAGCGACAAATTTTAAATCAGTACGAGATTGTAAAGGCTTTCAATAAAGGCAAGCCTGGCGTTAGCTTATCAATAGTTTTACTTATAGTCTTTCGCCATTGGAGCTGACGATCGTACAGTTTTGGCTTTGTCCGTCGTGGGCATTGGCCACCGGATGTCTTAATGTCGCTGCTGAGCTGAAGCTTCCAAGCTTTGTATTATTTTTAAATGATTTGAATGGAAAAAGTTTGAAAAACTTTCTAGAATTTCTCATAGAGAGCGTCTCAAGATGACTATATAGATTTTGAGATCTGCTCATTCGATATCTAACAGCCATAAGCCAACTTCTTTGATACTTCTGTGATCAGTAACACAATCTGATTAGAATTAACTGTAGGCGCTTAAAATTACCATTAAAGTAGGTCTGTCTCCTTGTTTGGATTTTGCTTTTTTATATCCATCACCGGCGGGTTAGGGATGAATTCAGTATTGAATCGATTTAAGTATGTTCGGCTGTCCGTTTGTGTAACGTCTACTGTAAACATTCTCCTGGCCGCAAAAATGAAGATCTCGTCTACAAAATTGCAAAATTATTTGAAAATGGCCCAAACAGGTCAAACAACGCGCTTACAATCAAAACACGCGCACGTCTATTCAATTAATAGTGGGAATAGCTTCACTTTCCGTGTCTTTTGCTCGACACAACCACGACAGATACACGATATAAATTTCCGCAAAACTATTCTACAAAAAGAGAAAAAATCAGCCACGTCCATCAATATTATAGAGCACGCCTTTTTTTTAAATTTTTTATAGGATATCAGTGATACATATATCAGATGCGGTCGCAATCGAATATAATTTTCTTAATTGTTGTAGTTGATACAGTAAACCGAAGCTTTTGATATTGACCCAATATCGCAACGAAATTCAAAAAAATGGTTTTGTCTTGCCTGATAACGAGGAAAAGACAAAGCAGGCATTCATGAATATTAGATCTTTCATTAAGAGAGCCGATTTAGTTAAGTCGGTTCTTTACATAGACTCGCCACACTAGAGCCTTACTCAGCACGACAGATGAAATGTGAAAATTGACTTGATATGCCCATAAACGTACACATATGTCTATTGACATCATGTTTTTCGTTCAAGGTGCTGGGTTTTTATAGCCACAAGTCAGAAAACGCCCTTTGCGTGGATTTGTACACGTACTCTTAACATGAGAGTTTCGATCACAACTACTTTACCTGTTCCTTCTTCTTCTTTTGTGTAAACTCTCACAATTTTCAAAGTTGGTGCAGTAATTTGATGCTTGATGCTTACTCAGTACCGCAATTTTGTTTAGAAAGAGGTTTCATTCAGCCATAATCACGCTCATAATGCGGTCAAAATCGGAATCAGGACAGTGTTACAGTTTTTGTTAAGAGTTTGCAAAATGGGGAAAAAGCCCCCATATATATTTTCGTCGGCGAAGCTTTTCGATTAGATTTCCAGTTTCTAAGATAAAACAGACGACGAAGTTCAGTGTTTGTTCATGCCTTTTTTTGTGTGCAAACCCAACACGCTCGAACCTTACTTTCGAGAATTGAAGATGAGCTCAGTTCGGCCGGCATGCCCATAATACGGATAGACTGAAAAAAGTATATTTACCGGTATTGAATTTTTTTATTCAAAACTCTTCAAATTGTGTTTTCTTTTTACTTTCTTTTGTTTCACCCAAAACATTGCTCGCTGAGTTGCTTTGACATCTTTGTGGCATGAAAACCATATAAGATCACGATTTGTTTGCGTTAGCCCTTCACTTGCATATTTAATCAGACGATTATAGCAATTGCCGTGATTTTGGCACACTTTAGATTGACATAAATAAAAGTTTAGAGTGAAGTCACAATTACATCGAAGACTTGCGTATGTTCGAACGTCAAAAGAAATGTAAATAAATGCTACTACAATACTTTAAAAGAGAGCAAGAAGGAAACACCAATGAGTTCTATGATATGGGCGTACATAGATGTTGAAATGGTGAGCAGGGCTTAGTTTAGTTAGTCGTAACTAATAGAGAACGGACTGTTTTACAAACTTTTAGGCGTCATTTTCCTTGAAATAATTCAGAGTCAATCGAGTTGAACTATTCTACGACTCGTGTCAACATGGTTCGGAAGGATTCAAGTCTTTACATAATATATTACAAGCTCTATATGAGAACGAATTTGTTTGAAAGACATGAATGATCACATTTTGCGGCGACTATAGCGAGTATAAAATTGTCGAATGCGGCCATGATTTTTTTAATAGCTAATAGTTTTTGTTAAGTTTAAAAAAAGAGTTTAGAACACTTCTCCAGGCATATAGTGGTAAGCTTCACAGTTGAAAAGGAAGACCGTGAACCTTCAGGGCGAGTTAAGATATCCCAAATTCGCTTTAAAATGAAAACGCAATAGTTGTGGCAACGCTTTTGTTTCAAAAGTGTGTTTGTGTTTATTTAATTGCTGTTGTTTTCTTTAAAAACCATCTCTTTTTCGCAGCTATTGAAGAAGATGATGATGATTAAGTTAAATGCTGCAATGGGACTTTTATATGAAATTCAAAGAGAAAAGAAAAGAAAAGGAGAAGAAATCTAGCAAAGATTTTCAAACGATTATTATAACGCACAATTGAGTCGACAAGCTTGTAATCATATGTAGGAAAACACATTTGGAAATATGCGTTTAATTGTTGTTAATAACGACTTGTACCTAATTTTAAAAATTAAATGCTTAACGCTAAAGCTAAAGCCATGTTGCCTGTAACTGTGAAGTATATTTAAGTGTGCTAAGTGCTGCTGGTATATCTACAAGCGCATGCACACACATACATTAATATGATTACGTAGATATATGAAAGTATATATATATATATATATATATATATATATATATATATATATATATGTCTATGCATATATGCGTTTGCATATCTGCACCACATTCTCTAAGGATTTACAATAATACTGTCTGTGTTTGATATGCACTAAAATGTCGGTTTTACGTTGCTTTTCGAGAGAAATTTTAGGGGTTGTGCGCAAGTATTAGGTTAAGTTTAGGAAAGGATTTATGGTTTTTGACTTTAATTCAAACGAAGAACAGTTTAATAGTAGTAATATAAAATTAAATTTACATGAAATTTTTATTTAAGATATAAAAATACCTTTCATTCGAATATTATTTGAACGTAATTTTCTTAAAAAAAAAAAAAACAAAAAATTATTTAAAAAAAACAAATAATAATTGTTTTTTTTATTTCAGCTTATGTCTACCAACTATTATTGTCTACCGTATTGTTACAAATTACTCTACTCACAATTGCACAATTACTACTCGTACTGCCAATGCCGATGGCAAAGGCCACAAACGGCTTACGCGTGCCCACCTTTATACAAGAACCACCGCCTCGTTTACTTTTTAGCAATGACACCGGCACTCAAGTTAGTTGTACGGCTCATGGTAATCCACCGCCAGTTGTGTCATGGGTACTCAGCGATGGTACAATGGCTACACAAGTGCCAGGACTCAGGTAAGCCTAATAACGTACATAAGTACATATATTTACCATCACCTTGCGAAAGCGAATATGTTCACATAAAAAAAAAAACAGAGAAAAAAACTATAACCACCGCATACAATATAATGAACGTTTTATCACATATATGTACGCTTAGCACTATGGGTCCGAATTGCGTTGCATTCATTTTAGTTTTTACTAAAGCAGCTGCTGCTGCTGCTGCTGCTGCTGCCTTATAACAGCCACCAGCACATAAAAAGTTAAAGAAAAATTGCACAAAGACACAGAGACGCCCAGGTGTCTCGATGCGTTCTACATTTTAGTGGTTAACAAAAACCAAAATGAGGGTCACTTAAGGGTTTTGCTACATTTTAGCCTTTTTCATGTTAAAGTATCATGTGGACACATACATACACACATATACATTCTTATATGAACTAAACTTGCGTATGTATACCACGTTTAGTTTATTATCAGATAAAGTCATTTAAAGTTTTAGTTAAAGTTTCATACAAGTTTTCAAATTGTTTAATTGTTTTTCTTTTCGTAAATATTATCAGCAGCAGTACGAGCAGTAACGGGGGAGCAAATTTTCTTGTACAATTCGCATGTTTCAATCAAGATATTTGTAAAGAAGTTATAGTATTTTTAATTGCGATTTCTAAGAGAGAGAGAGAGAGAGAGAGAGAGAGAGAGGGCTTTAATTGAAAGGAATTTTAGTTCTTAAAAGCACTCAATAAGAACTCGCTAGTTTTATCTGAAATACGATCAGGCAAGCGTCCGTTTAAATCAAAGCGTTTAAATTCAGATTGAAAATTATATTTACTTTAGCACTTTCCGCTCATGTACTCAAGGTCAATAAAATTCTCCGATAAAGCATTTTTATATATCTATTTGTCAGAGTTTGCATAATCACAATTTATTCCTTAGAATAAAAAATGTTCTGTTAAATCGCTTACTTTATTGTCAGCCAACAAAATGAATTCATTCATTTGCCCTTAATTCGGAAACATCGGATAATTAGCAATCTTAACCCTATTGAGGCCTTACGCCACTTGTAGTACAAGTGCATTTATGTACGCAACACTTGAATTAAACACTTGAGGTAAAAGGCTTCATTTTTTTCTATACCAACCAGATTCAGGGTGAACCTGTGCGTCTAATGCCTGCCCATATGTCATTGTGTCGCGTAGCCAAATCTAGTTTTTGGTCCTTTGTGACGAAAATGGTAGTGTAGGGCAGTTAAGAGTCGATCTTGCCCGCCCATACCTTTTTAACCTTTTTCTTGCGCCACATTAGCTTTTCTGATTTTTTATATTGGCAGTGAGCTCTCAATACCACTTTTACCCCATCTCCGAAGGGATTTTTTCGTCAGACCTTTAAAATAGTTTATTTATCTATGTCTGCTATCATTTCCATCTTGGATGAAAAGTTAAAAGGCAATCAATGTTTGAAGTTTGGAAACAAAACCAGTAAGACTAGTAAATATAGCGCATGATTCGGTTCCGTCGCGGTATGTCATTATTTCTTGGTAGCAATAATTGTTACAATTTTTCAGGTATAAGAGAAAGAGTGTCTATGTTTTTGCTTAGACACAATTATAGATAAAGAAATTTGAGCACAAAATCATTTAAATCGCTTTCAATTTGTAGTAAGCTGTCATTGTTGCTTGTTGCTTATTGGTTGGCTTTTTCATTCTTCTTTTTTAACAATAATTGCAAGGTTTTAAGATGCAAATTTGTCGATCTTTCGTTCGCGATGCGAACATTGGTGGAGAATTTTGAAATTTATGAGATTAACCTAAGTGAGCACAAAATCGAAATGATTTTATTTAGCATAAATTGTCGCTAAGTTTTGTCCTCGAACTCGGCACTTATTCCAAATCAATAATAATTGCAAGTTTTTTGAACGTAAAAGAATAAAGATCCTTTTGCCAAGATGTGAGTAAACGGGTGAGCGATTTGATGTTTGGCAGCTTCAGTTTAATAGATAGAAAAAAAATCTCAAATGTTTTGTACAAATAAAAATTCATTTGGGGAAATTTGAAACTTGGCAGATTAGTCTGGCTGATGGTGGGAAGAAAGTGATTCAAATCGTGTTCAAGTATCCATGCTTCCATGTTAGCTTTATCGAAATTTCAAGCATCCTAACGATAATTAGGAAAGTTCCGCGACAATGAAATTGTCCGTATAGTTCATTTGGATAAAGATTAATTTCTGTAAATGTAAACGTATCCGGATTGAAAGTTCAACATGTTAGTCTTCTGCCTTGTCTGTATAATTTACATATGCGCCTTATTGTGCAGACTACTCTCACATTTAATGATCTTTCAATTCCATCAGCGGCAATCGTAAGGCCTTTTTGAACAAGTAGATAATGTTCTTGGACATTATAAATTCGCAGATATATTCTGGCGTTTGTGATCACTCATCATCACCCCATTAGCCATAACAGCAAACAATGTGTTTTTTCTTGTCATGGCTTTCGTAACTTTGTCTCAGTTTTGATATTCCGAGAGTGTAATCATTTGCAAGATTACAAAATGAATTTTGCTGTAAAACTAGTCGCTTAAGTCGCGAAAACTGCTGATGCCATCTTGTGGTGTTGCTCAGGATACGATTGCAAGCATTAAAAATCGAAGCGACTAAATATAGACTTCTTTTACTTGAGCGATTTAAATTTCTAAACTTAATAGGAGGAAATCTCCTCACCAATGCTTACACGAAGAGTTTTCCTAATTCGTTTCAAATCACATATCCTTCGTTAGCGTTCGATTTTTTCCTTTTCTTGTTTTTTACCTTTTATTCTGGGCTTTGTGCACATTTCATTGTTTCCTGTCATTTATTCGTGTTATATGTCAAATGAATGTTATGTTCTTTACATTCATTTTTACAAAAAAAAAAAAAAAAAAAAGGGAGGATAAGATTACATACATACTTACTTACATTTTATGCTGTATTCTATCGTATCTTCTTTGTAGTCCTTAGTAGTAGTTGGCAGCAGATTTTTTATGCCCATCTAAGTAAGTGAATACTAGAAGTGAGAGTATTTGTGTCGTAAACAATTCAGCATTGAATTGTACTGGATTACTACGTACAAATTATAAGCCACAAATGTATTTTTATGTGCGCATAGGTGTACGTAGTAGACAAAGCTTTTGCTTTATGTCTGCGGCATTGCTTGGCATACATAAGGTATCCTTTTCGTTTGTTAAAAAGATATATACGTGTGCGTTTATAAAGGTGCGCTTCTTAGTGCTCTCTGTGTGCTTATAGACGCGTTTGTTTAGTTTTGTTTTATTTCATCAAAAACATTTTTCTTTTTTCATGCAAACGTTCTTCGTATACAAATCGTTTGTATCTTTGTTTTTCTTTCTTTTTTTTTTAAGATAAAAAAAAAACAACCATATTTTCATTTGTACTTGGGTTGTGGTGGCTTGTGCTTGATTCTATTCAAATACTTTTATTTTTTCTTGTTGAGTGCTTTCTGGGGCTTATCCCTTTACTCTCTTTTTATGTATTTTACATCCATAACTCTTTTGTTTGAAACACGTTCTCGTTTTATTAAATGTTTAAATTCTAAATAAATTTTTTTTTTCTTTTTTTTTTCTTGCTACTTTCTCTCATTGCTTGTTCAATTACTACGCCTTGAGTGCTACTGAGGTACTTCGTTACTTTCGAGATGTTTGTTTTATTTATTTATTTATTTTTTTTCTTCTCTCCTCTCTTTTGCTTAGTATTGGAAGTAGAAAGAGTTATTCTTTCATTGGATTTTTTATTTTCCTTTACTTGAGTCGCTCCAAAAAATCTTCAACTGACTTCGTCTATTTCTGCCGGGTTCGTTGGTTTGGAAAATGAATGAATATTTTCTTAATAAATTTCAAAGTGCAAGGGAAATTTAATTGAATAACGAAAAAAATTGCAAAAAAAAAATTTTTTTCGTTTATATATTTTTGTTACTCTTCTTCTTGATAAAAGAAAATTTCATTTCCTCTTAATAAGGTTGAGAATTAATAGTTTTTTTTTTATTTTTTTTGTTGTTGATCTATAATACGCTGAATAAATGTAACTTGGAATGTATGTATATACATTAAGCATTTCAAGTATTGTGTGTTAGGTTATGTTAGCGCAAAACTTCCATCGTATTTTGAATAAAACATTTGAATTTGAAGATGTTTGATGTGTTTCTCAGCGGTCGAATTGTGGATTTGCCTCGACTTGACAAGTAAAATTAACTGCAGGTAGTAATATGCGACAGAGCTTCCCCGCCAACCTAATATATTCGATTGCGCTTAGAATGAAATTATCTGAGAAAACTAGTAGACGAACGCTGCACTATTGTAGTTAGACTTGTATTAAGATGGCGCAAATCAACCGTCATCAACGGTCATGAATTTCGATTACGGAGGATTTCTGGCGCTTATATTACTCATCCATCCACTGCAAATTGCCCTAAATAATAATAGTGAAGCGTTAGTTATTCTTACTGTCAGGCCACTACACCTTCTATAATCTACGAATGACAAACAAGAAGCAAGAAGCAAGTTTAAGAACAACAAATAGAAACGCTATGGGGGGAGACGGCCCACCAATAAAAACCCCACGCTACCCTAAATTTATTCACATATTGACTTTTCCAAATAAGGCCTTCTATGGGAAGCGGTCGTAAAAATGTTCAGATCTGAACCATTTCCAATAGCATTCGTCCTTAGGCCAGAACACGTCGATGCGCCAAATTTTATTAAAATCTATTAAAAGTTGTGGCCCATGGGTTGAACACAAGGAAGCAAGAAAGGCAGACGGACAGGGCAGCCTAGAATCCTTTTCTGAAACGATCCGAATAAATCGGTCTAATAAATAGAGTTCACAAGCGTGAGACGAGAATGGCTTTAAAAATGCGATGAACTAAAAAAAATGAAATAAATAGCAAGACTCAAAAGTATCCCAATGGTTACATAGACAACATCAAGAAAAGCTATGGGGTGATCTAACAAAATGATGCGTACTTATAACATAAAAGAAAGGGTGAAACGCGATTTTAAATGAAAAGGGTTGCGGCTTCACGCAATTACATACGCTTGGAGACAAAAACTAAGGACAATCGATGTCATGACCCGATTATCGCAAAGCAAGACATTTTAGTAAAGTTTGGCCGTTCTCTGGAATACGTGTCAAGAAAAAAAAAAGGAAACGTCTCCTTTTTATAATTTTCATTTTCTTGAGAGATCACTTCCAGTGAAGAACAGAAATATTCGCATGTGCGCGGCAATATGCGTTCGACATCGTCTAATGCACCCACGTTTTAGATAAGAATCGAAACTCTCTTTCCGCTGGTCACTCACTCTGTCTTTCTCTGTCGTCTGCTCATCTGTCTCTCCGTCTGTTCCGTCCATTACAAAGCCCACAGTCGCAAAAAACGGTATATAAAGCTGAAACCTGGTATACACAGTCCCGACGTGTCCTCAAAGGTTAAAAAAAGGGCAATTGTTGGTGCAAAGAATCATCTGAAGGTTCACAAAGAAAAACCTATATAATCCAGCTTTTTGACGAAAATATCTACAAGGGACAAAAATGATCCCAATCTGTCAGCTGACACTGCTTACGTTTAAAAGAATATTTATTTTTACAAAGCATTCACTTGAAGTGATCGAGGATCAAAGATTGCTACCTACAGTGCTTACAACTTTTATATTCTTTCTTTTTAATATAAATTATTCAGTTATTCTACTAAAATTTCCAAAAATTTAATATTTTACAAGTCAATGTCAACGGAAGAAAGTATAAAAATAGAAAGAAAGGAAAAAAAAAGAAAAGAACTTACCTTCATGAGCAGAACACATTAATATTTCGTAGCATTATATAACACATTGTTACATTACCATATTTCATAGAGGAGACAATGAACAAAAGCTAAATTGAATGCATTAAAATATGAACGAAATGAATCTGCATATGTTGGCTGTGACATGCTCCACTCACACTAGTTATAATGACAACGAACAGAAACCAGAATACAGCACGAAAAGTTATTTATAACTGCATAGATATATGTACAAAAAAAAAAAAAAAAAAAGAGGATAGTACAAAATGCTTCTGCTGGTACTGTTCCAAATAAGTGTTCTATTATATGCAACATTACCCATATGAACACCAGAAAAGATAGCGGCATTTAAAGTCGTTTTGTGGAAAAACATCAAACAAAAGTTAATATTTACATTACATGAATTATGAGCATGGAAGATAACGAAAATAAAGTGAAAAGGAAAAAAGATTATATTCAAAAAATTTTTACAAAAGAAACTATCATTAACTTCTGAAAAGATGGTTACGCAAGAGGAGAAACGAGAGCGCGTTGAAAAATTTTTTGATGCCTATATGGCAGAGACAGAGAGGGAGTAAGGAGGGAGTGAGCGATATAATAATAATAAATTTTAATATAACCATATTTGCATACTGTAGTATATATGTATGTAAGGGTATGACTGACTACGCTTTTGTTTGTGTCATATTTTCAAATAATTTTTTTATGAGATTACTAGGAAAAGGAAAAAATATCGAAAAATTCTTTATTGCAACCTTTCTTAGAAAACATATGAAAACCTTACGGATGAATGGGTGACACTTTATTAAAATAAATACTTGCTTACGTTTGGCTTATAATACATATATACTGATGAAGCATATATGCACAGATGAAGCAAATATTTTTTAATATTACATAGCATTTCTTTCTTCTTACTGCCTGACTGTGTTCGTTCTTTTGTAAAGAAAACACTTTATACTTTAGTGAAAGTCATAACGACTCATTTCTCGATTGACTTCTCTCTCTTCTTCTTGATACATATGCCATACTATAACACATTTAAATATATAAGATATTGTTATAAGAAAAGGAAACACTTTTGTATTGTGGTTTGCTATAACATGACGAAGATGAATTAAAATCGAAAAGACTGATAAAAGTGTTTAAAAGATAACTTTATACATATATATAGATCGGAGAAATAGTAAATATCTCGACTGGTATTAGGAACGTCCGCCTAAGAGTCCGATATCTTCGGAAACGTTTTTTGAAACAGTAAAGTGTATTATTTTGCACTTATAGGGAACGAGTAAAATCACTGCAGTGGACCATCCAGCAGTTATTCATATAGGGACTTTTCAAAATAAGGCTGTATATCGGAAGTGGCCGAAAAGAACCGTTTTCAATAGTGCTCCTGCTTTGCCCAAAACACGTCAGTGCAATAAATTTCCCCAAAAAATATCTCCAAAATTGGCATATATAGGTCGAATACGCGAAAACAAGAAGGACAGACAATCTTAAATCGATTCCGACAGTGATTCTGTGAGTGGGCTTATCTCAAGCCTTTCTGTGTTTTGCATACATTCGCACAAACTTAATAGATCCTTGTACCAATCGTGAAATTTTGGGAAACTCAACATCTAAGTTAATTACCATCCTAAAAATTGAAGCCAAGGCAAACTTTGTTACAACGTTCGCCGTCTTTGTTTGTTGCCCGGTAATAAAAATAATAAAATTATACTGAAAATCTTATGAAAAATGATTTCTCTTTCTGAGATCGTGCCTGCTTTTAATTTCACTCTGCAAAGTCTGGTACAATTAAGCGATATTGTGGCCTTTCAAACGCACACTATTATTGATTATATTCGATTGTTTGCTGCTAAAGGAAGATCACCCAATGCATATGAACAAATTGTTGGCATATTTGTTAAGATAAAGAATTTATTAAGTATTTCTTGAAAACGAAACGAGCTCTCGCAAGAAAGTCCTTGTTTTCTTTTTTATCATAAGATCATCATCGGCTACCATTTTCACCATTTTCACCTCGAACTTGAAGACCAACAAAAGAAAAGAAATTCTTTGAAATTCAAAGTCTGCAGAGGTATGTCGAGTTTTTTGAAAATATTGCTGTCAAGTGCGACGTCGATATTAGTTCGGTATTCAAAAAAAATAGTTTCGGTATTCAAAAAAATGTTTCAAAAGTCGGATATAAGACTAGTTATAACCATAAGCTACCAAATAAATATTACAAAGAAATTTGGAGCCAATTGGTCGAGAATTCAAAGTCAATTGCTCCCCGCTTTAAAACTTTAAAGGTCACCTGTTAAAACGGACAACTTTATATCATCGATTTTATATTTTATTTACATCATTTCGGTATTGAACAATTTGCACTGTTTGTACTTGGTGTAAATGAAATTTCGCGACAAAGAAACAATCCTGCATATAATGCTGGCACGAAAAAGACAATTAAAGTTTTAAGTAGAAAGTTCGCTGACTTCACTCGAAAAACCGATTTTTTAAGCCAGATAAAGAATTTTGGAAATTATTCTTGAAAGTTTTAACATTCATTTATATACGACAATAAAAAATGATGAAAAAAAATGTACAAAGTATATCAAGTCAACTTTCAATTTTTGCGCATTTGAAGATTACGCTAGCAGACGATGAGTTTGCTTTAAGAGGGCCAACAAATGGAAGCCCACATTAAAATGTTGTTTCTCTTATAGGACATCAGGACACTTGTTTAATTTGGGCGTACAATATGATGATCTAAGCATGTCCGTCTGTCCATCTGTTCCTCTGCGAAACTGTGTTGTATCTTTGGTATACATTCTTCCGTCCACAAAAACGAACGTATCGCATACGAATTTACAAAAGACTTCAGAAGCGACCGAAACTTCTCAAAGGACATGCCCTCAGTCCTTTGCATCTTACTCCTAAAGTACAATAAATGCATTATATAAATTTTCATTTTTATTCTAAAAATAGAAAAAAATCATCTACGCCTACCGAGGGTCATAGAGTATGAAAATTTAGTTCTTCTCCTTTTTTTCAGTTTTTTTTACGATAGCGGTGATAGGTATAAAAGATTCAGTCTCGGCTGAATTTAATTTTCTTATTTGTTTGTTTTCCTTGCTCTTTTTATAAAGCTGACTTCGCTTTGTTTGAAACAGTGGGGAGTATTTGCATTGTTTTCCCACACAGTGCTGCAATATGTAACTCTGATGATTTGATTCCTTTACTTGCCTCCCTTCCCTTAAAATTTTTTTATATGTATATAAATTCTATCAAAAGAGAATTTAAAAGTTTTGCTTTCTATTGGTTTGAAACCATTCCCAATTTTATTGTAAGTACTTAGTTGTTCGGTCCGTGTTCAAAGTAAGAGCCTAAATAGCACAGTAGGGTGAATAATAACATTTCTTTCTGTTTCATTTCAAAGTATTGGCTTTAACCTATATGCCACTATATAAATTGTCACACTGTATCATACACAACACAATTTACTTCTGTATCTAAAAAAAAATGCTGCTAACTTCGTACGGGTAGCGAAAAGTGGATGCGCTTGTGTATTCAAAGTCAAAATAATCAAACCAGAGAGAATGCGAACTAATGTCGTCGACGATCAAGCCGAATTTCCATTGCAGCCCTTTTTGAGAGGGTCAGCTGGACGTACGTTCTATCTAATGGTACACTCCAACCAAACGACATCATCATTGAGGAACGTTACAAACAATAATTGATATAATCGTGAGAAAAAATTAGTGTGATATGTTAAAAGTCAAGAAGTTTTTTCAGTATAAAGATATTCGACCCCATATAGAAAAACTCGCTCTGGAAATATTTGCACTCGCAACCTGAAATACCCTACTCTGCACTAGACATTAAGACAATAGATGGTTTATTGTTTACTCGAGTGATGCTTTGATGCTTATGGTGATTTCCAAATGCGGGTTCTTCCAAGGATAGCTTTGAAAGAGGAGACATTTTTTTGAGATACCATTCGAAAATTGCCCAAGAGGTGGGCAAAGGCAGCTAGCAGCTAACGACACAAATTGATATGTCTTACCATTCATGAAGTAACTATTGTACCGTAAACCGTAAATTTACGTTTTATATTTAACTCCTTTTGAGTTTAAGTTCGTACGGCTGAATTGTGATTTTTAAGATGGTATAGGTTTTGTTTACAATTCTTAGGAGATCCCTTTACAACCCATTTACAGGAGCTTATATTTACGCCGTGTCCATTCTCGTTCTGGTCTTGTCCGTTCGAATATTTCAATGTAACTCTGTTGACTCGACTCTATTTGTTGTCTGCAAAAATCTGATTTTATACTCTTTTGCGAGCATGTTGCTATCGCCTAAATTCATCGCGACGCCTTTGTGTTAATCCCCTTTTTCGCTAAGTTTTTGCTTTCGCGATGCGCCAGCTGTATGAGGCAGGTCACAATTGTGTCTTTGGTCTTTCCTCTCTTTGAAATCTTGTTCCTTGGAAAATCGAGTAGTTTTCGTGAAAGCTTCACTTCATCAAAGTTACAACTTTTGTAACTAAATATTTTTGATCATGTAAAAGCAGAGCGAACTAATTTATATTCCGAGTGTATATGGTTTTTATATCCAATGCAAAACTTGTTTAAAAGCAGGGTTTTTGTAGTTTGATTTCATTTCCTCGGAATTCTATTTTTATGGTCATTACCGAAGAATGAGCTGCATATTCGTTTTGTCAAAACGTTAGCAACGCCCCTAAATTGTGTACATTTCTGATAAGCATCAAATTCTGAAGCAATTTAAGCATGTCCGTCTGTACGTACAAGTCTGTTATAAACATTCTCTTGATCGCAGAAGTGCAGCAATCGGCTTCAAATTTGGCACAAATTTTGGATGTTCTTACACAAACGTTTCTATTGAAATTGGAACAGATTGGCTAAAGCGACCACGACCAGGGCAGAGCATAAGCTCTCAACTCTGTTTTCAAAAATTAAAAAAAATATAGTTTTTTGCATTTATATTCTATAGTTTGTAGCACCTGTAAAAGTGAGAAAAAACGGCCACGCCTACGCATTATCATAGAAAATTGAAATATCATTCTTTTGTTAAAACTTTTGCAGCTCGTAGCAAAAAGCTTCAGAGACGCCATAAGGTATCCGACCGTCCGTCTGTCCCTATATCTGTTAATTTGTGCGGCAAAACTGGGGATATCTGCTTCACAGACACGATATAAATTTCTATTTTATTTTACACAAATAGAAAATGTTATCCACGCCCATTTTTATTTTTTTCTTTTATGGGTCTATTTCTTGTAAATAATGATAAAAACTTCGATTGCAATGGAATATAACTTTCTTACTTGTTTTGTTTCTTTTCAATTTCAATTTTCTTTCGTTTTTTTGTAAATTTTATTGAGGGAGAGCAGCGTTTATATTTTGCTATTCGCGATTATATCGCCTTTAAATTTTAACATTTCGCCAGACAACGAAAACATAATTTTTCACTTACTTTCTAGTTCTAAATACTGACATTCAGAAAGGCACTGAGACACAGCAATTGACTTGCAATTTGAGAAATGCTATATACTTTTCCCATAAGTGGGATGAAGTAAGAAAAACACCAACGAGTCATATTCAACAAAAGCTTAATGACACCTTAAAGAATTCACATAAAAAATTTAATTTGTGGTTTTTTTTTCAATGTAGCAAAAAACGTTCTCAAAATTCTGCAAAATGTTGCGCCATTAAAATGCAGATGAATTACAGTTTTTGCTGACAATGCTGAATAGTTTCATTTGTCTTAATATTCTATAAAATATTTTCGAAAAAATATTTCCATTTCATAGTAGTGTAATAGTAGTAATTCTAGCAGTCATTGTATTAAAGAATGAAATGAAACCGTAGAGATATATATGTGTTTTCAGACATTTGGACAAAAACATGAATACTTTAGTGTTTTATTACCCTAATACATGCAGATAAGCATACATGTCCTTACAATTCCTTAAAAACCCTACAAAATTTACCAAGAGAAACTTTTGTTTGGCTTCTTTTTTCATGGACACCGCTAAAGATTGAATGCATGTTAAGTTTCTTTCGCTTTTTGTAGCACAAATTTTGCACCCAAAGTTTACACGGTATCAAAAATTGAAGCCGTGTACGCTCTTAGTAATCATATATTGAGAATTCGTTTTTTAAGTACTTTACACTAAACTAACCGATATATAAAATTTAGGTAATAGGTGTCCAAGATTCGCCTTAAGGCAGATATGATTTTTTTGTACTTCTTTTTTACAACTGTTGCTTTTGTGCTACAATGTATTTAAATTTTACTTGTGTGTTAGTCAAAAAGGACGATGACGTGCTTTTCTTGAATTATTTCATATGCTCGCGCTGTCATACTTTGTTGTTGTCTCTTGTAATATAAATAGTTAGTGAAGTTAGTGAAGTACTGACTTGAAATTTTGTCAATCGAGAAAGTTTTCACATTCACCAACAAAGAGCGCGGAGTGCATGTTAATTTGTTTGTTATTTAGTAAATCCTAGTAACAAACTAAGAAAGATGTTTCGAAGGCTCCACGAAGACTGTCTATAAATTTTTGATCAAGGATAAATTTTCAGTGTAGTCGACAAGCGTCTATCAAATGGTATCAAAGAGAAACTTTTGAAACTTATATTGCTTTGAAAAATTGCCACCCGCAATAGTTTCTTCCTTCTAAAGCAAAGTAAATATGTTGGAATACCAATACTTTTTACCCTAATTAAAGAAAGTCCCGCCTTTCAAACGGAATAGAACCAAACGTCGCGAAATTTTCAATTTTAATGATCGCTACTATCTAAAAACCATACCGCTTCGTCGGTAGCCATTCTACGTCTATATGTCAACCTGCAAACTTATTAGGTAAGTGATATCCATTAGTGGATATCCATTATCGCAAAAGCTTATGGTGCCCATCAGGGTTTCTTGAGGACATTTAGTCGCTGAGAGTCCTTTTGGCCTTTTTTATTTATTCTATTTATGTTATTCTATACTATTGTGCTTCACATTTTTTACATATATAATATAATATTGCACAGTATTTGCTTCATTTCGGGCGCATCAGCTGGTGAAACTTACTACACTCGTAGTCTAAACTAATTTACATTTCATTATTGGCTGCAAACCGATTAAAAACTTTTTTTTATATTTTCCGTTTTTTAGTAATTGTAGGTGTATTTGTAAGGAAACTATAACTATGTCTGAATCTGATCTGATCGTTTAAAGTAAGAAAACATGTGCCACGCTTTAACTTTTTATGACCATTATTACGTTCATGAGAACTTCAAAAGTCATTTGACATAGGGACGGACATAAGTAAATTAAGGAAAGCTTTTATGCTAATTAAAATGGTCTTTATATTACATAGATTTTGATAATAATAATAATGGATAACAATTTTTTTGAAACCATCGTTTTTCGAATTGTTTTCAATTTTTTACTAATGAATTTGGTTTTTTTTCAAAACTAATTTCCGGGGTAGATTAAACGCAAAGATTTATTGGTCCTTTAGAGAAATAAAAAGATGCACGGATGGACATGGTTAAATGAGGACAAACATAGCGGACATGATTAAACTGCAGTATACGGCAGCGACCTATTAGCGACCTATTCTCGAGTGAATCACGTCGGTTTTCATAAAAGGAATTTTTTTTTTTCCTCAATAGAGTCCATATAACGGCAAGACATGCGGACCGAAACGGATAAAGTAAACTTCACTGTTGTGCTCAGCATTTTATTGCACGAGTGATCAACTAACTGTAACTGAACTGAAGGACACAACAAGCATACTTTCAACTTTCGATGATAGATGTAAAAACCTTGTCAAACGGATATAGACTCTCTCTCGACGATGAGTACTTAAATACATATGTTGTGCAAAGCTATTCAGATTATATTTATAGTGATATGCAAATATATGCATACATAAATTGTATGCGAACAGTTGTTTATATGATGTGTTTATGTCGTTTCACAATGAATTTATTTAAAGTTTATCAAATGGTGTCCGCATAAAATGTGTTTGTAAAGAACTTACATTTCGTTGTGTGCGTGTGTTCAAGTGGAAAGAATATTTAATAAATTTTCATTAACATTTATTTCTTTTCTTCTTTGTTTTTATTATGTCTAGAAAAATCGCTGGTAACGGTACATTGTATTTTCCACCATTTCTATCGCAATATTATCGTACAGATGTTCATGAGACAACGTATCGTTGCCGCGCCACCAACGAAGCTGGCACCATACTAAGTCGAAATGTACGCGTGCAAGCAGGTAAAGTCAAAAAGATAAACTAAACTAATAATAAATAAAGAGACCTCACACACAGGCACACACATAACACACACACTCAAATACAACATTTAGGGCAATATGTGTTAGCATTTATATGCATTTTTGTTTTCAATTCAACATTGAATTAAGTTGAAAAATATTGAGAATTCTTGAATACGGTAGAAAAAGACTAAACCTGCGCGTTTGATTAAAAGCTTTTTTTTAAATACAAAAAATTTTCATTTTCCTTTAAACAGTTTTTATGGTAAAGTAATTATCGCGAAAATTTATATTAAATCTTTTGTTTTCCTTTTTGCTAATAAATTATATCGAACAAGAAATTCTTTGTAGCCAAGCAACGAGAGAGAGTAAAAGAAAAAGTCTTCTACATATTTAGTAAAAAATAAACAACTTCTTTGAAACTATAAGAAAAGTAACTAACAGTTCAGTGAAAAGCAGTAGAGAAGAACGAAATTCAATAGCAATTAGCGTTAGATGCAACAAAACATGTTGCGAGCGTTGTCTGAAATGTGTCCGACTTAAAAGACAAGCATAACATATTTCTTTTCTTCTTTCTATAGCTTGCTTCACGGGTGGTATAATCAGTCTAAATATTCTCTAATATTTCGATGCTTGTTTTATGGGACGGTCCCTCATGTCAGTCCCAAAGTGCTCTTGAGTTCCGTCAAATATCTAAAACATTTGATTCAAACCCTTTTTCTTGGGAGCATATTTTTAGGATTTGCAAACAAATATGTCTCGTCAGGACAAAGACTCTAACTTCCATTCGTGCAATTTTGCCCTGTTAGCAATCAACTTGTGTTTCGCTGTTTTTGGTACAATGTGAGCTAACACGACAAACAATGTGCCTCTCAGGCCTAAATGTTGACGGTTATCGAACACTATCAAGTGAACTTGAATGACGTTTTCGTAACACGTGATGGTTTCGTTACACTTTTTGGCCGCCGCGAAAGCCCATCGTTACTCAAAATGAGACGTCCACGTTTGAATTCAGCCGGCCAGACTTTCATGCTAATGATCGTGCAGAATCCCTGTACCCAGCGCTAAATCTATCTACGATGTATTTAAGTTGCGCCGAGGACTTTTTAAATATACGCAGCATGCAAAAACACACTCCTTAACTGTTGTAGACAAGTACTGCTCGTTTCATGTTAAGGTCGGGAACTTTCCAGTTAACGTACGTACATATATTTGTATATTAAGTGTTGAAAATGCTTATAAATGTTGTTAAATTATTAGGTGCTTGCAAAAATTTTGATCAGCGACTTCTATAGGTAAAAGTGATAAATAGATGGAAAATACCAGTGTATATAATGATTGAATCGAATTGTTTTGACCTTCCCCTACTTAATATATCCGTTTTCCATTAATATCAATGATTTATTCAGTGTACGCCGAAGATAATCACAAAGCACTTAAAATTGCATTTTCGACTTTCATTACGTTTTTTGTTTCATTTGAAGCAATCTGCTGCCGAAGCCCATCAAGGACGTTCAGAAGCTAATGGTGATGCTGTTCCATCATATTCCAATTGTCGGTTTTGATTTCAAAGGTTCAAAAGTCGTCAATTTAATGTCAATGAGAAAGAACGGCCTGAAGAAGCAAAAAAAGGTCGAAGAGAGAGAATTGTAAGGCTTATTGAGCAAAAACCCAGCTCAAATTCTCAAGAAACTTTCCGATAGCTTAGCAGTCAATAAACCAACAGTTTTTAGACGTTTACATGCAATTTTTCTCAATAAATGTTTTTTTTTTAAGTGGAAAAATGATCAAAACTTTTGCAAGCACCTAAGAACTTGTGATACCGATTTGACGAGAAGAAAAAGTGATGTTTCTCTTTATTTGCATGGCTGCTAGGTTATTTGAATCTTACGAGGCGAAAGCAAATAGCATATAATAAAAGGAAAGATGACGTAGAAAACGTTGGAAATCTTATACACAGACACAAAAGTTTTTGCTATTCCCCATTTTCCAGGCAAGCACGCAAAGAGACTAATATTAAGTGGAAGATTTTTTCCGTTAATCGGTGTTTGATTATCAATGATGATCAGCTTTGTACTCAAGAATTACATAATTTCGTGTCTCGTTGTAGTGTAGCGTAATTTCTTACAAGACCAGATAAACAAAAAAAGCTAAATAATAAACAAATCGTTTGTCTAATAATTAGTGCTATCTGTTTTAAAAGAGCTGAGTCAGATCACAAAATTGGTGCATTCCCTTGGAAAGGAACTTTACGTACCCTTCGTGGAAGTTCAAAATATCCAATATTAACCAATGCTAAAACACTACGCATTGCAAAGTTTTGCAATAAAGAGGATAAAACCTTGATTTCTGAATGCTTTGGATGTTTAGCCGAAAGACAAAAGAACGCTTTAGCATTCATATTCATATCCATTTTAGATTCTATTATAGGTTTAAGCATTTTGACAAACTTCCTTTTGAATTTTAAATGAAAAGATGTGTAAAGCACTGTGACGACATGAAACAGTGCTTTTCAAAAACAAAGCATTTTGAAAAAGGTGTCATTCCCTTAAACGAAAAAGCAATAACAAATTACACTTCATCTGTCATTATTTGAATATTTAACAAGAAGAAGAATGAAAAAAGGGACGAAGGAAATATTACGTTAGAGTTCTTCAAACAAACGTACGTGCTTTCTTAATGGCAAAGGGTATCTGAGTTAAGCCATAGGTTTTGCTATGACTATCACACTAAAAAGTACAATATAAAGTGTGATATATGTAAACCTTAAAGGCTTCATGTAAAAAAAAAAGCAAGTTTCTTAATTTAAACTCAGAACGTTCGCAATTTAATTTTCAGTAAAGATATTAAGACAAATTTTAATTTTTTCCACATTCAAAGCAAATTTGATTTTGTAGTTTTCTTTTTTTTTATTTCTTTGCAGTCAAAATTGATTTAGTTTTTTATTTTTTGATTCTAATTTGGTTTTTCTTTTATACCTACCTATGAAAGTTAAGGGTTAAGGGTATATTTGTTTTGTGAGAGACTTTGCAACACCGAGAACATACAAAGATTCAAAGACGCTATAAAGCATACATAGAATCTAGACAAGTCCGTCTGTCCGTCCGCGTAAATTTCGGTTGAACCCATATTCTCGATCGCAAACTTCATATCTATAGAAAAGCTGATATTGAAAATGGATAAAAATCGGTCGTAGGACACGCCTGCAGGATGACAACCTTTCCGTCTTCCAAATTTTTTGCTCGTTACCCATATATTAAAATATATAAAAATTTTTCCTTCCATTCTATGGAAAAATGTGGAATACAAAAATTTAATTATTTGAATATCCTTGTGGAGTTGGGGGGTATACGCATTTTGTCAAAACATTTGCAACGCCCAGAAGGAAGCTTTAGAGACCCCGCAAGACCCCATATACATTCTTGATCAGCATCAAATTCTGAACCGATTTGAGCCTGTCCGTCCATCTGTGTAATGTCTGTTGTAAACATTCTCCTGGCCGCGAAAAGGAAGCTATGGGCTTCAAATCTGAAATTCTTGCATACAGGTTGGTATTTAGAAAGGGGCAAATTGGTCGAAGGACACGCCAAAGTACCACATAAAGTAGGGACACCTCTGGTTTTCCAAAGGGATAAAAATAAGGTTTTTTCTTATTACTCATTACAACTACAGCAGATTCGTCTGCACAAAAAATTGAACGTATGTTCTATGGGTGATGCTGGAATACCTCTAAAAAATGGAAAATATCCTCCATGCCTGCTCAATTTTATACAGAAGCAAGGTTCAGACACTCCATAAGCTATATAGATTCTTGGTCAACTTCAAATTTGGAATTTACCTAAGCCTATCCGTCGCTTCATCTGTCCGTTTGCACATGTGCCCATGTGTGTAGAATGTATGGTAAACATTCTCACGTTCCAAAATTGAAGATATCGCCTATAAAGTTTCAAAGGACACACCTACAACGCCCGCATGCCTGTGCAGCGAAAATTGCGACCACCTTTGCTTTTCGTATTTTCTGCTTATTATTCATAAAGTACAACACATACGCCATACAAATTTCCACTTCCCATCCATAGTTCCCATCCATAGTTCTTTCGCTTTTTTTTTATGATCATGGTGATGGATGTAAGAGATTGGGCAACGATCGAATATAAATTTCTTAGATATTTTCTTTTTTACGTTTTTGAAATTGAAAGTCGTGGATGTAAAAAAAAATTCGGCAATAGCTGAACATAATTTTCTTATTTTTTTGTTATGCTTGACATTTAACCATTTTAGTGTTGACCGTAAATATAAACAAACCTCGGAAATGTGCTGCTGATGGTTTGCAATTTTAATACAATTTATAAAATGTAGATAGAAAACAAAAACAAAAGAAAACCACATGGGTTTAACAAAAAAAACAAAAAAAAAAAAAAAATAAATAAATAAATATATAAATAAAAAACAAACAAACACACAAGTCAAATGATGTAAATGGGGCAATATACGTGTAACCATATTTGCTTTTATGTAGAGACCGATGAAAAAGACCCAGCTTGACACACTCAACCAAGTATCATTAGAGTAATCAAAGCAATTTTCAACAAATGACTGCGGTCGATGATGTTGACAACTGTATATACTGTCACCTATGATATTTGTCAAAAATAACAAAACACAGCAAAATTCAAAAAGAAAAAAAGCAAACCAGCAACGGCACAGCAATCCTTACACATCATGACGATAAACATCGAAAACGACACCGACAAGAATGTTTAGTAGTAGAACGCATACAAAAAATAGTCTTTCCTTCCTTCTTCGCTTCTCTGTGTCTTTTTTTATATACATGTGTATATGTATATATATACATATATTGTTTTTTGTCTCATATAACAATTGTTGTCTGTAATGATTGTTGTCATTTCCTTTGAATGTATTGCACAAACGATCACCACATACGCACACTAAAAGAGTGGGAAAATGGGGGAAAAAGAGAAAAGATAAGTTTGTATAAATAAATGTGAATACTATTTGTGCCTTGAAGGCATGTTGTAAAGTTAAAGCAAAAGTGTTGACAACACTAAAGTGTGCGTTGCCAACAACAAAACAAGTAATCTGCTAAATGGCCAAAGGCTCTTGAGATTGTAACAAATTATATTTTTACTCTTGTTAAAGTAGATTCCCTTCTGTAAGCAGAAATGAAAAGCAATTGTCTTTTATGTATAATTGAGAATAATGTTTTGTTTACTGCATATGTCAAATGCATATATATACATATATTGTATGTATATTAATATATATGTACCTACATATGTATATATATGTACATGTGCGTATACTCATTGACCTTATAACATTTCCTTATAATTAAATCATGATTTTGAAACGTTACCTGTCAGTATGATCATTCATTCATACATTCCTTCGTTCGTTCATTCATTCATTATCTCTCTCATAAAGTCATTCATTTGGTTTTCATTTGAGTTTATTATTTTATTACATTTAATAACGTTTTACCCGGTGTTCTCTGTGCATTTATGATTTCTTCTTTTTCACACTACTTTCCTATCTCATAAAATTTGAATTTCGTTCTTCGTAAATTTGCACACGTGTAACATGAGGTTACGTTTTTCGGTTGCGTATTTCTTTTTCTCGTTTTTGCTTTTTTCAATCGTTTATACGAATGTTGATTTTATGGCATTTCATTTGCAAATGTTTGGGTGTTTGTTGATTCTTTTTTTGTCATGTTGCTGCTACGGCTTTTATTCTTTACGTAACCAACGTATGCTTTTTTTATGTGTAGACGTTTTTTCCATACGATTAAATACAACATTCACTTGTTTTATGCACACGAGTATATCCATCTGGCAGGTGTTTCATGTATCCTGCGTGAATAGTTTTTGTATAAATGTTTAAGTTTTTTTTTTTTTTTAAAGCATTTTGCTTCTTTTCCCTCATTCGGTATATATTTGCAGAAATTTTTCAGGGACTGACATTATTATTATTACTATTATAGTTTTGTTTATTCTCAACAAGTGTTTCAAAAAAAAGAAAAAAAAAGAACGAAAGGGTTCTGTCATGATGTTGAAGGCAAGCAACACAAAGTTCACAGTCTTCCTTTGTGTATATATTTGTAGTTATGACAGAGTGTGCATGAACGTGAAAAAACTTTTAGGAACTTTTCATAATATCTTGTGATACTCAGTTTTCGTTTAAAAGAACTCATTAGAGTATTCATTAAAACAGTTTTCAAAAAAAAAAAAAAGGTAAAATATAAGCTGACTTGTGGTAAAGCTACGGCACACCTAGAACAACTTAAGATGCACTCATCTCATATTATACCAATCGTTTCTCAATCTATTTAAGCCGTTCTCTTCGGCTAAGTCTAACTGATGTCTGATGTCTGCCCCAGATATGTTGGTCAAATTGGGTATAAGGATATAATTTTTGCCCTAATTATTGAAAATGGATAGCATTTTTACTATCGCTGTCTATATAAAATCCTATTATTAGAAAAAAATTTAAGTTCTTGAATTTATGTCTTTACCTAAATTAATTATGATAATAATAAATGAAAACAATTTTTCATTTTTAATATTTCTTGACAAAAATTGATGACAAATAATTGTGGTTTGGCATTTTAAATAAATGTAAAAACTTTGATTTGGTTGCGGACATTTTTTGTCCCCCCCCCCCCCCTCCGCTCCTGTCAACAGCAACAAAATGTACGTTTTAGGAGTTCTAATTGGAGCCCAAATATAGGGCTCGGCCGACATTTCGTACAAGGACTCAAATGAAAAGTAAGCCTTTATATTGCAATTCGTATATGTTAAGAGGATAGTTAAAGAATTGTGTTAAACGAAATGTAAAGTGTAAGTCGTTTAATAGTCGGTCTAGATGGATTGTACCGCTTTAAGTTGTTTTGTTTAAAATAAATTTCTTTTTTATGTAAATACAAAGATGAGATTTTTTCATCAACCAGGAATTAAGAAATTGCGTTTAAGTTGCCTATCGCTAGGCAAATAATATGTAAATACATTTAGTGCAGTAAATTGCATCAAAGCAAGCGTTAAAGGGTGCGCGTTGTGTAGTACAGACATACAGACGTGGCTTCCCAACGGTGAAACAAAAATACTTTGACCCACAGCAAAAGAATTTTAAACCCAAATTTCTTTGCGTGACTGTTCTCTGGTGTCTGTGACATGTCGGTTTTACTTGGGCTTGCCAGAGGAAAGTCACTGATTTGATGAGTATTTACGATCTCGCATTAGACGGAGCAACTATAGATCGATTTCCGTAAGAATATTTAATAATTGCGTATAATGTAGCATAGTGCGAATGAACTGCATAGAGTTGTGTTAATGTCACTATGTTTTGTTTATTTTGATGCTTCTTGAATGGTTTATGATATTGCGAACATAACTGAATGGACGTTTACAATGTGGGGCATGGTTGCGCTTCTCGGCCTTAAGGGTATGCTCGAACATGTAGAATATTTGGAAGTTGCTCAACTTGTGACGCGCGTGCGAATCGGACCAATAATGCTGCACCGCCGGCCTTGTTTTTTTTTTTTCTTCACACTTCTTGCTTCCCATTTCAAGCCGGTCTTACCCTTTTCTATTTTTCTCTGCACTATTTCGAGGGTTTGCTTGCTTTGCCTCTTAAACTCTTACATGCGATTTGTTGTTTATTATACGCGCATCGTCACTTGTCGGAACATTATTATGAAGGACCATCGTTTCTATCCTAACCACCACATACATATATTTATTTAATTTCATAATTGAATAATGCTTTCAATTTCGTAACAAACGCTCCAATTTGTACGTTTACCTTACAAATCGTGTTAACTTTATTTGTTGTCCGATACATGAAGCAAAAATAAAGAGAAAAAATAGAATAAAACCAAAGAAGCACAACCGGAAATAACACTTTTGTTTTAAAACTTGCGTTACATTGTATACGTTACACTACACTACACTGCACTACACTATACTATACTATTACGACCATCGTAATAAATGTGCTTTCAATTTGTATTTGTGTTTTTATTGTTGTTAATAACGCTCTTTTATTTTTGTTTTTGTTCTGCGTGGTATTTTTGCTTTTTTCTTTATTGTATTATACAGTAGTGCGACGTCAGTTTCATGTACACGTGGAAAGTACTGAAGTCTTTTTGGGAAATTCAGCGTTGATTAAGTGCGCCATACCGGACTATGTGCGTACATATGTTAAGGTAGCCAGTTGGCAACGTGGTGATGAGATACTATTGCCGGATCTGTCGGATGTGGGTAAGTGTTGTTCTTCTTGTTGTTTTTGATGTTGTAATTGTTGTTTTTTTGTTTTTTGTTGTTGTTTTTGTATTAATATTCCGTTAGTTTGTTTTGTATCAACGGTTGTTTATTATGCATACAAAGGTGTGTACACATTTGTATTTGTTTTCTCTATAATGATTGTAAACAGTTTGAAGTTCAAAGAATCTCTCGGCCCCTGCATTTGCATATGTGTCATAGCTTTAACTTCTAACCGCCCCCCCCCTTCCGCCTCCCCCTCCCCCTTCGATTCCATTTTGCGTTTATCTATGCAGTTTTACTATTGACTTTAGCGGTAGCTGTTGTTTTTATTTACACACTGTTGTTGTACTGTCTGTATTGGTTGGTCAGTCAATTGCTCGATTTGGCATTGTCTATATTCATTCATTGTTATTGTTGTTGTCATTGTTGTTGTTATGTTTATTTATGTTTTGCGCATTTTCTTTACTTCCGGTGCGTACAAATGTACATTTCAGAGTTTTATCTACCTTTTCATAGGAAAATAAAATTTGGTTTTCTTTTTCTGTCTGGCGGTATTTGTTAACATTCCACGACGTACACCGTGTATGCATATCGTACACTATACATGTATGTGTATGTATATATATACAGCGTGGAATCTATACATATATGCATAGATATATAGATATATATATGTGCGTGTGTGTTGTCCTCTACAGCTGCATGCACAAATGTTCCTGAAATCTCCATTCATTCTGTTGATAATTTGTTTTCGTTGTAGTGCTTTTCGGGTAAATGCTTGTTGTATCTATATGTGGCTGTGGTTTTTTTCTTTTTTTTTTTTTCATTTTTTGTTCTTTTTTGGTCTCTACAGTTGACATTTATTCGAAAATGTTTTCATGTTGTCTGCTGTGAAAGTATTCATGTATTTAGTATTTATATTTCGGCTTTTCATGTGCTACTAACTCTGTCCGTCTGTCATTCGCTTTACATAAGCATTTTATGTTGTTGGAAATTGTTTACTTTTTCCGCTCTTGCGAAGAATTTTCCTTTCTCTCTTCTTTCGGTTGCGTTTTCTTTTGTTCATTTATTTTGATACATCCATCATCCTATTGCCTCTGACTTCCTTCCACTTAACAATTTGTTAGAGATTAGTTATATTAATGTCTGTTTGCTTGCACATATGCAGGGGTTTGCGATTTGTTTGCTTATTTTTGTATAGTTTTCATATCAAAACAAAAAAAAAAGTTGCTTTTCTACTGTTTCATTTTTTTTAATTCAATTTTTCAAAAAAAACAAACTTTTTTTTTGCATTTAAATTTAAATAAAAATTGTATTCATTTCTAGCTGGTCGTTATGTTGTTCTCTCGACATCGGGTGATTTGTATGTGCGGTCAGTACGCACTGAGGATAGTTTAGTTAAATATTCTTGTTTAGCCACTAATACACTTAATGGTGACAGACAACGCAGTGATGCCGTTATGTTGCAAGTAAAAGGTAAAAAAATAATAAAAATATAAAGAGAAACAAAGTATTTTTATATTAATATTCATTACTATCTTTGTATCCTGTAAAGAATTAAGTCAAAATTTGGCACCACGTACAACGCAAAAGCCGGTTATGGATATTCATGTAGAACGTGGCAATGATGTACATATGCCTTGCAATATACAAGGAAATCCTTTTCCCATATTTACGTGAGTTTATCGATTTCTTTCTTTTCTGCAAATCAATTTATCGTTTAGATCTTTAAAAAAGGAATTCGTGAAAAAGCTAATTAGAAGCTAAAGTAAATCCATAATTAAGATCTTGATAAAGAAATTTTTTTCTTATCCGAAATTATGATATACATTTAATCAGTTATCCAATTAAATATGGTTTTGCTTAAATATGCGTAAATTGTTTACAAACTATAGGTAAGCTGGAGGAAGTCATTTCATATAATTTTATTTATTTATATACCATAGCCTATACCTGCCCAAAAAAAGGGGTTCTTCAGCAATTTTTTTTTTTTTTTGGATAGAAAAGTGGGAAAATAACGCTATCTAAGAAGGCTATATTAAGCATATCTTAAAGAATTTAAAAAAAAAAATGTATTTTTGAAAAGTACTAAAATATGGCAGCACCCCACACGCTTTGGGGACATCTTTAGCTCGTGAACTCTGTGGCAAGCAGCATAAATGGTCTAAATTTTAATTAAAAACAAAAGAAAAAAATTATTTCATCTACATTCTTATACCTAGGGAAACGTGGGCTTTTTGAAAATATTGATTTTTGTGTAGTTGGCGAGTTTTCTTGAGTGGAAAAGTGCAATTTTCGACCAAAAAAAAGGAACGTTTTTTTTAAGAAAAAATGATTAATTGCTTAGGTTGCAGATTTTGCACAGAGAAGCTCTAGAAAGTGCGTCACCTTCTTAAAAGAATATATATACCACTGATAAGAGGCCGATTTTCTGTTTTGAATGCTTAAGACTTTTCTGATTATGGCATACTATGCAAGTCTTCAGACTACATATAAACGCGCCTGATAATGCGAATGATGGCATGAACTCGAATAGAACGTCGTGACATTGAATTGAACTGACTACCAAATCATTCGAGTGTTCATTTTTAATTGCGTTTGTAATATTTTCTCAATTGAATTATATCGAGCTAATTAATCATGCCAGCCATTATATTGGAATTGATTATTAAAAGCGATTACATTAATGTTTCTAACTATTATTTATTATTATTGCTCTGATATGACATTAAAATGACATTTTATGGTATGCTCTTAGAGCGAAGTACATTAACTATTCTTAATCATTTCTTCCATAATGACTTATGATAATGACTTTATTCGTATGTAATGATTTTTTTATATCTTTCTCTTGGCATTAAATTACCATTAAGTTAACTTTGAACAAGTCGGAAAATGATATTCATCTAGCAACGAATTTCTGACACTCCTACCATGTTGCATAATCTTTTATGAAACGTGGATGTGTCAGATGATGACCTGAAATAGTTTCAAGTTCCCATAAGTAAATTACGGCAGGGTTTATACAAAGTTTCAGTGGATGTATGCAACACCATGAAGGACATAGGTGTGATCTATCCTTTATTATCACGATTAATTCAGAAGCATTTCTCGCGGTCGACTTGCGAATTACCTTAGACAAAAATGACATAATCGTTCGTTTGGTTCGATCGTACAAATATGAAATTTTACATTCGATATTGGGTACCATCGACTCACACAAGGTAGCTCGATAACGAGAACCGCATATCGACCATTGAATTGCTGTAAACTATCTGCCTGTGTCGCGCTATAAAAGCATATCAACTTTTGTTTAAACTAAATGGCATAAAGTTTGGCATATTGACACGTTATTGTGGCCAAAGATGAACGTTACTACAAATGGCTTGAGCAGGATCATCATAACGTCGCATATTGAAAAAGTTAATTGTATGAAAAAACTTTTTCGTTTTAAAAAAACGGTGTGAATGCATCACAATCCACTACATGAGCATTCCAAGAAAATGCAAATGTGTTGGCATATAAAGCCAACAATGTTCAATCCTTAGCATTTTATGATCAAAATTGGCGAAAATTGTGATTCCACATATAAATTTACTATGTGTTAAGTTTTGACTATGCAGGTGTATTTTTCTCATCGTTACTCATATAAAGAGTGTCACGAAGAGTTAGCCTTTAACTTTGCTGCTCTGGTCACAGAGTAGAATATTTTAGGTCCCACAACATAGGTAGGTGAAGAATAGCGTTAGGGACTGCAGTGTAAGGTATTTGGTGGCTACATTTTTCCAACTATAACGTGTTAATTTGTTTTATGCATATTTTTTTATTATACTCACATGTATCTCTTTTCTTAAAAATTCAAATCAAATCTTTTGATGCACGTACATACATCTAAATACCTGCACATATAAAACTCATAAACTTCACTTAACTATAATCCATCAGTGATTTGTTGAACATAACTGGAATGCTTGTGCACTCGTTTAAAAACCCATGTTTGCCCCCCCCCCCCCCCCCATCCCTTTGAAAAATTTATAGCAAAGACAGATTCCCTTCCTCTGTCATGATACGCATACCAAGCATGTGTTTTTAAAGGTACTTTTCTTCTGCTTTTCTTTTTGGTTTTAATACTAATAAGAACAGAAGAAGAAGTGAGTGAGAATCTCTGAAATTCTTCTTACTTGTTGTTTAAAGTATATAGACACACTTAAGGCGCAGGTAGTTAAGAGATTGCGCGCCAAAATGTTTGTCTGCGGTTTAAGCGATAATTAATGGGCGCATTAAAAAGCACGATATGAAATGTCTTTATGTTGAATTAATGGCGGTGTTTATTGAATTTTAATAAACTACTTAAAGGCAAGCGAATAAATAATATTCTCCTTTCCTTTCTCGTTTTGCCTTAGCATGTTTTATAATAAGGTATCGACCGTTTAAGTGGTCTCGTTATGAAACTATGCCTTGTTGAGTGCTACAAATAATTTTATTCTTTAGATAGATGGGAAATTTTCTTTAACTTGTTGAAAATTAAATGGGTTTAGATTTATCCCTGAGTGAAAAAAAAACTTCTCTTAATTTGATTAACTAACTAAACTTTTGAAATTAGTTTTTTCCATTTAGATTTTATCGACTGTAAATTCTTTATAATAAATTATCATATTGAGAAAAGAGTACATAGGGAAAGGAAGTAATGAAAAAGAAAAATGTACTGAGTGTGCGTTGGAGTGTTGGTTTCTTAATTTTCCATTTATAACAGAATGCATAGTCAAGTGAAGATTATACTGCCATCGTCATCATATAGTAGATAACATTTTCGAAAACAGTCGGCTGTCTTTTTCTGCTCCGCCATCATTTTTCTACACAGTACTGCGCTAGTAAGAATGGAATTGAAAAACTGAATAGAGGAAATCTTTTAAAAAAATTTGGAAATGAAAAAATCGGTCTTTATAATACAGTCCTTCAAACTTTTTAACGTCATATAGTCTGTAAAAAATGAGGCAGAATGTCGCATATAGCTCGCATCTCTGCCGTTCTCATATGAATTTAAAAATGAGGAAAAAAGCTTTACATCTGTTTACCACCAAGAGCTTAAAATTTCCTAAATTGTAACTCTGGATCCATGCATTCTTTAAAGGACTCAGCATAAGGTTGGTATAATATTTTTATAAAGACTTACAACTTAAAAAGGACTATGGGCTTAGATCGGGTTGCCGCCATTTTGTTACAATTACATGTTAAATCGAAATCGTTTTATTGAGGCCTAAAAAAGTTTTTGAGCGTTTCTCCGAATACGCTAAGAGTGGGAATAAGTTATTCGCGAAATATTCAATAAGAAAAAGTGATGGAAGGGGTCTCTTTCAAGGCAGTGTTCATTGTAAGTTAGACTTTTTGACATCTTTCATATGAATTCCATATCGAAAGGTCACCGTACTTCTTGGATAGTTCTGAAGATCGCCATAATAATCGCAGGGCTACTCAAATAGAAAATGTACAAAAATCGTGAGCTGAAGCAAATCTTAAGAAAAAAAAAGCGAACACTCATGAATAGATGAGACAAGAAAGAAGTGAAGAGTGTTGAGGACAGGGGTTGACTTCAGCGCTACTAACATTTACCCAATGGCAGGCTTTGCAAGCTAAATCATGCTGAAAATTGTTCATACTACAATTCATAGTCATAGTCAGCCGACTAGTCCTCCCCCGAAGGAAATGTCGTGAATTTTAGACTTCATCGTAAATGTCAATGGTTCGCAAGGCTTGTACTACAGTTTTTTTGAGAAGTTCGAATAATCGTAATCCGTATGTAAAGTCTATCAATATAAATGCAAAGCCCCTAAAGGTAGTACGTTTACATGGAGAAGTCGTCTGTTAAGACATTGCATTAAAGTTACATCTTGCCCTGGGAAAGCAGAAGAGATTTTTTTTTACACACTTCTGTTACTAATGAGATTGCATAAGCTTGCCTTTTTTTTCTACTCGCCTTCTGTCTTTGGAAACCCTGTAACGCCTACAACTATTAGCTTAATATATTTTTTTTCAAATTGTTTTTTGTTTTTTTTTGTTTTTTTTTTTTTAGGTGGTATCGTGTTTCAGATTCATCAGCTTTATATCCCATACCATCATCACAGCGTATAATACTTTCGCGTACATTGTTGCTTATCAAAAATGCTGACGAACGTGATGCTGGCAAATGGGTAAGTATATGAACTTCCCTGTATATATGCATAAATACGTGTGTGGAAGTAAATGAATCTCAAGCTTGACGACTGTATAGTGTAGTACAGTGTAGTAGCAATGTTGACTGACTAACAGAGTTTCTATTAAGTAGGAAGAAAGTTAAATAAGTGGTTGTGTGCGCGTACACACACACACACACACACACATACACATAGGACAACGTGTTTATATGGTGTTGGGGTGTGAGAGGAGGTAGTATATAAAGTGTTTGCCATTACACTTATTGTTGTTGACTGTCGTTAAAGCTCTTGCTGTTCTGCTGCTGCTGGTTCTGCTATTACTACTGCCACTACTACTGCTACTACAACTGCAACTGCTGCTTACTATGACAATATCGTTGATGGTTTGCTTGATGTAGAGAAGAAAGCTACTGTCTCTACAGTTAATTCTGATTCGAATACCTACCACATAAATGCGGCATGATTCTTTCTTGCCAGACGAACTGTCACGCTAAACAGAATGAAAGAATGAATGATTGAATGAATGAACGAATGAATGAATACATACATGAATGAGGGATGCGGACAGGCAACAAATAGGGGAAAACGAAGGAGATTGTTCATATTTAAATTGATTTAAATTCAAGTGGATTTTATGACAAGTACAAGTGGCCTCTCTTCATGTGGGGGACGCAACATGGGGGATATATACATTCGTTTGTTTGCATTATATACCGTGGTTCGAGGGAGGCTCAAGCGATAATGAAGAACACAATTTAAATTTACATAAAATCACAATTCAATGGCACACGGATTAAACGATTTTCTAGAATTAAAGGTTTAATAAAAAAAAAAGTAAAAAGTAAAACGCAAAAAACAAAAAGAAATGAATTCTTTTATTATATTTTTTCTTTCTTTTTCTTTAATTTTACGTTCACGCGTACATTCTTATGCATTATATACATGCATACATATGCATATAGATATGTCAAGCATCGAATCAATTTGGTGAGCAGCGCGTGGAGATACGGTTATTTGTTAACTCGTATGTGTCGGTGCATATATTACCACAAGTTCAAATTGTCAATTCAGGCGGAATAGCAATTTTCAATTGTTCCACAACGGGTTCGGCAATCGATAATATCGAGTGGCTGCATAACGGCAAACCATTGCAGGAGGATAATGCATTAACTACCGGCAGAGATAAGTAAGTAACCATCTATTCCTATCTACCTCTATATGTCTAAAACTACAAAAAAAAAATTTACTAGTAATAGTAGTCACGTAGATATGTATCTGTGAGAGCGTTTGCTCGTGCCGTTTGTAGCCAGTAACATTTAAAATTGTCTTGCAGTCAAGTATATATTTTCCTGCATAGATTGGTTTAATGTTTGTATACGTATCGTATTTATGTATATGTGCATGAACGGCACTGAACTTTTAGTTGAAAACACTAAATAAAAGTTTTTTTATCCAGTCAATGCTAGGATTTCAATTCGTTAGTCTGCAATTTGTTTAGTTATACAATGGTTGTTGTTGTTGTTTTTCATACCTACCTTTTAAGGTAAGGTTGAGTTTTGTTGTTCTTTATGTGAATACTAAATATAACGGATTATCAGATACTGCTCCAAAGGTATCTTATCATGGTCTTTATGGTTTCGTCTATCCGTCCTTCCGTTGTTAAAACTCCCCAAATTCGCAGATATTGAGTAAGGGAACGTGCGTGCCATCTAATGTACTTTGGAAATACACTTCACACATGAAGCTTAGAAATTGTTCAGATTGGTTCGTTAATGAGTCTATGAGAGCTTCGAAAGGTAAACGCATTAAAGTAGTGAGATAGAATATCTTTCAAACATTAATCATTAAGGGAACGGAAGCATTTTAAGTGTAGTTACCGTCCAGTCCAAATTATTCTTCACACGAGGATGAACATTCTGGGAGCGATAGTAATCAAGCTAGAATATAGTACAAACATTAACCTTTGAGAGAACGGAAATATGTCAAGTTCACTTATCATCAAGTCCAAGCTATTCTTCATACGAGTGCGAAACCGTTTTCATAGCAAGTAAAGAAAAGAAAAAAATAATTTTTTATTGAAAATTTCCTTACACGTATTCAAGGTACAATCCAACAACAATTTAGTTAAAAGTGTGTATCTCTTCCATGTAAGGCATGATTTTTCCCGACCTATATGAGTGACTACTCTAAGAAAGCCAAAATGAAAAATCGCTTATTTACGGGCATTAGTCTACTACTACTAAGGGTTTATAGAAATCATTTAAAAATTCGTTACGAAAATGGTTTCGATCTTTCCGTTTCTTATTTGTAAAAATTGACTATAGGTTTGCTTCGTTCGCTTGTTGGATAAGAACGGCCAGACCTGTCATGCCACAATTAATAAGAACTTTGACAAATTGTTATCTGTGTTCACTCACTGAAATGACTTGTAATTTGAAAATTATTTTTCCTGCTTTTCATCGCTTGTTGGTGAGTAGGGTGAGAAAGTCAAGAAACTAGCTTTTGGACCTGAATCTTTATCCTTGGGATTGTTATGGTAGTAACGACTCCACATATGCTTTAAAAAAAGTATTAAATTACATTAATGTGGGGATCACATAGAATAAGAAGCCTACGTTACCGTAATAGGCTACTTTTGAAACATCACATTTTGGAAAAAAAAAATAAAAAGGAAAACATTAGTTATGAGTATAGTATGAAAAGCTTCCAAAATATACTTTTCTCTCTCTCCCTTTATTTTTTAGGGCCCATGTAATACGTAATATGTAAATACTCAAAAAATTTGAGTTCTATCGTTTTTTTTAATACTTTTTTTTACTTTTATTGTTATTTCTTTTTTTTCGAGCTCGCTTTGTAACTCATATTTTCTGTCTACCCTTTCGGCCCGTTAAGCGTCAGTGCGATGCAGTCAATAGTTTTGAGCAGCATAGCATGCACGTTCAATTTTATTTACAAATTGCATTTTATTCGTTCCGAAAACCGATTTTGTTTTTGTTTTGTTTTTTTTTTTTTGTTGTGTTACATTTTTATGAAAAAATTCCGAAAAAATTAACAATTGTCTGTGAGTTTCTATTCAATGTTTTTCAACAAAAGCCCTTCTCTGCACGTAAAAGTTATGTCGAAAACCATTTTTAAGCAAACTGACAATTATTTTTAATAATAAATTTGGAAATTCCAATGAAAAGTTGAGGTAATTTAATGACTTTCGTTTGCAAAATAAAGTTGCCTTCAACCGTGTTTTCATAGGGTAAACAGGCAGCGTTTACTAAGAACATACGTATTTTACCGATCACTATTTCTATTCGATCCGATCACTATTTTTTTTTTTTCTTTTTTTACTTACAACTCATAAAAGATATTTTATTTAAAGAGTCTGATAATGAGAATAGGTGATAGACGTCATTTAGGTTCTTGCAAACAATTCTGAGCGGGTTAAATAGCTCATAATTATATTTACACTGTTAAGTTTTGCAATCGTATACGATGAGCATAATCTACCGAAAATAGGAAATCTCTCGATTTTTTGATGATTTATTTGGAAGATTTATTGAAAAGAAATTTTAATAATGCCTCTCTAAAACACGTCTCACAAGAAAACATTCTGTTAGCAGCGGTAAGACTGTAAACAATAAACATTTTCCTGTTGGAAATTTTGTGTATTTATTACACAGTATGCCGGTTTTGTCCACTCGTTCCGCTCCTCTCTCTTGTTAATAAATTGTGATTAGAGAACTCACCCTTGTTTTGTGATTATCCACTGTTCCTACATGGTATGTTCGTACCGAAAGAATAAAAGACAATGCTTGATCGAAATTCAATACCCCAACAAGGGCAAGCTATTCTAATTCATTCAATCCCAAATTGTTAGTATTTCACTTAACTTGTGCGGGTATTACTATTACTCCTACAACTAAGGTAACCCACGTGGTTTCTACAACATTATTTACTGATAAATCCTATTGTTTGTCTTAACCCAATAATAACTAGGCCTCCATACAGTCTAACGTTGTGGTTAATCCGTTTGGTTTTCGTGCCGCGACTAAAACAGGACAAAGGAAGGAAGACGGAACAATTGCTGTTGTCTTTTCGTCGAAACCTATGCGTGACATGTTTAATGTTGCCAATCGGTTTTTAATCACCTTCGAAACCAGCTGATCTGATAACCCGCCTACTTTCGCGTCATCTTATGCTTAATATTTTAATTGTCAAAAAGATAACCCTAAGGTAACGTTGTGGCTAATATGTGGGATAACTAAGATATGTAAGATAACAACTCAACCTTAGGGTGGGACCAAGAGGAACTTCCATCTTTGATCCTCACAAGATTCAATTCCAAATTAAGAAAATGATATTCAAGAACTCTTATTCTTAGACCGACGGCGTATATCTCAATTATTGCAATCCCCCCTTAGAGTTTTTTTCGTACATTCAACGAGATATGCGTCTTGTAATTGCCTTGAAGTGCCTTGGTAGTGTTCATCTTCGTTGGGTTATTTCCAATGTATACTTGACCATACGGTATCTGAGAACCAATGAACGTTTGAAGATAAATTTGTTCATAATTTGTTTTTGAACCTACGTACATGGCTTGTAACCTTCTGTTAATCTTTGAATTCACATCTATTATGTATCTGAGACCTCCCTGCGCTATTATTCATTTGGCGCCTATGCAGAAAAAAAGTGCCGGTGGACTTTTTTACATATAGTTTTTAAAACCATAACAGTTTCGGCCCTGGGCGTAATAGGAGAAACTTCTACAGAACATAAGCGCGCAGTGTCTTTTCGATTGGCTTTATTCCAAACATATTTCCTTAAAAAATGACTAAAAGACATTAGGAATTTGTAGGTGTTTCGTAGGTATTTAGCTTCAAAGTGGCTTGAAATTGAATTGAAATCAGATTGAAATTGAACTCGAATTTATTTGATGTAAACTGGATTGAACTGAGAATGAATAGAAAGGCGAGCGAGCGTCTGATATACGTCTCGTTCGCAAATACAAAGAATCTACAAAAAAGGTTACATTTTTTTTTTGAATTTTCAAAGCGTAATCGGCTATTACTCACATATTTGTGGTTTATCAAGAGTTTTGGAAATCAACGCTCTCAAAATAACCGAAAAACAATCAAATGATAATCACAATCAATAAATTTTAGCTACATTTTCTAAGGCATATGTTTTACATTCTCTAAGGCATGATGTTTTGCTTTTTCTTTTGGTTTCTTGTTAATATTAAATAAAAGCTTCACCGTCAAGAACTTATAATGAAAACTGTAAACTAAAATTTAATCTTCACTTTGGCACACTGTACTGTCAAATTCTATGCAAGAATTCATTGCAGTCTTTCGCAAAATCCTGGATTCACTGCGGGATCTTTAGGTTCCGTCAAAACAAGTCGAGAAAATATATATATTTCCCAATTTCCCTTTCCGTGACACAACAGATCGATGAAATTGCACAGAGCATAATTTCTCAACGGGTAGTTCCATGGTTTCACGCTTACTTTCAATGTACTTTTTGCTTTTTCTCACGAGCATGAGCTTTAGGGAATTGAAGAAGGAAGGAAGATCGCGCCTTAAGTTATTGTAATAAATTTGCCTTTATGTGTGTGTGTTTGTGTCTATAAAAAAAAAATCAAATTTCATTTAAAATTATTATTCAAGTCTTTATGCATTCAGGCCGTACATAACAAGAGGTAACAAGATGGCAACGTCGGCAAATATTTAGCCAAAAAAAAAAGTAGATTTTTCTTAAACTCTCATAAATAAAATTCAACAGATGTTGTGTTTAGTTTTGCTGGCCATAGTCCAGGAAACATTTTCTTTTTCACAAAAAAAGAGGAATAAAAATTAAAATAACAAATCAAGCGTAAAGTGTTTATGCTTCAATGAATTTATTAGACAAATACAAACATGTACACACGCAAGAGCAGTACTGTATTTGTATATGAAAATATCTATGTAAATACGTTTATACATATGTAGACATTTATGGATATATTGCTTAGTTACGGTTTTTTTGTTTTCATTTCATTTGATTTTTTGTACGAAGATGTGTAGATTTTGTGTTTTTATGAAAAAAATAAATAAGGATTTACAGTTGAATGATTATATAAGGGCTCAAAGTTTTCAAAGTTTAGATAAGAAGTTCATTACCTTCTTTTCTTTTTTTTGTTCTTTTAATAGCTTACACTTCTTATCTAAGGCCTCACTACTAATACAAAACGTAGGACGGGGGGATCGTGGTGTTTACCAATGCTTAGTGGAAAATCATAAGTCAAGTGCTCAAGCTATGGCTGAATTGAAATTGGGCGGTAAACGTTTGTTGTTGTTATTCCATTGAAAGCATTTATGTCATTTTGGTTTAAATATATATATATGCAGATACTGTGCCCGAATTGATTTACACATTCATTGAACAGAACGTACGGCCAGGACCTTTAATATCGTTGAAATGTTCGGCCAGTGGTTCACCGCCGCCACAAGTAAGATGTTTTTCTCTCTTCCTTGTTGTTTCTTATTTTATTTGATGAAATTCTTCTTCTATTCAAGTTAAACGAAAAATAAATCTCTTGATTGTTGTGATTTTTCTTTGATTTAGTTTTCTTGGTTATTGGATTCTCAGCCAATTATGGACGTTTCGTTGCATCATCGTTTCGCTATTGGCCAGTTTGTGGACATGTCTGGCGATGTGATCAGCCATTTGAATATCTCTCACGTAAGACCAGATGATGGGGGCCTTTATAAATGCATAGCAACAAACTCCATGGGTAGCGTTGAACATTCTGCGCGTTTAAATGTTTATGGTAAGTTCAATGAAACATTTTTTTACTTGATTTGAAGTTACGTATTTGAAGTACAGTTTACACGGCCGAGTAAAGTAACAAGGTTAGAGCGTTAAGAAAAGATGATTATATTAAAAAGAGTTGTGAAAACTTTTTTCGACACAATGCACTACGAGCTACGATTCACATTACTTGTGATAAGTATATTGATGTAAAAGTTGATGATCTTCTATTAACTGCTAACGATATAATGAATAGACTGAATTTACTTTTATCGCGAATGCCCATATCATGTCTTTGATTAACACTTCTACTAAGCTTCAATTAGGAACCCATTGTGATGTTTGCAAGTAGTAGACATTAAGCTCCTTCAGCGAATTGGTTAAGGCGGCTTTGCTTATGGTCAAATCAAAATCATTTTCGAACTGGTTTCATGGAAAAGCTTTGATTTATGAAGTGTATGCATAAAATCTTGATTTCTTATATCAACACATGTAACTCTGTGAACTTTAGCGCCAGACGGAGGAACGGACATGCGTAAATTGAATCAGAATTTTGCAGCCATCAAAATCTCTGAACACTCTGCTCGTCCTTAAGACTGCGTGTTTGCATATTAAAAGCTTTCCTCGGCGTTGGAAACTTTACATAAGAAACAGAATATTGCAGAGTTAAAAGTCGAAAGCTCATAAAAACAAATTTCTCCCCTACTGCCCTCTTCGCTACCTATAATGCTTTCTAAATAATGCCGTTCCAACAAGTTGGTGCAATAACTTATTAATACAAAGAGCAAAAAATTGTGGTAGTCGTGTGAACTCGTGGGTTGTCTTAATGAAACAACACTTTCTTCTTCAACAAATTCGACAGATATTTTGTTGATTGCATGACTGAAGCGTAGAAATAATTTTGCATAATACTCGCTATTAATTTTTTCTCCTTTATGAATATAACCAAAGGAAATTATCTAAAGTGCACCCCAAAACGTTGTTTTCGCTTTATTTCCGATCCTATTCTTCCAGTTTTAGATGTTTTTAATGGGTCCACGTTTTAAACATAATTATGACCCAAGAATTTGGTGAAATGTTGTCGATGTTTGGAAGGACTTCATGCCGTCCTTTTCATCGTAAGCACATGCGACATCTCTCTTGCCCTTAGTTTACTTATCTCCAGATTTAGAAATCAATAAGAAGTCTACAGTACATTCTAAAATGCTTGCCATAAGCAGCTTCGGTTCGACATCAAGTCATGAAATGAAATTTCATTAACTCAAGCACGAACGCTATTGACAATTGTTCGAATCGGACCATTTTGCCGATCATTTCCCATATGACGCCTTATTTTGGTAAGTCGTTATATAAACAACTCCATTAGGCGAAGTGATATAGGATTTTTTAATGATAGGCCGTGGCTAGCTATAGCGTTTATACTCTGGCTGAATTTGAATCAATCTTGATCGGTTACCCTTTGATATCCTAATAAAGAATAATGGCTTACTCTTCATGAATATATCAATTTTCATCTTTACATTCAAAACTTACCATATTTTACCGGAAGATAACCATTTCTAAATGACATTAAGGGGAAAATAAATACGTTATGAAGATTTGGTCCTCAAGCGCACCACAGCTTTTTATTCTTCTCTATTTATTTTTGCATTATAAAAGTTTCAGCAAAAACAAAGCAATGAATTCTTTCATTATTTACTATAATAAACAAAGGAGAGAAGAAAAAGTTAAAAAACATATATTAAAATTTTCGCCTGCTTTCCTCTCAAAGTGAAAAACAACGTATAACAAAGAAAATAATCTATAAAAAAAAAAAAATAGAGGAAAAAATGAGAAAAAAGAGAAAAAGCAAAAAAAAAATGGAAATAGAAATAGAGAGAAAGAGAAACAAAATAAATAGTAAACAAATTGAAAATATCAAAATGAAAATTGTCATGATTGAAAATGCTTACAAATATATTTACAACGATTTTTATACACAATTTTTACATACAGTTTTTGCATATCTTTCTCGCTCGTAACCAAGGATTTTGTCATCTTTGTCCCATTGCTAACAAACAATCATCTAATATAACCTTTGAAGAGCTTATTGTTATTTGTTCTACAACAGGATGGAATACATTGACAACAGTTTAGCATCGAAGATGTTTTTATATTTACCATATAATACAATATTATGTAAAGAATTTTAGTGAAATTCTCGATGTCGGACGTTTTTGCTTCACCATCGCAAGATAACGAGCAAACAAACAAATAAGCCTCAAGCTTTTATATATATTTTCTTTCTATATCGAAATTATGGGACATGACTTCGATGAGAATAGAAACAACAGACATAGCAGTAGTCACAACAGTTGAATTGCATTGCATTGCATTGAATCGAACGGAAGAAGGATATGCTAGCGAAGGGCGTCCTCGTTCCATATAGCTATCGTTCGTGTTAGGGCAACATTAAAATCAAAATCATGTTTACTGAACATGTTTAGTTTATACAAATCTACATACGTACATATTCACTTACAGATATACTCTTTTTGTGGTTGCTGTTATTGCTGCAGCTTTGTGAAAATATCCCTGTTTTTTACAAATTTTAAATAGCAATAAGTGTCGTAGTAAATATTTAATATCCTTTTTAAAAAAAAAATGTCGTAATAAAAGGGAAAAACCAATAAGCGGTAACGGTAATGAGATTGGATTGAGGAGAAAAGCCAAGAATGAAAAGAGTTTTAATCCAAAGCGATAACACTAAATTTCTACAACTTACATGAACACATGGGGAACTCTCAACTTTTTGTTAATTAAAGGCATGGCTATTTCAAATTCAAGAGGATCAGCGTCAATCAAGAGGAATGTACACTAAAGCAGATGTATCTATACATATATATGTACCGATACCGATATGTGTCGATACACAGATGAACGCATAGATGGATCAGTAAATGGGCGCATAGATAGATGTATCTATACATATATATACCGATACAGATGTATGTCGAGATATATAAGAACACATAGGTGGACTCATAAAGGGGCGCAAAGGCAGCCGCAAAAATAGGATAATAGGAGAACGCGTGGGCAGGTGCATAGGCGGACGCACAGCTAGACACACATTGGTGCGGATACATTTATGGGTTGATCTATACCTGAACGTATTTGTAAACCGACATACTTAGAGGTGAATTTACTTGTAGACAGACTTACGGTACAGCAGGACCTTCATATAAACGAAAAGAAAAGCAAGCCATATCGTATACGTATGTTAAGTAAGCATCGGGATCCTCGTTGCGTTAGAGTTGCAAATCGAATTTTCGTTTAATGTATGAATAATTTTAATTTATTTCAACTCGCCTTCAGTTATTTTTAAAAATTCTATAAAGCTTAATATTTTGTAAATTTAACCTTTCTTGAAAAGGTCAGAGAAGAAGAAAAAAAAAACTTTCCCGTAAAATGTTCAATTTAATTAAAAACCAACATTTCGTAATTAATTAGATTTTCTCAAAAATATTTTCTTACCTTGGGAAATTTATTAAACAAATATAATCAACTATAAAAGTAATATATATGCATATGCATATACATATACATATATGCAAATATTTAAGGGAGTTTATCTTGTTTCATGCATAACACATGTTCAGAATTTTCGTAAGCATTTTTGCCTGTCGATATGTCTTAACATAACAAATGTCATAAGCGTAGAGAAATTGTAAGTTAAACTTGATTTTATTATACAATCATTGTACTCTCCATATGCGTGTGTGTAGGTGGTGTACACTGTACTTACGCATATACTCATATATTCGTAGTTTATACGCTTCCGATGTATAATAAATGTGTAGAATATCTTTATGTGCACTTGTTTATATAATATAATGCAGATATATCTACATATATGCATATCGATATTTTATATCGGAAAACTAACATTTGTCTAGTTATGGAAATTTTCCATTTTGCAATATATCGGTGCATATATATAATATATCAAATATACAGTTTTGCATTTTGTGATGCCGTATTGTTAACCGGCAAACCAACTTCGCTCCGAAATATTCATTACATGCCATATAGAAAGAAAAAACAGACGATATTTTAAATAATATACTTTAGGAAAATAGTTTGATTTTCGTAGGTTTTAAAAATTTTTATTAAAAGAATAAATAATTAAATATTATGGAAACAAATGTTTTCTTTAAGACATTTATACCCAAATCTGAAGCAATATTTCAATGCAGAATTATTACTTATTTATGAGGCGTAATAAAGATACATTTTGTTCTTTTTTACCATCTCGAGGAAAGTATAGCAGGTTAGGTGGATAGTTTCAATTTGATTCCTATTAGATATATTTACATGTGGCTGCCTATCGTGCTCGAGAGAGAGGGAGAGAAAGAGAGAGGGGTAGTGAGTGTGAGAGAGAGAGAGAGGGATAGTGAGTGAGAGAGAGAGGGAGAGTAAGAGAGAGAAAGAGTGAGTGAGAGAGAGAACCTGCAAATACAGCTACAATAAAATCTAAAATTTGCTTTGAAGGCATTTAAAAGGATGAAAATGGGAAATAGTTAAAGGTTTCCTACATTCAAAATTTTCCGACAATTTTCTTTCTCTTATCGAAATTTTTTTTAAAGCTTATGAAGCGATTTAATTTGAATTTATAATAAACTTTGTTGTAAACTGAGCTTATTTACTTAATTATTTATTTATATCATCAATTCATTTATGCAATGAATAGAATAAATGAATAAAGAAATGAATAAAGAACTTGCAAATAAAGAGATTTTAAATATTGAAGAAAAAAAAATGTATTGAAATTAAGTAACAATTAAGAAGCGTAACGCCAACCTTTGCATACCCTACACCACTTCGCCTAGCAGAGTTATTCGCTTGTTTTGATAATAAAATACCAAAAAGTGCACATTATTTTCATGCAAAGCCACAATCACTATGGAAGCCCGCATATTGGAAGATTAGAGTTTCTCTACATAGAAGAGTTTGCTTTTTGTAATACTGTCTATATATGTTAGGGTCCAAAAACGTAAATGTGTGTGATCCAAATTCCCTACCGATAGTTTTTTTGCAGTCGCTACTATGAATTAATTTTCATCATAAAATATTGCAAATTCAGCCTTTTTCCGAACGTATTACTCATGAGATATCTTATATGGGGTAAGGCTAAGAAATAGATCCATGTGGTTCAAAGTAGGTCCGCTTCATTTCTATATTTAATTATTATCATAAACAAATTGTCATCATAAAAAAATTAGTAATAAAGCTTTTTTGGCGTATCATGGTTTATGATTTATGAAAATCTTTATATGCGGTGGTACCTAAACATGGTCCAAATTCGGTAAGATAGAATTTTTTGTCAATTTACTATTTTCACCATGAAATATTGGAAATTGGACCTTTTTACCATATAAAGCTTTTAATTCCGTACAAAGGGTTATATGAGAGTGGGTTCAAAAAATTGCCAAAGCCGTTCCAAAGTTTTCACACCAATTTGCAATGCCGCTATTTAGCCACTTTTGTCGAGAAATTTAGAAAATTGTATCGATATATGGAGAGTGGTCGAAAAAGTGAACTGACCCGAATAGTTAAGGCGCTCGTTCTTACCCCGAAGTACGTTTTTGATCCAAATTTCATCAAAATATCTCAAAACTTCCAGGTTGAATGCAAAACTACGTGGACAGACATCAGACGGACAGACAGAAAGGCATAGGTAGATTTAGAAAATGATTCCGAGTCGATCAATATAATAAAGGGTGGGTCTATCTTAAGCACTTCTGGGTATTACATAAGTCCTCACTAACTTAACGGTACCGTAAATGGTGTAGGGTATGAAAATATAAAGAATCTTTTATACCGCTATGCTAGTAAAGACAAAAAGAAAGAAAAAGAACTACGTTTTCATAACATTAGTTGGATATGGATTATGTTTTCTTTCTTTTATATTTAAATTTTATATGTTGTACGTGTTGAAATTTACCAAAAACCACGAAACGACCAAAAACCACGGAAGCAAAGGTGTTTTCAGTTTTGGTTGTGTAAAGGTACGGGCGGGCCCGTTACCTGACTATAGGCGATATCTTCGTTTTTACGAGCGTGGGAATATTTTCCACAGATACTATGCAATTGGGCGGACGGACACGCTTAGTTGCGTTTCGAATTTGAAACTGGCCAAAAATTTATATACTTTATCAGATTTTTGAAGCTTACTTCCGAGCGTTATAAAGGTATTGAAAACAAAATTAAATGTTGATACACTATAAAAGTCGAGCAAGCTTAAATCGATCCAGAATCTCATGCTGATCAAGAGCATATATACTTTGTAGGGTCTCTAAAACTTCCTTCTGGACATTCCTTCCAAATGTTTCGACAAAATGAACATATCGCTCTTCGGGCTGTGATGCATATGAAAATTACAAAATTTACTTTCATTTTAATTGTTTATTTGTGTGTGGGCGCGTGCGTATGCGTGTGGGTGTGTGCAAATTAAATAAATGCCTTTTAATTGAAAATAGTGCACATAATAAGCGCAAGTAATTATAAAATTGCAGTCCATTTTTTAAGTCCAATTGATTACGAATGAATTATTTGTGATAAGAAAATACCCGCCAACACACACACGCATATATATGTATATATACATATACCTACTATTGTAATTGTGATTTCATAAAAAGTTGACAAGTAAGCAATTTCGGAAAATGTCAGAGAATTTGTTTTTTACGTTCACTCTTTCCATAATCTGCATGGAAAATATTATGGTTACCCATAACTAATCAATTATTTTATTTCAATTACAACCACGCCTTAAAAGCTCTAGTAGAGTCCGATCTAATGTTATCTATACAGAAACTATCAAGAAGCCTTGGGTCTACCTGTGTCCACCGTACAAAGGCATTTAAAAGAAATTGGCAAGGTACATAGACAAGGTAAATGAATTCCACACCTGTTGTCTGAGGCCAATAAAGATCTTCGGCGAACAATTTGTAATTCCATGCTTACCAGACTAAGCAGAGATCCATTTTCGTCTAGGATCGTAAGTGGAGATGAAAAATGGATCTTTTACGACAACATAAAGCGTTCGAAACAATGGTTGTCTGCAAACGTGAGACCTCTTCCAACCCCTAAAACAACCCTATACCTGAGGAAGGTGTTATTGTGTATTTGGTAGGATGTTTCCGGTATAGTGCATTACGAGTTAGTGAAATCTTTGGAGACAGTTACTGTTGACCTGTATTGCCAACAATTACAACGGTTGCCGTCCGCACTCATAGAAAAAAGACCAGCTTTAGTAAACAGAAAAGGTGTGATACTCCTCATGCAGCGAAGATTACTTAAGAGAATTAAGCAGTTAGGCTGAGAACTTCTACCGCACTATCCGCACTCTCCAGACCGTCGGACTACCATCAGTTCAGGTCACTGGAGCGTTCGTTACGAATTCAAAATTTTAATTTCCTATCCAATATCCAAACGCACCTTGAGTTATATTTTAAGTCACGCCCACCCCACTTTTTCAAGAGGGTGGTTGAACTTTTGCAGGAACAAGTCATCGCAAACGACGGTGATTACATAAACGATTAAAAAATAAAAATGCCATTTCAAAATAATATCTTGTCTATGAATGCAAAATAGTTGATTAGAGTCCGCCTAATAGTTAGTAAAGGAAGAAGAAGAATGAACACAACGAGATTACTTTCTTTCCAAACCAATAGAAGAAAAAAAAGCATACTCATTACGTACGTACTCTATGATTTTTTATTTTCAAATTAGAATTATTGGATTTTTTACTTTATTAAAGGTCGGCCGCATGGCAAAAAGAGAAACATCGCGAGAATGCAAATGCATGACGCATACATATTCATATATAATTTGAATTCGATGAAAGTTTATGATAATTAAAATGGGAAAGGAAAATATGAAAAAATGAAAAATAACGGTATTTTATGTACAGTACAGTGCACATTTAACTATTTACTATCGGACATTGTGATCGATTGAATATAAATAATTAGACACATATGTGCATATATACATACATTTTATGATATATGCAGGCACCATATGATGCATACAATGTTTATACGATTATAATGAACATGCATTAATGCATTGCATAATTTCCCTATGTATGCATAAAATTATGTGCGTGTGCATCTACTTCTCCTTTTTTTCTGGTATTTTTTTTTTTATTCTTTTGGTTTTTCGCAGGCATATGCAAATGGGTAAGCATTAGTGCATAAATACGATGCGTAGTGGGTTTTATATGCACACATGCTTATGCAGAAGAAGGCTTGACGTTTTTATGGTTGTTTTTGTTTTTGTGTTGTTCTGCGAATGTATCGCTCTCTCTCTCTCTCTCTCTCTCTCTCTTCCGCTCTCTCTCCTACTGTTATGGTCTACACTTTGAGCCTATTATGTGTGCTGTCATTTATGCAAATTGCTAGTGTCAGACATGAAATCCAATGTGGCGCTCTAATGTGATTGCGTCATTGCTTCAACGACATACAGAGGACCTCCGAAATGAGCAAAAGCTTACCGGGATATGCATATGAATGAATAAATGAATGCTCAACATAACCGCATATACAGTTTCATATTAAAACTTTATAACCGGATTCTCTTTCAAAATCTGTCTGCGTTTGTAAGCGATTTATGGTGTGCTTTAGAGTTAAAAGGATTTTTGAGTTTATTTGCAATTAATTTACGTAATATTTTCTTATTTTCATTTTTCGAAAACAAAATGTCAAAACGCCAAATTATTTTGCATGTAGTAGTTTTAACTTACATTCATTCAATATTTAAGCTCATTAAGCCTATCATTTTCTCTATCTATCTATCTTTCTATCCCGCTCTGCTTCTATTTTATATTATAGGCCCTCCGTATGTGCGAGCTATCGGTCCTTTGAAAGCAGTTGCCGGAGTAGATGTTACCGTCTATTGCCCATTTTCCGGCTATCCTATTGAACAAATTAGATGGGAGAAAGGACATCATGAACTAACATCAAGTAAGCGACAAATCGTTTTATATTCTTTTATCACTCAGCTTAACTCTCATATACGTCGAAAAACATTTACATACGTTCTATGCACTGCGATGTAATTCCATTCCTTTTCTATTTTTTTTTACTTAATTTCATTTTTTTTACTCTGTTACATACATTCAGACTCTCATTATTCTTTGGCACCTGTACAGCAGGGCGGTTATATTGTCATCAAAAACGTTGAACCAACTCGAGATCAGGGCATGTATACGTGTATTGTAAAAAGTCGTGCTGGCGAAGAGGCTCGTCGTGACATGCAATTGAATGTTAACAGTAAGTACTTTTTTTTATGATTTGCTCTATGCATTGTAATGTTGTTGATGAATTGATTGAAAGCCCATCCGTACATACATTTTCCGTATGTGTTTTGAATGATGATGTATGAGATATCGTAGGACATTGATTGTGTTTTAGAATTTGCAATAAATTTAAAACGATTGTTGAATATAAGGTTTACTGCATAAGCCTGTAACAACGAGATACGTTCAGAGCAATGCAAACCAGTTGAATAGTCGATGTTACAGCAATCGTTATCTCAGACCATTCATTTATTCAAGAAACGTAAATACGTTATGATTTTATTTATTACCGGTACGTTTTCTCTGATTCAGTCGTTCAGGATTAGACTGTTCTTTTTCTTTCCTTTCTTAACACAAGTTGAAACAAATCTTAGCGTTACTAGTGCGTGGGTTGGCGATTAAATTTCGGGAAGAATTCTCTGGAACTCGTGGCTTTTTGAAGAATTCACTCAATCTTAGTTTCCTGTTTATTGGGTTTTACTCAAATATAAGCAATTGAGAATAGTCCACTCGGGCAAGGCCAGCCTTTACTCCACACTACTTTGCCTAGAGCTAATATTCACTCATTTTGGTTATAATAAAGCAAAAATTAGATATTATGTTCAGACAAAGGCATGCTTTCCATGAATACCCAAAACATAACATGGCGTGATTCAAATTTTGTAAACTTAATTTACTTCCCAAGAATTTGTGTTATTCTTCCGTCATAAAAAAATGTAAATTAGACTTTCTCTCTTTATAAGGGCTTGATTTTTGTGACAATCTCTATATATGTTAGGCCCTAAGAAGTAGACCCGTGTGATCCAAAGTCGTTACCGTCTTTGCCGGTGTTTTCATCAACAATGAAATCTTTTTCTAAAGGGGTCACTGTTCTTGATATAGAGTGGCACCCAAGAAATAGACAAATGCGGTTTTAACTCGGTCCACTTGATTTTGATGTCAAATTGCTGTCATGAACAAATTTTCATCATAAGACATTAACAATTAGAACGATTGGTATATGAAACTTTACATTTCCTGAGAATGCAAAAAGTAGACCTACCTGTTCGAAATTCGGTTAGGTTTATTTCTTTGCCAATTTGCGATTATGAAGTTATTTTAACCGTGAAATATTGAAACTTACACCTTTTTACCATATCCGGTTTTCATAGGTTAAACGACGGGTAGTTCAAAAAATTGCCTCAACCGAATTAAAATTTTCATACCAATTTAGAATGTCGAAGTACTATTACACAGCGAGTTCTGTCGAGAAATTTTGAAAATCGTAATATTCAGGAGTAGTCGAAAAGGCGAACCTTTCGAACCATCTTCAGTAGCGTTTGTCTTTAGGTCAAAACACGTTAGCGTGCCAAATTTCATCAAAATATCTCAAAAATAGCGACCTGTAGATCAAAAGCAAAAAACATTGGCACAGATATCAGACAGACAAGCAAGCTTAGCTCGATTCAGAAAAATATTCTGAATTGATCGGCATTATAAAAAGTGAGTCTAGCTTCCGTCCTTCTGGGTGTTACATACGTCCGGGCGAACTTAATATACCCTGTAGCATCAGCGAGTGTAGGGTATAAAAATTAAAATTCAATATTGCAATTACAATCAACAAAGTCTTTAAATTTATTCAAGCCAATCAGAAATAACTTACGCATATTTAATGTTGTATTTTTTGTGCTTTCAAATAATATAGGAAAGTGATCATGTTATTTATATGTCAGCAAAAACATGCTTTGGCACACAAAAGAATTTTCCTTAAATATACGATCTTATAACAACCCTGTCGTGATATTTGACCGTATACTAATCATTCAGTTTTAGTTCGCTTACGTTCAACCATGCGCTTCGGACGCGTCATAAATATAAGGCTATTTTTTTCAAGAAATTAAGTAATTAAAAAACATAGAATGGCGCTTCAAGTGTTATTCTAAATATTATAATAAAGGTTAGCATAAAGTAAGAACGAATGATTGACTAAAATGTGAAATTATTTTATAAAAAATGATGATGATGAAAGAAATTGCTACAGCTCGAGGCACAGAATTGATTCAATTCTAGTAGGCGAATTCTTGCTTGACTTTTCCCCGAATACTACGTACGCTGGTAGACTCTTATGTAATATATATAACATCAAAGAATTCATTCAATTTCTGCAAAGAAGGACGTTATCCTACTGCTGAGCGATGCAAAGGTATGTTTATATGGTATTCAGATCAGAAATGGTTGCAAGTGGTTTTCCATTTTATATTCAAACTTATCTAAATTCGACCAACATCAAGGATTGCGAAGGTGAACATCATAACGCTTAGTGAATTGAATCTTCTTAAGTTTTTTTTAATAAATACAGTTCTCTTGTGCCAGTACAAATTCGAAACACTTGTAATTAGCTTTTATGAATTGGGAAAGAAAGACTGACCTAACATATTATTAACGGCTAGCAGATATTGCATTTGCTGCAGGTGGTTTTGAGAAATAAAATGATTCCTTCAGGTCTATTGGTTTTCAAATATACAAAGCGGAGCAGAGCGTTAGTAGCACCCTCCCACATTTTCATTGAAGCAATTCTTTTGTTACTTGTATATTGGGCTGTATTGGATGCTGAAGATATCCACATCTTTAAACTGTGTTTATCTACCTAGCTGCCAGTTCATTCTTTCGTCTCTTTATAGTTCTTAAAACTGACAAAACTGAGAAATCTGTAAAATGACATTAAAACTCGCACATGAAATTTTGAGGAGGGCATGGTCCGCCTAGGACCGCCCACAGGTTCTCTGCTAAATATTCTTCGGTTTCTCTTATATATCTTCAAGACTATTATGTGGCTATAGTTTTAAATATTTAAACTTATTTTCATAAATTTATGGGTGACGTTTGTATAGTCGACCTGTGCCGTCTATATAAAAATTTAAAAACGACCCCGACATTTTCGAGCGTTCAGTTCTTGGGAAGGTACATTGAAAACTACAGGAAGCTATGTCTTTGATTGTTGTAGATATTGAAGGTGCTGTGCTTGATATTTACACTAGTTATACCAGTATGTATCTATGTGCACATATAGAAAGAATTTGATACTAATAGTAATATTAAAAAGTTAGCACTTTTCAACACAAAAGAAGAGACTAAGTGCTTTCAACTAACTGAAAGCTACATATATCCATACATACAAAGAAGTTAATATTAAATTTTAAAATTCTCGACGTCACAATTTTACTGCAATTCTTTCGGTAACTATATGAACTGCATTCATACTTTCGGGTAGTAATATGTATATGAAAAGTTCAAAAACTGATTTGGAAATTGGAGAATGTTATATAAGTGACATTTAGGCAAGTAATGCCAACGTGCAAGTGGATGATGAAAATTCTATCCTATTAAACTCAAATTAGTAATGCAGCTTAACATGAGACTGTTTCAAAGTTTACGATTTTAGCACAGCTAAAGGGTTATTTTGCTTTTTTGATAACCGAAGAAGACGTAAACGAATTTTTTCAAGTTCGAGCGTTTACATAAAAAAAGTAATGATACTTGTCAACTTGCTTTAGGTTAGGTACTCTTTCTCTTTTTTGGTAAATTGTTTCTTTCTAACAGAACCTAATAGCATAAAAGCATATTTTCCCTTACAAGCACACAGTTGCTACTAAATTTTTAGGTTTTCATTAAGTCTGCTTTAAAGTGATGCCCCCAGACAATTTGATTTCACTTTCTTTCCTCGGCGCGAATATAATTTTATTTTAATAAATTTCAATTTTTGCAAAGAAAATGTAATAATTTTCCCTTAGGTCAGATGGTTTCATAATACTATCAGTTTATACCTTCCAGTAATAAGTGAATTTTTAAAAGTTACAATAAATAAAATTTAAAGGTTTTTTTTCTCCCCCCTTTTTAACACTTTTATAGGTCCTCCGGTTATAGAGCCATTTAAATTTCCCAAAAATTTACAAGAAGGCGGTAGAGCACAAATAACATGCGCTGTATCCTCGGGTGATATGCCGATCTATTTCAGTTGGAAAAAAGATGACATGTCGATACCAACCACTCTACAGGTATAGTGAAAAAAAAAGTTGCAAAAAAATTTTTTACCAACGAAAACATTGTAAAGCTAAATCAAACTTGATGCAAAAGTTTTCCAAGAGAATATAAATTTTCTAAAACCCACACTAGCAAGCATCTCTAGTTCTATACATTTTTGCTATTACCTGCTGTTTTTGCTTCTTTCTTTTGACTTTTTTATTTATTTGCTCGAATATTTTCAATTTTCATAGATTACCGAGAAAAAGGAAGAGTTTTTTTCATTGTTGGTATTCAAGGATATTAGTGCAAAGCATAGTGGCAAATACACCTGCTATGCCAGTAATGCAGCAGCGAAGGTGAACTTTACCGCCGAATTGCAAGTGAGAGGTAAGTAACCATTAGTTTATAAGCGTAGATCCTCATACTTTTCTTGTCTTCCTTCGATGTATGTGTTCGAGTTTAGTTAGTTTTGCAAACAGACCGAAAAATACGAGACAAAATTGTTTTCAAGTTAAATTAACTTGGCTTTAAGAGATTTTTTCTTGGTTATTTGCTAAACTACAGTTATCCATACATTTTAGTTCATTTATCAAAAGTGTTCGTAACTTTTTATTTTATTACCAATAGCAGACATTATGAAAGTATATATATATATATATATATATATATATACATGATTTTAACCTAAAAAGGATTTAAAAGGTTTTTGATTTGATTTCATTTTCATCTAATGTGCGTATGTGAAGTCAGCGAGGGATGGAAATACGGTGCTGTTGTCGTTGAAACGAAATCAATTGCATTGAAATAAAGTCCATGGTAAACTTTCAAAGCCGGTCTGCTATTGTGTTCTGCTTTCTGTATAATTCCGAAAGATTATTTGGTTTATTTTAGCTCTGCTTGAAGAGCAGTTTTTTACTTAGTTTTGTTTATACCTCCTACCTAGTTAGCTCATGAAAAATACTTCGTTAAATTAGCTGTTATTTACTTATTCTTCTCATTTCTTTTTGTATCGCTGAAAACTTTTTCTAACCTTCTCTGCTTTTAATATTTTTTTATTTATTTATTTGTTTATATATTATCCATGTATATATATATTTACATATATATTTATATATATATATTGTTTTCCTATCGGTCACGTTTAGTTGCGCCACGTTGGTCGTTTGAACCAATGGATACAGCCATCATGCTTGGCAATACAATATCAATAAATTGTGAAGCGGAAGGATATCCAATACCTGCGATTACCTGGTTCAAAGGACAAGGTATGTTTTTCAATTTTATTTTCCTTCGTTTCGTAATTTTAACAATTTTCTTGTATTGATTTTGCGCTTTTTTTTTTTCGTTTGCTATCACTAAGAAAATTTTCAATGTAAACATTGAAACGGGGTTCTTTAAATATCCGCATAACGCTGGCAAACGATAGAATAGTGCAAGTTTATGTTCATTTATTCATGTTCTAGCTAAACTAGAGATTTTATTTGTTTTTTTCTTTTTAGACGTTCTCGTAAATTTTGTCGAAAAATTTTTTAAAGAAATAAATTTTAAATTATTTCCTATACTTTTTCATTGGCATGGACATTTCTAAGATTAATAATCTGAAAAGCCTAATAGGATTGATTTCAATGAAAGAAAGAAACGCTTCTGATCGGGGTAAAACCACGAGAGAACTGCAATACTCTGTCTTAGAATGAAGCTATTCGGGAAACCGTTTGTCTCGTTTTCTTGTCAGAGGCTGCACGCGATCTTGTCATTCAACCTGTAGGGTAGTTGTTGAGTTTCTTGCTTTTTAGTAGTAGGGCTAAGTGAAAGCTATGGAAGCTAATATAACTTCATTAAAAAAGGTGTATCGAGGATGACTACTTAAGGAACAGTGAAGTTAGCATAGAGTTGATTTGTTCGGAGAAAATCTCAAAAACTTGTCTCTTATCTACATGAGAACAATGCAAGATCATTTCATACCTTGTGTGTAGTTGTTATTTACGCTTCTTCACTATATAGCGAATATCGCTTTGTTTACTTCTAATTAGATCTTATTTGTAGTAAATTGTGTCCTCTTGTTTTTTGCGAAACTAATTCAACTAGAAAGTGCCATCTCATCGTTTTCGTGCCGCTTGCTCACTCTCTTCTCTTCCAGAGAAGGTCAATTCACTCCTTTGTGCGTTATTTCCGTCTTCGCTCTGTCGAAACGACATATCTCGTTTGTTCTCCAGGTGCGCAATACTTTTTCTGTATTAAAATTTATATTTATATCGCTCGGGCTCGAGCAGGATGTAATTCGATTTGTTAGATAAGAAAATCGTATATTTCGGTAACCTTTAATTCAATTGAAAATTTTCGTTTACGCTTTCTTCCCCACAGCGCGATCATTTCCTCTATGCCCTTTGGTTAGACCTTTTTTACGTGGCCAGGCTGAGAAGAGTCATTTTTTTGCTCCTTCAGTGACACAAACTTAGTTTATTCTATTTATTATTGTTAATAATTAATTTAGGGAGAGAAATAAATTCAAAGACTAAAGTATTCATTGAAAACTCTGAGATATGAACGCGAAGTTGTTACTCGAAATCTTTAGCCTACTTGGCCATTCAAGCGGATATTAACTTATTCCAAACAAAAATCTTTTGGCCGTTCAGCCTGCTACACTTGTGTAGCTCATTGCGCTCATTGCGACCCATTGGACAGAGTCCTTCGTTCATACAAAAATCGCAATTTCACTTATTCGGAGCGTGTCACTAAAATATCGCGTTCGCTCATGCCTGTAGAACTTAGCTAAGCCGACAGCATCCTAGAGAATACCCGCGCAACAAGAACGCAATGCCAACAAATGAAGTGCCCAACTAGTATGGACGGTTACAAACATTTTTATAAATATATTGTTTTCGTTTCCTTTAATTAGTTTTTTCGATTGCTAGTCGATGACTTAGAGTTATGTAAAGTGGCCAACATCGAGATTTTTCTTTTATTTTTACCACATCTCTGTTTATTGCAAGTTGAATTTTTTCGTTTTTTTGCTTTAGTAATTTTCCGTAATAATGATAACTAATTTCTGAAAAGCACTGTTGGTAGTATTCCTACATAATTTTGCTTTTATCTTCTACAGCACGTATGTGCGGGGTAAAGAGTTGCTTAAATTTTTACAAGTAAAGAGCTTATGTTCGTACTTTTAGTGTGCATATTATACATTACTTCGCCTAATCCCTTAAAAGCAGGTTCATTAAAGTTTCAGCACGAGTTTGCCATTTTTTTTCTCTTTGTAGGCAAGAGCAGAAATTTAAAAAGTTTTTAAAAAAGAAACTTTTTATTTTTTCAACAGCAAACAAAATATCAAAAATTGAAAAAAAAAGCTGCAAATTTATTTTCTAAATAATATTTATATGCAATAAGTATGAAAAAAAATAGAACTTGAGGTCTGTTAGTTAATTGATTGATCTCTGTTTCTCTTTTGTGCTGGCAAATAGATAAATTGAATAAAGACTTTAAGCCGCTAAATATGCGCAATCATTCATTGGTCTTAAATTTTGCCACCGACATTGATGAGGGCTATTATATGTGTCAAGCGACAAACGATATTGGAACGGGACTTAAGAAAGTAATACGCATAAATGTTAATGGTAAGCTCTGTTATTTCTTTTAATTTTCTCCTCTTACTGATTATAATAATTACTTAAAAGAACCCGCACGTTTTGAACAACCCGCTCGGAACGTTTCTTCACGTCGTAATGATGCGGTTACTGTCGATTGTCAGGCTAAAGGAGATGAACCAATTACGATTGCCTGGACTCATAATAATGGGCGTATTGATTTGAATAATTTCCGCTTTAGCATAGCTGAGATGAAGACCGAAAAAGGTGTTGACTCTCAGCTAACTATAGCCCGTTCCGATCGTCATGATTCGGGTATATATAAATGCATCGCGGAAAATCCCTACGGGCGAGCTGAGCAAATTATTTACTTGGCTGTGCAAGAACGTCCTGATACTCCATCGAATTTGGAAGTATTCGAAGTCGGTTCGCGTACAGTAAAACTTTCGTGGCGTCGCCCATTTGATGGAAATTCACCGGTTCTATCGTATTTAGTGCAATATCAACCATTAAAATATCTTCAGTCGCATGCCGCTTTAAATTTAGCGGGCGGCGATTGGAGTGGACCGAATATCATTAATGCCACACTGCCATCGACTAGTGTAAGTAAAAGGTGAGTAAGCATTAAAGTGGTAAACATTTAATAAGAAGAACATTTGTGAAGAAATGACAAAATGAAAAAAAAACTCAAATGTTCAGTAGAGCAAAGCGTGCCCCACTTAGCAGTTTCAAACTTATTTACAAGTTTTAAACTATTCGCACAATATTTCTGTGTTAGTCACCGCTTTTAACCGCTCTTTGCAGCTACGATAGCGATTTACGTGAAAGTGCCATTGTCGCGGGTCTAACACCAGCGACAACATTTCTAATACGAATGCAGGCCATTAACGAAATCGAACGAAGCACATTTACCGATCCAATAGTTTTAAAAACCCAAGAAGAAGCACCCACCGAAGCTCCATCAAATGTCCAAGTGCAAACGGGCGGTGAACGTGAATTGATTGTTACGTGGCAAGTAAGTAGTAAACGAAAGTAAGTAGTAAAAACGAGAAGGTTATCTTACATAAAACAAACATAAAGCAAATATAGGTAACTTGGAAAGTTTTTGTTATATTATTGCATCAAATTTAAAGTCAGCTGCGACAAAAACTTGTACAAACTTTCCAAATTGATAGTCGCTATACCTCGCAACTTACTATAGAACAGCGCTTGAGAATTTTGCAAGATTTGCGAAGTTTGTAATTTGTGGATTTGTAAATAATGACCATTTGATTAATGACCACGGATTATGTGCCAAGCTTATCTTCCGTTTCGCTTTTCCCGATTTTGGGTATTCCAATAGTACACGTAGGTACGGACGACGATTTTTAAATCGACTTTGAATGTTACAGAATTCAAGAATTGTTGTTTATGCCGTGGATCTATATGCGTGTGTTTGGAGGACTTATGACAGCAATAGTAAATAGTGAATAAAAACACCACAGAGAACTATCAAGATTGATTTGATCTGTCATCCATCCATGTCAATGGCGTCTCATCGATTTAACAGAGTTCAAACCAGTTTCCCAAAAGATTCCGATTTAAGAGTAACCAAATCACTTTTTTTTTCTTTTCGATTCGAAAATTCGATTTTGGTCATCAACGTAATCAAGCGGTTCTCTAATATTTCGACACTTTTTTAATAAAACGATTTTTGAAAGAAAAGATGCTTCACGTTCTGCAGTGACCGTCTTGAACTTTGAACGCTTTTCCCTAGTGTATTCCTTTGTGTGGTGTAGATCTGGAGAATAGGGCGGTAACTGGAACTTCTGTTAGTGCAATTTTGCATTACTATCGACTTGTGACTCAGTACCTTTGTTCTAATATGAGCAAACGCTGCACTCGACGTTCTTTAGGCTTGTTCATAATCTCTGTTATCTCTTTAACGTTAATTCGCCGTCCTTTCAATACCATTTGGTAAACTCGAGCGATATTTTTGTCACTTGTATCCCGAATGTTCATCGTCCGTTTTCAAATTTGGTATGGCCACGGTTCAGTTCTGCTACCCAAAATTTCACCTCGATAAATAACTATGCAGACTCCGCGTACATCGGGTCCAATTGGTCTTTATTTTATATAGGCTTTTCAAGAGCAAATACTTAACGACGGCTTGATATGCAATTTTTCCCATTTTCCCAAAACCACTCACATCGGCTCGCTTAAACAGTTATCCAAAATAGATGAATTGGTGAGCACATTTCAATGCAAGCGCAAACATATTCCACTCCTTTGTTTGTTTAACACAGAACGGACAAAATATACGATAATTTTCCGATCGATAAATGCAGCCATCACTGATCAAGAATATGTTACATCTGGGGTTTTAGATGCTACTAATGGAATAAAGTCATTCATATACTTTTTTATGCGTGTTCTTCTGACAGTCCATATCTATAGTTTTCTTGCAAAAAGTAAACATGCTTTACAGAATTTGAATTACGTTCGTCTTTAAATCTCAAATGAATTATTTATTAGTTAAGCACATACTTGAGAAATGAATTGAGATCTCATTTATATGTGCATTTATGTAATGATAGTGTGTTGCCTTCAAAGAACCAATAATCGTTCGAATTGTTACATATACATAAATGGAAGATTAATGTTTATGGTCCGTATTTTACGCTTTGCAACTCTTTGACAGATACCACCACGTGAATCCTGGAATGGTGAACTCATTGGTTATACGGTCAATTGTACAGAAGAGAAGCAAAATATTAACTACATAAGTGTTGTAAATAATTCACTAAAATCGGTGATTGTAAGCGGTTGGGCCACAACCAAGGCCACCCTAAGAGGTTTAAGAAAATACACTAGATATGCGGTCACTGTGCGTGCTTTAAATAGTTTCGGCTCAGGACCATGGAGTGCGCCAATCTTTGGCACCACAGCTGAGGGCGGTAAGTTCATTTGAAATATGTATGTGCACTACTCTGTATGTTTAGATTTATGTAAAGAAATGCTAAGGGAGGCATTTGCTATGCGAAAATTTTTATTTAATGTCAACAAGCATTAAAAAAATGCTTTTAACTTTATACGCCTATATACTTGTTTAAAAGCATGTCCGAGTTTATGTGTGCGATTGCACTTATTTTTTGATTACCTTTTAGAGTTTTACACATTTATTTATAACGACTGTAGTCGTGTTGTTTTTGTTGCCATTATTATTACTTATAAAATCTAAAAGCAACGCCATCATGTATTAATGTCTTCCTTCACACTAACGTCCTAATTTTTTATATATTAAAGAAAAAAAAAAAAAGCAGAAGAAAGAAAAATATATAAAATTTATTTGGTTTTCTCTTTCATTCTTTTACAAACAGTACCTGAGGCAGCGCCGCAACATGTCAACTGTACTGCATTATCCTCTCAAAGTCTGAAAATATCCTGGCTGGAGCCACCACTGCAATTCCATGGTGGCATCATACAAGGCTATAAAATTTTATATCGTCCGATTGTGAATCAAAGTGAGTCTGTTTTTATTTCACTTAATTTTTTTTTTTTTTTTCAAATTTTATTCATACATATTTTTTAATGCATTTTTCTACACATAACATATATGAGTGCACGTGCCCTCGTCCTCTTTTTTTTTTTGTTTTTTATTACATATTATAAAAAAAGAAGGAAAAGCAAACAAATACATAAGCAACTTTAAATTTTCTCTAAGGAAAACTTGTACCTAGCTTTCTCAGGTTGTTTGCCCCTTTGCGTTTGCTTTTCGTTTATTCTCCACGAACACATTTGTTTTTGAAACGTGTCTTGAATGCCTTTTGCATAAGTCAAAGACTCCTTCAAGAGATTATATACATATATATATATTTGTATTATATATATATATATATATATATATATATATATATATATATGTTTAGGTGCATGGGCAATAAGATTTTGTTTATAGATTTCATAAAATATTTACTTCTTTTCAATCTTATCAATGGGGAAAGCACATTCAAGAAGCTTAAAATATTAAGATTACATCGGAAACAAAATTTTTACGGCAGCTACGCTTTTCTTTAGCTGCTACTAAGCTTAAATTGTACAAATAGACTGAACTCTGATCTCTCCTTATATATGCGATGAATAGATATTAACTTATCAAACCGTCAATAGATTGATTTTTGGGTTTCTTTAAATTTAAAGAGCAACAAAGCCAAGGCTTAAAAATGGTTAGAATGCCTTTACAGTTCTGATATTGACACAAAAAATAGAAAAATAGCCTCTAAACATAAAGACGGAATGCCTTATGTTGATGTCAGTTTTAATAAAGTGTTTTTATTAGTAGAATCCGTAAATCTCTTTATCTTTGGGATTTGAGGGTGTATGGAGTGGATCCTTGCGACTTTTCTTATATGCTTGGTTGACCGACAAATTTACAAGTGTAGCAGTCCTACCGCATTCGTTTGACAAACAGTTCATTACGACGCTATCTTCCGCCTCAAGAATATCACGCACGGACAGAGACTTGATTGTTTTAAGGTTTTGTCAGTATGGTCTCCAGATATGGTTGCGGTCGAATCGTTTCGAGTTGTCATGTTTATTTTGAAAAACAGCCCAAAACAGCAGGAACAATGAAATTTTAATGGATACATAGGCGTAGTCGATATATTCGGTTTTTGTATAAGTAATATGAGATTAACAATGTTATGCAGTGTGAAATGTTTACCGTTGAATTACTGCACCCACAAAGTGAGAACAATTTAATTTTGTCTCTTGTAAAAGCCATTTATTATGCCAAATCTATTTCGTTACCTTCAAAGTAACGCTTCTCAGATGCTATACAGATATGTCAATGTTTTTCCAATCCCCGAAACATTTGTTATAGTCGATTGCCGGAAGAGCCTTTCAAAACTTTCTCCGATTCAGCTGGTATCGATCCAATCGAGGGAAAATATTGTCCCCGGAGTGGTATTTTTAGTTTAGGAAATAGCCAGATGTGACATGGGGCTAAATCAGGTCAATGCTGTGGTTGAGGAACGATATGGGTTGAATTTTTAACGATGGGTGCTGCAAGAACCAATGCTGTTTGAGATGGCGCATTGTCCTGATGCAAAAATCTAGAGTTGTCTCTTCACAATTCCGGCCTCTTACTGCGAATAGCCTCGCGAAAACAACGCATAACACTCAGTAAAAGTCTTTGTTATTAGCAGTATGGCCCGGCGGAAGGAATTCATTGTGGACAAGACTACGATATTTCAAGAAAACTGTTAACATCATCTTGTGTTTTGAGCGACTTTGGTGCGGTGATATTCGCAACGATCGATTGATCGATTGTTTCCGGGCCGTATGCCCATATGCAAGTCTTAGCCACTGTAATAATGCGTTTCATAGTCGACTGGTAGTCAGAAGTCATGTCTTTACACACATAATAAAAGTTGAAGAAAACACCCTTTCTGTCGCATAAAACTAAGCGCAGCTGAAACACAATTGACGTTTATGACGTGAAATTTGGCACAAATGTCTCTCACAGTGGTCCCAATTTAGGAAAAAAGTATATTTTTGGTATTCGATATACACGATCAATTTAACTGACTAACTAACACTGAATAGTGGTCATATTTCATGGAGACGGTATTACTTGTTGTAACTTATGAGTAAGGGACAAAAAAGCCAATTTTTTTCTGGCTTTTAAAGCAAAAGTGTTCTACATACATATTGCATTATAGACGTTTCTCTTCAATGCTAACGCACCAAAGAAAGCCGATAGCTCCAATTTTGCGACCCGCAGAAATTCCATCATAGACATTGCACAGTCGTACGGTTGGGCACACCAGCTTAGAATCATTAATATTTACAAGAGTATATGTATTTTACGGGTTGTCTGAAGCGTTCTTCGCGATACTGCAAACGTTTTGACTGTGTGCATAAATCCCATTTTTCAGTGGCGAATGTAAAAGACGTCTCAATGATACCACATGAATGAATTACGCACAATTTGGCACATTGCCACTAGCAATGATTTGGTTATGAAAATTGTTATTTGTGATGGCTTGTGTAGGAAATGTATTAGGCTCTATTGCGCCTTGATGATCGTTTGGCTTAATTGGTTTATTTTATACGAAAGGAGATTTAAGTTTTCAGGCAAAATACGTGGGAAAAGGATTGTAAATGCAACTCGCTTTCGAAGCCGAGCATTAGATTTATTTATTTACTTAATTAAATTCCGCTACAGAACAACTAATTAGCCGAATGTAAGCAACAAAATAACTTAAACTGTAGTATAAAGGAGAACAAATCAAAAAAAATAAACATGAGATCAACATATAACATACAACAAAATTCATCTAAGCCCTAAGTTAAGATACTGGAATATCATATATACTTGTATACTTTACGGGGTTTTTGACGCTTGTTTCTGGGAGTTATAAAGGTATTGAAAAAATAATTACATTTTGATACACCACAATATTGGGTAGGCATGGTCAATTTTTTCCATTTTTGTGCACAAATGCTACTGCAACGCCCATAGAATATGCGTTCAAATTGTTGTACATTTATTTGTTATAGTTTATAAGTAATAAGCAAAAAACCAATTTTTCGTTCCCTTTGAAAAACAGAGGTATTATCAGTTTAAGTGGTGCTGTGGGCGTGTCCTTCGACCGATTTGGCCTATGTTCAATAGCAACCTGCGTACAAGAACTTCCAATGTTTTTGCCAAATTTGAAGTCGATAGCTTCATTGATCAAGAATATATATACTTTGTGGGGTCTTTGACGCTTCCTTCTGGACGTTTCTGCAAACGTTTTGGCAAAATAAATATACCCCTCATCCTTCGGTGATGGGTATAAAAACGGATTATAATTAAAGTGTTCAAATAATCTTGGAACGTCACATGCCTTGTGAACGCTTTTCTGAAGATCGAAAATTAAATAGTGTCAAAATTACAAATCGCGTAGGAAGGAATGAAATCTATATTTCGTATGCCATGGGTAGTACCAAAATCTCGTAAGGAGAGTGCTATGGAAGAAACGACAAGTTACTCTCTCGAATATTTTTTTAGCTGAATCGATTTCGAACTTCGTTCCGATTAAAAATCAACGTACTTTATAGGAGATCTCTTAACTACTTGAAGATTTCGTAGAATAGTAAAATTCTAACATCAACTTCTTACATCGACGGCGCAAACTAAATAAGCTAAAGGTTTTATATATTTTACAATAGCAGATTACAAAATAGTCTGCATTCGAAAACTTTTCCTAGTGAGCATTTCATATTTTCCTAATCAGATCGGCTTAAGAAGCCACGCCACGTCATACATTAATAATAGAGTATTTTAAACTTTTCGTAATGATCGCATCGTCTTTTTATGTTCAAATCGATTTCAGATCGCTCTCTCGCTTATCAAGAATATATATTATTACGAAATTCGCTTTTCTCGGATACGGTTCGTATCACTCGTCGTGGATATCCTTTTTAAGAGAAATACATTTGCACGTTGCCTTTTGCAAATATTCCATTTATACATTTTTACATTTTCCATTTATGCGTATTACTGTTACCTAAGTTCATGGCTTCATTTTTAATCCGTTGACCTGCTTTTCCGCTAATCGTTTTCCTCGGGCGGCGGCTGCAGGACGCACCGCGAATGTGCACTAGGGTTTTCCCTCTCTAGGCAATTTATTTGCTGCTAAAGCAATTAATTGGAATAAACTGGATTTGGGATTTCCGTAACAATATTTACCTTTTGAGGACTCTTAGATTGGTTAAAATAATTTAAAAACGTAGTGCCTTTCTTCTGGGTCTTTTGAATTGAACGTTAAAATTACTACATCCTGGTATACCTAATATATAGATTTTACATATATATATATATATATGCCTTCAGTTGAGAATGATTATGGATTCTCATTTAATATGCCGCTAAGCACACCGAGTAATCAGATAACAAAGCGTATGTGTAGTGACGTAGTGATATTATATTAGATTCACGTATAAAGAACTGCAATTTTTTTTTATTTCATAATACATACATACATATAAATATATATACATATACATACATATATATATATATATATACATATTAACTCTTACATTCTTTTGCCCGTTTTCCTTTAACGTTTACAGTTGATTTTCCAGCTAAAATGGAAGTGAAGCGCACTTCAAATTTGGAAACTTATTTGCACACATTGCATAAGGCTACCAACTACTCGTTGCGCGTACTGGCGTACACGGCCACTGGCGATGGTGTAACCAGTCAAGCGTTATATTGCCAAACCGAAGATGATGTACCGGATGCGCCAGCCTCAATTAAAGCAGCTGCTCTAACAGCAGACTCTATTCTAATATCATGGCTACCACCAAGAAATCGTAATGGCATCATAACTCACTATACCGTTTATTCTCGTGAAGCGGGACGGAAAGGACCGGCCAAATGTAAGTGTGTGTATATGGGCAGGCAGAAATGAGCAATGAAAAGAAAAAAAAAAAAAACAAGAGTAAAATAAAGCGAAAATAGCGTAATTGAAAAATCTATGGCCCCCCCTCCCTAAAAAGAAAAAAGGAAAAAAAGGAAAGGAAGAAGTCAAGTTGAAAAAGTTTCCGTTTTTTTTTTTGTTTTTTTTTCGCATTTCGTTTGTCTGCTTTTATCGTGAAGCCATGAAAGGTGCATCAGTATCTAAATTTGAAAAGTTTTTTTCTTGTGATATTTTCTTTTTTCTTCAGCTTAGTTTTATTGCTGAAGTTTTTGCTTAAACATTCAACGGGTTTTGGCTTTGCTAAGGATAAAGTTTTCTATTCGACTATTATTTCAAATTTCAATTTAATACCGTTGAACGAAATGACACATAAGAACTTTTTTCATCTTTTTTTTTTTATTTTTTTCCTTTAATAAGCTTAATTAGTGTTTAATTGTTAGCTAACCTGCATGCTGTGTGTGTGTGTGTGCTGTGTGGAGACAATTGTGTATTTTTTCTATTATAACCTTTTTTCACATTTCTTATTTTGTGATTTTGTTGTTGTTTTTTTTTTCTTTATTCATTTTCAGCTTATATGGTGCGAGTTGATGAGAACGGTTATCCGGTCACCTATGAAGCGCGAGGCTTGGCCGAAAATCAAATGTATGAGTTTTGGGTATCAGCCTCAACATCGGTGGGTGAAGGTGAACCAACTTCTGTGGTTGCTCAAGCCACAAATACACGCGGTAAGTGAACGACACGACGAACAATTCAATTTAATTCAATTGAAAAACATTTGAACATTTGAACAATGCAATTTTATTTTATGTCTGAAATTCAATATACATACATGCTGGCACATACATACATATTTACGTTGTGAATGAATTACGTTGTGTTTGCGTTTGAGTACATATTTATATAAAGGGTGTCTCAATATGTATTGCGATTTATGCAATAATTAAGATAATTCTTTCTTCGTCTGAAAAGAAATGATAGAATCACGATCGGAATCGTTTTGAATGCCTTCAAGTCCAAGCTTTCCCGCAAAATATACTAAAATTTTCGCGCAGAAAAGGCATAATTAATGAAATCTTGTGTGCCCTTGAAATATTATCCTTGCCTTAGTCTCTCTATTACGTGGAAATAATAGCATTATTAAGTGTATGTATGCGTGGTTCTAGTTTTTTCATTTCACTTTCAATTGTTCGTTTAACAGCATGATTCCTGCAATGAAATCATTGGCGAGATTGAAGGCGATATCGCTTTGCAATGATTTGCAAGCTTTATTGAAACGCTTCCTAACCTCGGCATGAATGAAAGAAATATCGGCAATGTTGGGATTGTCTTTTTCATCTCCCTCTTTCTCCCTCTCTCACAGAAATAAATTGAAGGGCGTGTCAGATAAAAAATAAACAAAAAGAAAAGATGCTAAAGGTTTTTTGCAATGAATGCAAATTTTGTCGTTCCGCCAAGACATTTATTCCCACTCTTCCGTATCAATAATTTTAGACTGTAACACGTATGGGATTATCTCACAATATCTAAATCATTAGTTGTTTTTGGCGACACACACATTGTGTTAATATAAAAAACTCTCTGTTACATTTATCTGGTTGCGGTGGATTGTGTTCTTCTCTCTATAATTATTTATATTATCCTGTAATTTATACAGATTTAATTAATTACTGCAAAAACTTTTGCTTTTCATATGGATGCATGTGTATGTGTATATTGTTTATTCTGAATACTTTTTCAATTGTCAAATGCTATGGCGGAGTTGGTTAGTGAAAGGTTACATTTTGTGGAAAACTTTAGCAGCAATAACAAAAGTGCGAGTGACGTTAAAGTGTTGTAGTTCGAATGGGAGAAGTTTGGGATGCTCCATAAAATATATGTAATTTCGACCAGCGTAACCAGAATGATAAGCAGATTCGATTTAGTTATATAGTTTGCCCCGCTAATTCATCGACCGTTCAAGTCACGATTGCGATGTGAAAACTTTGCTTAGGAAACAAACCAGATTTAAATTTTTTTCAAATGGAATTCAAATGGAATGGAATGGAACCACAATTACTTGAAAATTTTGAATAGTAATTCGGTCTACGCTTTTTGTTTTTGTTTTGTAAAGTTATCTTCTAGGCGTGTGCTGCATATCAATTTGTATACGCTGTCCCAAAATTTACGCAAGATTTGAATTAAATAGAAAATAGAGGATTTTTTTTAATTCTATCTTTTTTATTGAATCAAAATTTGCATAGGACAGGATTTTGCGTGGAATATCTTTTCCCGGAATTCTGAACCTCGAAACGAGAGAGTACTCGACCAGGTACCAGATGTTTCATCCAGTAATTGAATTGTTTTACGGTGTATATGGCGTGTGGCACGGGCTTGTTGAAATCGCTTCATCCAATTTAGGCAGAAAGAACTAAGCCATCACTGCGCGATATCGAGCGTTAGTAATAATCATTGCTGGATCAGCTTAAGAGATATGGTCAAACTTTGATTATTTTTGACGTAAGTTTTCGCAATGAAAGCGCTGTGTAATACTCCATTTTTTACTAGCCGCAAACTGTTAGCTGTGTTTTTTAGTTGCCAGTACTTTACCGCTTACTTTAAATTTTGGGAGATCCGTTATAAAAATGTGATGCGAAAAAAAACGATAGAAATTGATACGATGTACGATATATTATTTCGATACGATATATGAAATTTTTTCCTATATGCTATACGACATATTATTTCGATATATCGGAAAGTGTATGCCATGGCGCATATGTTCTGTTTTTAAATACTTCGGTTTGAACGAAGTATTTTTTTCTATAGGTAGATGGGGTTGATGAGACTATATTAAATTTTACACACAGACCGCAAATCTTCTGAAATAATTGTACACTTCCGGTCAACGTGATATGCTTTGTTGATTACCTCATTTGTCTTGTTGATGGAGACTGTTGAAAGTGGTAAAAACTCCAATGAAATGTAAGAGGAAATTTTAATACGCCCTTCAAAAATGGACTTTATGTGTTCACAAATAAAGTGCAAAATATGCATATCTGAGATAGGTGGTAACACTTTGTATACATTAATTACTCATTAAACCTTGCGAATATTTGATGAATTGCTTCTTAAAGGAAAACCACTGCAATAGTGTAAAAAAGGGGCTTTTGGGAGCTTTGAAAATTTTTTTGGCACAAAAGAAAAGATCGTAGCATAACGAAATTCAAGGTTGTTATTGAGTAGGAAGGATGCCGGCTACCAACTCAACGTTCGTGGGTTCAAATCGGTAGAGTCCTCAATAAAGCCGATAGCCTTATATCTTATTGTTCGAATTTATTGCTTTGGCTAAATTGTTAATAACAATAATAAGTAATGAAAAAAATATTTTTGGAAAATATCAAAAATGGCAACATCGGACTCAGTCTCGCAGATCGCGGTTGTTTGAAGACTTTGAAGAGCGTAGCTGGCGCAAAATATGAGCCTAAAAAAAAATTGTCCATATGTCCACATCTAGGGAAGCGTGAACAATTTTTTAGAAGTATTGATTGGCACTCTCTTGGTGAATATTTGAAGAAAAAAGTTCAATCTTCGACCAGAAAATTCAACCTGGTTTTATTAATTGATTGATTAATAAAACTAGATCGAAGTTGATTCTTGAAAAAGGTTCGCCGTGATCCTCTAGATAATGTCATTTTGAAGATATTCTGAAAAATTATAGTAAACAGGATGAAAATTACCGAAGCTATGTTTCGGACCATCTTGAAAAATCGTGTTTTGAGAAAAACGTTTCTTAAATTTCAAGAAGTTGCGTGCCGCCATATGACTATGTTTGAAAAATCAAATTTTTTCGATTTCTTAATAATTTGCCACGCCCGCAATCATTTTTTAAGTGGCCCTTAATTATTTAACAAGCTTTTCCAGTCCATAAAAAGAATTGATTTCCCGAAAATTTTACAGTTGTCAACCCCTCTTAAGGAAGATTTTCCCAATTACGTCGTTTATTTTTAAACTAAGCATTATAATTAGGAATATCATGAGGTAGCAGTAAAACATCAAAATTTAAGTAGAATTTTTTATTAATACTTATAGAAGCCATATGATTTCAAACTGAATTGCAGATCTTGTTTATCCTAATCTATAAGATGGAACATTTTTTAAGATACCGTGAATATAAATTGAATACTTGCAGTAATCTATATATTGATCAAAAAAATAGTTTACCATAAAATATTTTCAAGACATTTTGTCCCCAACACAGCTGCAACAGCATATTGAGAAATCAAGTTCTCATGAGATGAAAAATCGTTAGTAGAGTTAATTTTTCTTCAAGAGCGACAGCAGTGTAAGCCTTTATTGTTAATACTTCTAACACTAGACGTACGATCGTTTTGTATATATCTGTTTTTTACTGAAACCCGTCAATCTGACGCGTAACTTTTGTGAAACCTACAGTCACAAAGATAAAGATAGGAAATTGAAATTTGACGCACACATTCCTTGATCGACTAAATATATGTGTCCAACAAGTGCTCAAACACTCGCTCACTACCAAACGGCAAATTTTAAAATTTGCATCTATAACCTTCAAATCCATGAATATGGAAAAACGATTGCTATCAGTCCACCATTACAGAAATAGTAAAGTGGACGTGTAATTGACGTATATATTTGCTGCATTAAGTGATTAAAAAACAGTGCATAACATCTACTACTACTACTGCTGCTCTCAAATGCAGGATTTTTGGGCTTGAAATCACAAACCCGACGGTTGACGTAAATCTAGTTTTACAAGTTACTTTTTGCCACGATAGTGTTGTAGTGTCTTTAGAGCAGTCAAGTACTCTTCGCTACGAAAAGCTAACGCAGAAAAAAAATGCTGATCGAAACTACTTTTTCTCAAGGGCGGTGGATAGGAACGGTTGAATATGACGAAACTGGAGAGTAAATTACGCAATTTCCAATGAAAGGTCGACCTCAACCTGTCGTTATGAAAGACGCTTGATATTGTAGGAGCGGAAGTTTAGCTACTCCTTCTTCATTTAGAGCAATTCCATTTTTCCCCCTTTTTTCTTTGGATAATTGGGTAGACTTTCCTACTGAGTCTTTTTATGTTTTCTCATTTTGTTTAGCTCCGGCCCGCATTGCTTCTTTTAGCCAAGTGGTTAGAAAGGCTGTTGGCACCAGCCTTGTATTGGAGTGCTTGGCGGTCGGTAATCCAACACCGAGAGCCAGATGGTTAACAAGAGACCGACCGGTAACGTTTAGTCCATTTTATGAAGTGACAACAGATGGAAATTTGAAAATTCATCGTAAGTAAAGCAAGATCACACCATGCATGTACAAGTTTGTATAAATTTTTATATTGCGTTTTATAATATTCTGAATATAATATAATTTTGTTGGAAATTTATTTCTTAACAACTTCTTTGTCAAGTGTACCGTTTCCAATGCATGTTAAATGTTAGAATCTACAAACTAATTGTTGGTAACATTGCTTTACATGAAGTAAAGATGTTTACACCAATTTTTGAGTCGCGTGAATATTCCGGTCGTTAGCTAGTTCTTTGCTTCGCAGTTTGAATACTTACGAAAAATATATATGTTCTCTCCTAAATGCAGGGGAACTACTTATTCATATTTTAAATAACAAGCAAAAACACTATAGCGGCGAATAGCTGACCACTAAAGGGTTTACATCACCCTACAGTTATCCATATATCGTCTCTTCAAAATAAAGTTTTCTATGAGAAAGGGTAGAAAAAGTGGTCTGATTCGGACCATTTTCAATAGCGTTCGTCCTTGGACTAAAACACGTTAGTGTACCGGATTTCATCCGAATTGAAAAATTATGGCTTGTAGATTGAACACAAGAAAATAAGACAAGCCGACAAAAAACAAGCTTAAAATTATTCTCTAAATCGATCGGTATAATAAAAGGTGGACATATCGCAAGTCGTTTTTCTGGCAGTTGAATACACCCACACAAAGTTAATACACCTTTGTATCGCAAGTGGTGTAGGGTATAAAGATAGTTTTGACCAATTCTTGGGAACATATATGATCAATAAACGTCCGTCCATCTTTCACATTACGAAGTTTTGGTCTTTGATTCAGCTATAAATCTCCTTAACATATAGTCACGATCTATTTATAAACTTGCCCGCCGCAATAAGCAAAACTCTGGAAAATTCTAAGGGGAAGAAAATTTAATTGCTTTTGGAATCACTAAAGAATATTGATTTGAGACGCTCCAGCTTGAGCTCACTCGAAGTAAAGCTTATAATCAACAAAACCCTTTCATAAAATTATTATTTATTTATTTATTATTTTCAATAACATAAAGTCCTTTAAATGGATGCAGCTATAAGTACTAATCTTACCTTTATTTTTTTTTTTATTTCATTTCAATTTTTGATTTAGTTCATCCTGTTTCGTTAGAAAATTGTTACCGTTCATGTTTTTAATTACTTTTCTGTTATTGTGATGTGATGACATTGTAATTATTGTTATTGATTTTCTCAATTCAAATGTTGTTATTGTTGTTGTTGTTCTTGTTGGTGTAGACATTTTCCATTTCCATGAGCTTGTATTTGTTTCTTATTGCAAATATATTGTTTTATAACGTTTTTAGGTGTAGAAGGCAGCCTGTCCGGAAATTACACATGCACAGCCAACAATCTCTTCGGCAATGATGAAATACAATATCAAGTGATTGCTATGAAACAACCCGCTGCACCGCAAATTATTGTACAATATGCTTCGGCAGATAGCATACGTGTCAGTTGGGATCCGCCAGACGATGGTGGTGCGCCTTTACAGGGCTATAGCATCTTTTATCGGATAGCGGGGGAAACATGGTCCCAAGCGGAATTGATGCCAGAAAATAATGCCTACACAATCACGCAACTGAAATGTGGCAATCAGTATATAATTAAAATGTCAGCTCATAATTTGGTAGGTGATGGGGTAGCGAGTGAGGAAATTAATGTTTGGACAAAAGGTAAAGGTAAGTGGTGATGACAACAAGTAATTATAATAACAAAAAAAAAATATAAACCGAAAAAAATTGAACATGTTTTTTATAAATATTAAATTAAAAAGTTCCTTGTTTTTTCCCTTTTCCTTGTACGTTTTGCAGCCTCTCAGGCACCTAACGGCAATGAACTAATAGTTACAAATGCATCATGTGTTAATTTAAAATTGTCAGCATGGCATAACGGCGGTTGCCCAATTCATCATTTTTCCATTGAACATCGTCCCTTGGGTAAGTTTATAACTTCCATAAGCATATCATATATGAACATATACACAACACTTATTATGTATGATAATGAACATACGAACACATAGGGTGTCCCAAATGGAATTCTTATTTTAAAACACCCTTTTTTCATTAGTGCTAGTCAGTCCTAGAAGGCGACAGCACGCAAGCTATATAAGCAAGCAATAGAATTTGTAATGGGATCTTTGTCTGGACCGAAATTTTTTCTAAAAGTTTTGATAAGACTTTTAAGACATTATTTCGCCAATTCAGGGTCTTTTGTGTACAAAGGAACACAAGCTAAAAGTCTTATAGTAAATTGTAGCGTACCTCTGAGAAGAGCATTCAGTCGTTACAAGTCAAACAGATTTGATAATCTTGATGGCATGACTCTTAAACGTATCTAGCAATCGTCTTTACCAGTTTCCTATATTTCTTGACTTTCACGGGAATACCTACCCTATATATAAGACCTAATTTACATGGAGATCTCTCATCGCCTAACATACGTGCAGCACTTACTTGAACTATGATTAAGTTAGAGCTTGGACTTCGTATCACATTTAGTAAAAGCGAAGCCTCTACTTTTCTTTGAGATGAGCACCGCGGTCCCTAGTCGGTTATATCGTGATCCTACCGCGAATTCGGTAGGATCGGAGAATTCGGTAGACCACAGCGTATCCGAGCTGCTGCAGACGCCTTTCTGGTAAGACCTTTGCTACCATAGACGTTGAATGATAGAGTAGAAAATACGATAACATTTTGCTGTACCACCTGACTCAGCGATTATCTCGCTAGTCATGCTCCTATGTCTGTACAGTCAATTTATAAAGAAAAGAAAACTTCGCTCTACTAGATGCTCTTGATTTCTTAATGGCTATCCCCTCATCTGGTCATGCTACAAGCTATCGGCACAATTATAACCGTGTTTTTAATGATATCGATTTTAGACGTTCATTATGGGACACCCTTTACGATATGCATGTAACAATGGAGCGAGTGTCTCCATCTCCATCCATCTATTTATAAAAATGGAATGAATGCAGCATTCAATTAGTTGAGCATTTTGATGCGGTTTTTGGCTTATGTATGACAATCAAGACTAACAAATACACATGTATATGCGCCCGGCTATTAACACTTAAACACATTATGTTATAGAATGCGTGCAAGCGTTTGTAATTAAATTTTGTATTTAAAAACACATGCTCACATACTGCGGTTTCTGCGGATTTTGAGGAAGCGTACGCGCGTGTATACGTTTTTCTATATAATGTCTGAATAGATTTTAATCTATTTATTTTTTTGCGAAATTGGTCTCTGAATAGTGTGTACGTGCGTGCGTTTACGCACATAATGTAAGCTGTCATTAATGTCACATATGAACGCTTAGTAAAATTAATAGATATATTCAATATATTACAAAAACGTGCAGTGATTTCCCTTAAATAAACATAATAAAACAGTAATAGAAACAGCAACAGCAACAGCAACAGCAACAGCAACAATAGAAAAAGCAATAACCACAATAACCACAACAACAACAACGGCAACAACAAGAATAAGAGAAACTAAATTAATTGCATTTTTTAGCTTAAGCGTCAGTCGTCACACTCGATTAATATTTTATGAAATTTATGGCATAAATTATTTAAATACTCTTTAGAATCATCGATCAGTAGTTATATAGCGTTTTGATAGAAAATCAGACGCAATTGTGTTACGATGTGTTATGAATCAAATCTCTGGGATTGAAAGGGAGGGTAAATGTGCAATAAATTTCTCGAAAAGATTTTCTCGCCAAAAAAAAAAAACAGGAAAACTTGCTCTTAATTAATTGTTAATTTGAAAAAGGACGAATTTTTTTGCTTTGTTTGTCGTTCATTCATTTTGCGTATGTATGTAGTACATACATGTAAAGTGATGGCTTTTATTTGATTGCACTTACACAAATCCCATATATACATACATACATATTATATATCACCTCAAGCGTGTACGTTACCATTTCCGTCACTTATATGCCATGCGGAGGTTTTCCATCTCAATTATATATCATTTATATATATATATATATATGTATATATATATATATTTGTTTCATCTCACATCGTCTCCATTCTCTTTTTTTTGTGTGTGTGTGTTTGCTTGTCTCTTTATTCCTTCGTTTCTTCCACTTAATCAGGTGACATACGTTGGACGGTGGTCACATCAGACATATCGAATGCTGAAGAGAATCGTGAAAATTTAATATTTTGCGATTTCCTGCCAGCCAAGTGGTATCAATTGCGCATTTCGGCCACAAACGATGCGGGAAAAACCACAGAACACTATCATTTTGCCACAACGAATATTGACGGCGTTACCATACCACCGCCATCGGTTTTCCCATCCGAAAGCGATTTAATGAATAACTTGATAAATGCAACCAATCCAACAAATGGTGATTGGTTTTCAACATTAATTGTTATTGTCATAATAACAGTGGCCATGATTACTGTGTAAGTAGTTGACTTTTTAGTGAAATTGCGAAATTTAAAAAAACCTTTTTTTTTTTTTAAAAAAAGTAAGAAAAAACTTATTGTTGTATTTATAACTTGAGTTTAAGTTTATTAATCTAGTTTTTGATAAATTAAATCCACCGATATATGGCTTGTAATGATTGTATGAAGGACAAATGTTACTCTCATTGACAGATGACAAGTATGACAAGTATGAGAGTAAAAACGGAAAATAATTATATTTAGTTTGATTTGCAAAGCTTTATGAAGGAGTTTTTGCATGGCAAGCGCACGACGTTTCTGGGTAACGGATTTCCCGAAATGGTTTTCCAACGAATGATTTTCTTCTCTATTGAAAATAAAACTATAATCCATTGCAATTGTATACGAAACGTGACATCACTAAAAGGTCAAACACGATTGCTTTTACAGGCTTCGAGCGTCACGAACATCAAAGCACTTGATAGCTTTTTGTCACATCACCTCTTATTTAATGCTTTAATTTCATTCCACGCAGTGGTCCTGGATAATCTTGATATAGACTTTACTTTTCAAAAAACTCCAAAGACACTCCAACCACCTTGGCGGCCATTTAATATGAACATTTCGTAAGATTAATTGATTTGAAAATTTCAGCTTCAATAATTCAATTTTCACAGCAGTTACATGTGCTGTACTTCCGTCCTATTGAAAGCAAACATAATTGATGACAATTGCTTCAAGTTTAGTCAAAAAGAGTCTCTCAGGTATTTGCTTATAATGGTCACCATTAGCTGTAATAGCTGCAGACGTATTTTCGAAAATGTAAAGACCAATCACTCCTGTCCTCTAAATTACACAAAGGGCAATGGACAAGTACTCCAGTTTTCAAAAGTAACAACTTCAAGATTTCTTTTCTTCAAATTTTGTCACTAACTTCCCTTGAGCGATTTGTGAGCTCCAGAAAAGTCAGTAGCCTCAAGTAATGCTAATTTTGAAGACCACTGATTTCTGAGTTTAAATAACTTGAAAGCGTTGTTTTCACGTGCAACAGGTATCTATAATTAAAATTGTGAGAAAGTAAAGTGTTCAAAAAACATTTAATAATACCATGTACATGCTTTATTTGAACCTAATATTGAAACATAAAACGGCAACAGCCTGATGAATATCGGGGCTGACATAATGATGGTCCTATTTTCTGCATGCGAGTTTAACTTTACCGGCTTTTCACGTGACTTTGGGGGAATTGTTAAATCAGGGGGGCTTGTATATATAAAACTGTGCCCATAACGAATATCAGAAATATATTTCTTTTAAATTGGTAGCATCCTGACAAGCCATTAGTGTTTCAGCTGAGCTTGGTTATCTACGGCAGATATAAAGTATTTTTTCGCGATTTTTATAATGTGCAAAGGGGTATGATTTCTGACTATCAATTACGACAAATTAGACTGGGATCTAAGCATATGATCCGGGAACAATCGCTCAATCGAGCGAATATCGCGCAACAAGGTAAATCAAGCACGAAAAACTGCGCCAAAGTCGCTCAATAATCAACATGGTGTTAACAGTTTTCTTCGATTTCCGTGGCGTGGCGCACGAAGAATGCCTCCACCGGGCTAAACTGTTAACCATAGCAAGGAACGCGTTCGCGTGAAGGTATTCGCAAAAAGAGACTAGAGGGAAAGATTTAAGATTAAGAGAGAATAGATTTAAAAAAAGAAAAAATTAAAGTTGAACACAGTAGCGCTATTATTTATTCATTTGATTTTTAATTTGTACTAAAGTAAGTTTTCCGTATGTTATCCGATTTGACATTTTGGGTTGGTTTGATTGGGCTTAATATTATTTCATAGAGTATAAAAACATCAAACGCAATTTACTTTTAATTTCAAATATGGTTTTAAAATCAAAATATTTATGCAATTCTTTTGCTTTATTTAACTGCGTCAGTGAAATCCACCTCTATGTATTTCTTTCTTTAAACTCATTTTCTTCATTCTTTATTTACATATTTAATCAAAAATTTAATTTGCCGTTACATTAATTTTTTATTTTTATATCATTGCTTTTCGTATATTTTTGTTTTACATTTATATTGATTTTTCCCCCTTTTTTTTTCTAAAACCATTTGTTTCTGTTTACATTTTCTTATAAAATAATATGGCAACGCGGTTTTCAATTCTGCTTTGTGCGTGTTTTTTTGGATCTTTTTGAACCGAGAATGGGAAGAAAACACCATTTTGTCCAGCCCACAATGTTCTGATTATTGTAACATGTATTGCTTCTGAAATTATTATAATTTACATAAAATATTCGAAAGTAAAGTAAAACGAATATCGTGTATCTTTATAGAACGTAGTGAAATACTTCCAATATAATAATTAATTTATATATAAAATTTGTTAAATTTAAAAAGGGAGTACTTAAACTGGAAAATACATTTATTTTATTTAAATCCGATTTTATAAAGCGGTTTTCGACCTTCGCTAGGGGAGTACAATGCGGAAGGCTTTAAGATCAAGTTGTTGAAATCTTTGAATGGAATTTATTTTGGATTTTGAGAAGAATGTTACGTCATGGGTGCTTCTAGGACTTAGTTCACTGGATTTAATTGGAAAATTTATACGATGCTAACGAGTATGAGATTCTTAAAACTAACTTTATTTTTGTGGATAAGGTTTGAGATTGTAAGCGTCGTTTTCAAAACAATATGTTTAACTTGAAAAAAAAACTGGAAAATTTCTAATTTTTACTAACAAACGAATCTTGCAAAACTAACACGTTATCTGGTAACACGGCCGTCATGTGTAAATCGAACCTAGTACGAATCGTTATTTTAGATATTGCTGCAACATTTTTTATACCACTTGTGGTACAAGGTATGTTAAGTTTGTGCGAACGAGTATAACACGCACAAGGGCTTAAGATAGACTCACCTTTTATGAAACTGTCTATCCGTCCGTCTGTTTGTTCGTCTATCTGTCCATGTAAATGCGAGTTCAAACTATAGGTCACAATTTCCGAGATATGTTGATGAAATTTATTACGCTAATGTAATTTGACGCACGGATGAGAAAATGGCTTGGATCGGTCCACTTTTTCACTTTCGATGACTTTCCATACAACACCATATTTTGAAGAGTCGTCATATGGAAAAAATTGGAGTTTTCGAAATTTCTCTAAGTAATAAAATAAGTAAATAAGTAATAATATTTCGGGATTCTAAATTGGTCCGAAAACTTTGGACCAGTTGGAGCTATTTTTGTAACCCCTCTCCCATATAATGAAAACTAGAGTACATAATGAAAATCAGGCCATAATAGTAATTTAAGATAAAAAAGTTAGCTATCAAGTGTAGATCATCTCGGCCTACTTTTGGGTCCCTAATAGTAATGTGACATAAAAATTAACTCTATAAAATTTGTACCACGTACTCCTTTTTTGGATGCTATGCTATGTAAGGACTTTTATGAAAATTATTGTGTTTTAGGGCAAGGGAAAAGTGCAAGTTTTAAAATTTTATAATGAAAATTGATCTGTAATAGTAATTTGAAACAAAAATTAAATGAATTCGATTTTGAACCTCATGGGATGCGTGTGGATTCTTACGGCAAGTAAGCCTTTGTTTGCAAAGAGGGCGCAGTTCCATAGTTGCAAATTCATATAAAAACAGGGTATAATTTTTGTGCTCTATGGTAAAAATAAGAATATTGTTAGACAAGAGGGTGTAGGGTGTTTAATTAATAATCGGCCTAGCTCGACCATAATATTTGCACTTGTCTTTTGATTACATATTTCTGTTTTCAAATTATTTTCATTATGTATTACATTCATTGCATAGGAAAAGGAATAGTAGTTATATTCTCTCTTGAAGCGAAAGAAGAAATGAGAAAATTGCATTAATATTGTGAAGAAACCTGACAAAGAACGAATAGAGAAACTGTGAAATTAAATTTTACTTGACCTGTAATTAAGGATATGCCTGTAGTTGTACTTATTTTTAACTGACATTCGAAATGAAATATAAAAGATGCGAATATAGAGAATACCCGCATCTTTCTTAGGTCGAGATGGTGCATGAAACAAATATAGTACATTTTTAATTATAAGAGAATAAAAATACATATAAAAAAAAACGAAACAATAATTTTTCTATTTTTGCTCATTTTATTCCTTTTTCCTCTGTGGTGACATTAATGCATTAATGTTTCTCCAGTGGCCTAACAATTAAACATCGACGTACTTTGTGTGGTCCCATGTCAGAGGGCTACGAATCACGAGCACTGCCGACAGAGTACAAAGAAGACCACGATAATCACCGTAATCAGCAAGTGTACAGTGCTTCACCTGTTAAAACTGTGGACAAAGCCAATGAATCAGGTACGCGCGCACTTAGGAGACTTGTATAAAATAAATCTTTTATTTTTTCAATGACTTTTAAGTTTTAATTTTTCTTCATATTCGATATACATACAATATTATCTCTTGAAAATTTTCAATTTTCTCTCAATTATAAAAAAAAAGAAAAGAAAGTAAACGGGAAAATAAATTAAAAAAATGAAAAAATAAAAAAGAAAAGGAAAACTGTGTGCGTGATAAACTGTTAGAGCACGTAGTGCTTTTTTAAATCTTACTTGCTTTACAAAATGTAACGGGTTTTTTACTATCACTCTATATTTCCTGTTTGGTTATGCTTTCCCATACTTAGAAATGTACGAGATCTCCCCTTACGCAACGTTTAGTGTTAATGGCGGTCGCACTGGGGCGCCCGCTAAGACATCAACACGAGGCATGGCTGCCTCTCCTTTAGATTACACAATGCAATTTAAGACATTCGGTCACCCGGAAGGAGAAAATCTTAATGCCACCGCTTATCCTTTATTGCCATCATCCGGTTTCGGTCACATCAAATCGAAATCAAGTTGGCACAAACAGCGTTACTATAATACAGACGGTAAAAAACTATTTTAGAAAACGTTAAAAAGGGCTACAAAACAATGGTGCATTTCTTTCCCCCTAATAGATGATTCTACTTTAAGTAAATCTTTAACTTTGGTGGCAGGTTCTCAAACGGGTCATACAAAGAAATCTGGTCGGTCTGACGGTGGCCGCAATAATAGCAAATCAGCTGGGGGCACCACTGGAACGACCAGTAGTGCGGGGGCCGGTGGTGGGCATTGTGAGTCTGAATCAGATACTAGCATTAGTCCTAGTACTGAATTTTCAAATATGCCTACCTATAGAGTTCCTTGTAAATCATCACGCAACTCGGACGGCCGTAGTGGAGTAGGTGCGTTTTCTATTTGCCTTTCAGTTAACAAACCATGTAGCGTAAGTTTGTTTTGTGTGTCTTCTCTCAATAGATATGTTTAGGCCAGATTCGTCTACTGAATCAAATAATGATCAATCGTCACCGGTAGAAAGGAGAGCCAATTCGCAACGTTTCACCGCTGGCAGCGGGGCTAGCGGAGGTAAAGATAATACCACTAGTTCTTCGTCATCATCAGCTGATAAACGTATTCATCCACGCAATCGTAAACATCAAGGCCAGCAACAGCAATCGCAAATTATTGTCAAAGATTCGTTGGAACGCCGTTTACGTTCTGGAAGTAACAACAGGTAGTTCAGGTACCTAAACCCCAAACTCCAAAAAAAAAAAAATGAAAAAAAAAAACCAAGAAAAAATGGAAAGCTTGAATTTTTATACAATATGTGTGTAACAGTAATAACAATAACAACCAAACATTGGCCATTGATTTTAAGGAAAATGGATGTTTGGGAAATATTATGGAATATATATTTTTATATATATATAATATATGCATATAATATATATGTGCAGTCAAGTCTCCTATAACGTAGTGTTTTTCTAGTAACGCGATTTTCATATAACGCGGAGCGAAGATTGCTACAGCTCTTCTATAACACGGTCTCCATGTCACGACTTTTTCACACAAGAACAAACGGTTTGAAAAATTTACCTATGGCTACACAAAGCCATATTCGAAGTGTTATATCAATTAATTTCCATAGAGTTGGATTTGGCTAAGATTTGAAGAAGAATTTGAAGAAACTTTGTTTCCATTAAAAGAAGTTTGGATAGAATTCCAGAAAACCGCTTTTGAAAACCTAGAAGAACTTTGCTTTTGCAAAGTGAGGGGGACTATCCAAGTAGAATGTAGGGAAATGAAAAGGGTAGATTACTAATATTGGGCAATGACGATCAATAATAAAACTACGTAATCTCCAACTTCTATTGCAAAATTTTGTTTATTAACCGCATCAACCGCAAGCTAGTTGGAGGTAAGAAGCAGTGTAACTGCTGTTCTGAAAGAGATTTCGTGTTAAGAGTGCAGTTTTCATAAAGATCTGAATAAGTCTGGTTTATCTATAATTTGTACATTTGTTCGTTGCCTTATAAAGCGGTACGAATTTATTCCATTTGTATGAATAGCGAGTGTCTTATAACAAGGTATGCCTCATAAGGCAGGTTCCATAGAATTCATTTTCTGATTTGAATTAATTTTGAACATCATCGCGAATCACGTGGTTTTCATAAAACGCGATACGAATTAATCGCATTATAAGCGACTTGACTGTGTGTTTGTCATATCTATCTATCTATAGATTGTGCGTCCAAAGTTAGAAAAATTTTTCGTATTTTGTCTTTTTGGCCTAAAAACTTGTCTATAATTGGCCAACAATTCGTTTAATATCTGATTTAGGGTGCTATTAATTTATATAGCTCATTATGCGGTCTTTTCTATAAATACCATTATTTTTCCCTGTATCTTAAATTTTTTTAGTTTAAACAGTGAAATTAACAATTCAGAAACATCAGCCTCTATAGCTGCGACCATTGCAGCCATGACCGGAGTGAACGGCAATATGGGCTTTCGTCCACCCACCGGTTTTATGGATTCACGTGAGTTCAGTGAAGCCGAATGTGATCACGAACAACGGGCGTTGGATTTGGAAGTACAACGAGTTATGGAAAATACCGATGGTCAGTTAAGCAAAGTTGACAGAGAAGAACTCAGCTCACTATTAGCGCGATATCATGAGAAGAAAGAACAAGAACGGCAAGAGTTTACTATACACGTATAGGACGATGTTCAATGTACAGACGAATGATGACGGGCTTTGAAAACGAGTAAATGATGTAGTAAATGGAGAGAACGAAGAATTGAAAGTATAAAAGAAGAAACCTCGTAAAAATGACAAACAAAAGTAGTTCAATAAAATAAGCATAAGTAGGTCAAAAGCAAGATATAAATGAAGAGAGTAATGGAAATATTTTTCATTTTATTATAATTATTATCTATGATATAAAAGATAGATTAACTTAAGGAAGTGATAGATGATAAGAATATTTTTTTTTTATTTATTAAAGTAACAAAGCATTTTATCGCATTTAAGTTTCAGTTTTTAAAAATTTAATCGTCGAACCTATGATATTAAATTAACCTTATATTAGATATTTCTACGATCGTAAATGAAATTTTAGAAATTATTTTTGATCTATAAGTCTGATTTTGAAGACGAGGAGTAATAATACTCTTTTTCTTACCCACCAAGAATAGCAGCGTCCAGACTGTTAAGTAAGCTCCTATTATTAATTGCTTACATAACTATTTTAGTTTGTCTAAGAATAGGTTTTATTCTTGCACATTGCAATATAAACTCAAATAAATGAAGAAGAGTTTACTCTTCTTTCCTGTCCAGCTTCTAAACATCGCTAAACATTCATAAAAATTCATAGCAGACCTTTTTGTTAATCATGGGCTCGTTAACAAGCCTATCATCTTGTGATAAATATCAACCTGACGAACGCTATATCTGGTAAGGTGCGGGGCAATTTGTGTGTCTTCTGGAAAAATTAAATATTCCATCGATATGCAGACAGACTAGACTGATGGACGGATAAAAAGAAATTTAACATTTATATGTTCTACATGACCTCCGGGATTTTTTTGTGGGAATGACTTTGTGCTAAGAATATATGTACATAAAGATTTTACTACTAATTGTACTTACGCCCATTATCAAAGACGTGCATGGGATATTATTCTTGATAAACGTAAGATTCTGAGTCCAAGTTGATCACCAATCTGTCTGCTTGTCGTTGCAAAGCTCACGGCTGCAAAACTTGAAGTAATTACAACTTTATTTATACTCTTTTAGCCGATGATCACAACATATCTTTATGAAATGGGCGTGTTCAGTGCTTCAGTGCTTTTTTATTGACTATGCTACATTCACAACTACTTCCGCGACAAGCAAAAAACAACTTGTACCTCGGCTATAAGATCCATTTACAATATAGAGTCACAACCATTTTCAGGCTATAAATGATATTAGTTTGAAACCTTAAGGTAAAGGTAGCCATGTTGGCCGATTTTGTGGTAATAGTCTATGCTTCCAGAGGCTGTAAAAGAAAGATATCCATTTTAAAGCGACTATAGCTTTATTAACAGTTTAAATTGACTTTAACTTCATACGGCATTGGGCTGCGCTGTGCCTATTGGATACCAAACAAGAACTAATGAAAGTTTTACTTTACCTATTTCAATGTTAACTGTGATAAGTTACGATCTTATGTTCTAAACAGCACTAAATGTATAAATAATCATGGCACTACCTTTCCAAAAATTTTCAAAACCAATTCTTAAAAAAATAATTTAGTAAATTCCTTATAAATGAAAGAAAAATTCCTATTCACTGGCCATCATATAAACGATGTCCCAAAATTTACGCAAGATTTGATTTAAATAGAAAATAGAGTTTTTTTCTTTAATTGTATTATTTCTACTGAGTCGTAGAGTATGTAGGACAGGGTTATGTGTGGAATAGCACATCTTCTATCGCATTTTTCCATAACAATTTTGCATAGATGCGGCTGAATTTCGTTGTTCGAGCTTTGAATCTCCTCCTTTAATGAACGGATGGTTGTGAGCTTCTTGGCACAGACTTTCGACTTCAAATAACACTATTTTTCAATCACTCTCTCCACAGTTGGCGAAATTCATTCAATATCCCGATCCTATTTTATACAAAATTTCGAACTGTGTCCGCCAAACTTTCATTATTTTTGAAATAAAGTCCTATCTGTCTGGTAGGAGATAATTTGTGTTTGTTAAATGTCGGTACTCACATATGCGGTAGGTGAAATTTGAAGTGGCTTAAGGCTCTGCTTGGAGCTGCTCTTGGTCCGCTGGTATTTTCACTGCATTTAAATAACTCGCTTAGTGTGGCTGAGTCGGGAGTATGCTTGGTGTACGCTTTCGAAGACGATACTCAGTTGTTGTTTCATGGCACTCAGTTAAAAGATGCATTATAAGTGATTATTCATGACACTTTAGACCGGGTTGAACGCCGTATGAAATCAAACTCTGTGCTGTTGAATATCGCGAAATCAAAAATTATGAGATTTGGATCTCGCCGATATGAATGAATTAGAATCTGTGGACAAATTAAAAATTTTGGGTGTTATTATTGATTGGTGACGACACTGACACATTGATGAAATTTTTTTAGTATTCGGATTTTTTAGACGGATGTACTGGCACAATATGTTTCTGCCCTATCATGTAAGGTATAACGTGGCCCATCCCCTGATAATGTCACAGATGTGCTACTGTAGGTGTCCTACATAGGGAAGTCTATTTGTGTTCGATAGTTGGTAATGTTCATAGCATTAAGCTGTTGGTGAATAAGATTGCTACGTTTGTGTTTGGTGTAAGCCATCATAATTCTGTCTCTGATCAATATGGAAATCGACATTACAATCATATGTCGCGGCATCTCAATAGCTTCTTAAAATGTTTTTTTGACAATTTCCTGACTGTATGATGAAAGCAGCTTTTGGCTCAAAGATTTAACTTTTTATGTCTCTCAAGGAGCGCGCAAATATTTATTGCCTTAATAAGTAGTTCAGCCTTTGGGAAATCGTTTCTGATCACGGTTGCTCACTCTTGGAACCATTTATCCAATGAATTACGATCCTTCTCTCATTCTACACCCGTGTACAAAAAAAGCTCCATTGAACATTACAATGGAACTTTCATCCAATTTTTTTGTATCCATTGTTGACATTTGACCTTGGCGCCCGTTTCTGGTTGTTAAATCTTCCAGGTACTAAATGTTATAGATTCGAGCTGCTAACAAAACTATAGTGTTCGTTGTAAATGTCATTATACGGATTCGGAGTTGCTATGTAGAAAAAATAACATGAATATGCTATGTATTAAGTATTTTGGGTACAAAGGATAATAAATAAACTAAAAAAAAACAATAAATATTCAACAATGAAAACGCAATGCTCTCTCGGGTAATGGCTGCATTTTTACTAAACCTAAACTATCAGTTACCATAACTGCCGTTTTTTAGGACCGTCAACGCTTTACCGCACAGATGGCCATGAGATGTCATTTTAAGTTTTAATGCTAAAAACATTTCGTACTCATCAGGCACTAATGTTTCTTCTGGTTTTAATATTTTAAGGGAGAAGAATTTCAGTCATATTCGCTTATTCTGCACTTTCCTAAGTCCTCTTCGCATTTAGTCAATCGAAATCGTTCAATTTCTTGTATTCCGTTTCACGTTATTCTTGTGTTCTTAGTGGTACAAGTTCATCTTTACAGTTTTTGTATTTCATTGCACTTCCCGTAATATTATTTATTTATGTATTGTCTGCCGATTTTGTGAACAAATTTACAAGCTGGGGATTTGAAGGGGGCATGATAACTTAGATCCCAAGCTGCCTTGAACCCGCTCCTATTGGGTTGTCAGTCGCAATCTTTTGCCTTTACCATATCTACTCTTGATCCCCATAACATGATTGACAAAAACTTCGGCTTACTTAATTATCGGTACACTTACCATTTTTTAGGAATTAATCCCGCAACTAATTTTCACTATTCTCTTTCAAAGTAAAGATCTTAAATATGGTCCCAAAAAACATGCGAAAAAAGCTTACGGAATGTAGTAATCGATTGTGTTAAATCAATAACTTGCTTCAAAATTATTTGTCCCGCACACCACCATCCAAAGAGGTTAACAAGCTTTTTGAGATATTAATGCAAATGTACTAAGACCGCAATCTTAATCATTAGAATTCGTATATTCACCTAAAGTATGTAAGATAAATATCTTGAATGTATCTCCTGTAAATATGTTATACATAAAATAAGTCAACCTCCATAAAACCCATAAAACGTACATTAACTGAATTTATTCATATTGTTACAGTGCAATTAGTGTTATCTCTCTTGTTTTTTACTTTACATGTTTTTTTTTTTTTTTGTATGTTGCGTTTTCGTTTTTGATGCATATCTGCAGTAATTGCATTTGATATGCAAATGATTATTTATAAAATTTTTGCATAGAATTTGTAATAGAAACAATATCAACTGTACTGCTGTGCGTTTAAATTAATTATTGAAAAAAAAAAATTTAAATAAATAAATAAAACTTATATAGAAATTATATTTAAAAATAAAAAATAAAAAAAAAAAACAAGAAAAATAAGAAGCAGATAAAATGCATTTGTAATTAGAAAATTAAATATCGCATAAACAAACACGTACTACTCTCACATATATTCAAATATAAACCACATTTACACGGCGTTTCAGTGCGGTCTGTTAAAGGTTGATAGTGTGCAGCAAATACAAATGCAAATGCAATCATCATACTCTCGCGTGAACATAGGGTGTATCAATATAAAATGATGACATCGTCAGATAATGTAGATTTTTTTTTATATCAAAAACATATGGTTTTCGTAAAAGCAAGGCATGCATCACACTGCCAATTACAAGGATTTTTCGAATTAAAGTCGATTCGAATATAGTTCGATTATATGAATTCCAAGTTGGGCTTAAAGATCATATGACATTCTAAAGCAAATCTCATATGTTTCATAATTCCCACCACCTAGTATTGAAGAACAAAAATGTCCAGGTCTCTTGGCAAAGATTAGCAATCGGACCCTCGAGGCAATGCCTTCATTTTTCACATATAAATTACTTAGCAAAACTGTCCACTGGTAGGATTTGCCAGACATCGACGTTACATCGAATGCAGTGATATAACACAATAAAATTTGCATACATTAATAGCTCAAAGAGTAAATTTGACATAACATTGAGAACAATTTTCAATCATTATAGACCCATATTTCAAAGAATTTTTCTCAAACCACCGAGTTCCGGAAGTCCATTTTTGTCCGATCACTCATAAAACATTAAATATTGTTTTTTTTTATTGAATCAAATAAAATACGCCGTCATATCATAATTGTACACCCTTTACAGAGATGAATAGAAAAAAAAAAAAAGAAGAAATTATTAATTAAACTTTAGATAATCAGAGAACGTGTAATGTAATACTAACAACCAACAACCGCAACAATTTTAAATAAATAAGAATAATGCATCATAAAAAATTAAAATAATATAAAATAACTATGTACAATTTGTACGCTAGCTTGTAAAATATAATATACACACAAATAGTTATGTAAATGCATTTATATGCAAAAAAAATTACAAAAAAAAACTATAAAATGAAAACAACTAACAGACACAGAAGAAGATATTAACAAGTGAACAAATATTATACATTATGAACACATGGGAAAAACGAAAAACAAAAAAAAAAGACAAATAAAAAAAAAATAATCAAATAATAATAAAGTGAAACAAATAAATCAAATCAAGAATTAAATATAAAACTTGAAAAAAATTTCATTGAGATGAAAATTTACAGAAAGATTCTCGAGGTTTGTACATACACGGCAGGAAACAAATTACTTGTGTTCATTTGTTTATTTATACACACTTCCAATAACTATATAAATAAGTGACTACAGGACCCGAAAGATGACCATTTTACTATCGCGTCCGTGGTATGTTGAAATAAACATCGCAGATCCTTCATTTCTAATCGGTCGTAGACATTGAAACAATTCATTGTTTGGGCATTAACACGGTTGACGAGTCGTTACCGGACGATGCCCTCGCATATGGATTTCATGTTCCACGTTGTTGTAGAAACAACCAAACATTCTAAAAACTTATAAACGACATAAGAGAATTTACATAAAAAACTTACGGAGCAGGACGGACGGTATATGGCGTTTTTTAAGCTTAAAAGCTTGCATAAAATATTTTGATGAAATTTACGAGCAAATGAAAATCGGAAACTCCATCAATTCTATATATTAATACTAAAGTAGGCATGGCCAAACGTTCACCTAATACAGTTTGTCATATAACCACTTTTCAAAAAAAAAACTATACGGGCGATGGTCGAAATAATGGTCCGATCCGAACCATTTTCAATAGCATTCGTCTTTGGTGCTAGCAAATTTTAGCAAAATATCGCAAAAATTGCAACCTGTACGCTGTATAGACACAAAGACAAGACGCGCGGACGGACAGACAAGCGAACAAAATCGGTGTAATAAAAGTTGGGCCTTTCTTTAGTCCGTCTAGAAATCGCACGCACTTAATGTACCCTCTTACCAAAAGTAGTGCGGGGTATAAAAACATGCTATAATGCTCATAGCGGGTAAAGCTTAAAGAATCGTAGTACTCAAAGGCAGATTTGCCCATTTTAACAAGATCTCTGCGTGTGGCAATATTGGATACAATCAAAGATGTCCTAACATTTACTTTACTTTAACTGACTTTTGCAAACTGGCCTTGTTCCACCCAAAAAATAATTAGTTAAACTAATATAATACACCTTTGTATCGCAAGTGGTGTAGCGTACAACGAAACCAGAAATTTTTAATTAATAATTTTTTTTTATATATTTAGAAAATTTATATCGATATCGAGCCGAGATTCGTGAATTGATTTATCACAATTATATATTAATTCAAGGTAGGTAAAAAAGGTCTTCACCGATCTAAAGAAAACTTTTTAAAATTTCATACATTTTTCTTGAGTTGGGATATATCCAAGATTTATTTTAAACCTGAGACTTTTCAAGTGTATATGTAAGAAAATATTTAATTCTGAGTAAAAGTAATCCGAATCGTTTTAGTTAAAGGTGGAGCAAGTCAAAGAAAATAATTTTTCCACAAGTCTGACAGAGTGAACCTAAAAATTCAAGTTAATAGAGTATTTTTCTTTTATTAATGCTTCTGTAATTATACTGAAGGCAAGCGATGATAATTCCACTAATATGTAAAACTAAATCTAGTCGGCGACTAGTTGCATTTAATCCCCTTGGGATTCTGAATCGATTTGGTCGTCCGTGCGATATTAATATTGCTGGTGGCATTACTCGGATTGCGGTTGTCCTATTATCAAGCCAAGTTAGTTGAACAATTATAGTGTCAGGTTTGACGGTGCAAAAGGGATGCCTTCTGAACTGAATACATAGGAGAAGTTGTCTTATCTTAAGTTATCTATCGCTCTCTTAAAAAGATTTCGTTTACTACCTGTACACAAATGAATCGATGACATTAAATGAACAATTGTTTTCCAAGTGAGGTAGGGAGGGCTCTTGATCAGAGGACGTTACCAAGGCACTTGTTTGCCTACTTCTCCAAAGTAAACTAATACTCGTGGAATATTTTCTGTTCCATCTGTCATTTATTTTAATGAATGGGGCTTAAATAACCTTCCGGAATGTGACAAAGTGCTCCTAGGCAAGGCACTTCAGGGTGTTGTAAAGAATGCGAATGAAAAGATGAAAACTGTGAGAATTCGTTTACGAGTTGTTTGGAAAACGAGAAACATAACAAATCATATCAATTTTCTTTTTTAATTTTTAATACTAATCTGTAATCCATTTACACATATTTAGATATTCTTCCCCATCATCCTCTTTTCAACAAAATTTTTACCTCAGAAAGCTCCCACTGGCAGGGAACGTCGCACGGAAATTTATAAGTCGGCAGATGAATTCATAATTACCGTCGAAATCGCTCTGACTCCTTTCAAATTGCTCTCCATCTTAAGTCCAGCCAACGTCCCTTTTCATAAGGTCACGTTAACCGATTTTTGCTTGGAGACGTTTTGTAATAAACATAAGTACTTCCTAAGGACTTCCCCTAGTTAGTTTTAGATAAGATATAAACTTTCCGGTAACTCACTAGGTTTTAACTTTCCAAGTCTCATCAGGGAAGATATCATGTTTGGCGCGTAGAAAGCTGAGCAAGATTTTAAGGAACATATATCTTTCAGGTAATACCGGTCTTCTCCAAATTCTTAAAAATTCAAAGCGTCTGTTTAGTTGGAAAAATCTACAATGACTTCCTTCTTAACACGGATTAAAGGGAAATGTAAAATTTATCTGCGTATCATTAGAGAAGTCCAACAAGCCGCAAAGCGTTTTTCCGATGCTTTGGACATTACTGCTAACTACTAAGAAATCGTTTGAATTGAAATTAACATTTTCACTACTCAGCAAGCGTATAAGTGACAAAGCCAGTTCTTACTACAGTTCGACTCTCGTATATGTATGTACGTATGTCTGTTAAAAAAAATGCTTATTTCACTTGTTTAGAAAAATCTTTTGTAATTGATGTCATAGAGAGAGAGAGAGAGAGAGAGAGAGAGTGGGAAACAAAAATCTTGAGCTATGATGAATGTTTTCGCCAGGGCACCCTAATAGCGTACTGGTTAATTCCGAAGAAAAAATGCAGTTTATACGAACTCCATAATCCGTTAAATGTGCTGAAAACATATTTAACCGATTGCCGTTTCTTTCATATATATATTCATTACTTCGTATGCATTATTTTTTATTGCATTTTAATTTAACATTTATTTCATGCTCAAGTGTGTGCCTAGATGTGTCTTGCCGCAAAACATTTAAATGCCAAATTTGTGCTATTGTATGCGTTTACGTGTGCGTGGCATGTGTATGTGCATGTGCACATCTATTGTGCACAAATAGTGTTTTGTGGTTGACAAACGAAATGAACTAATTTCAAGTATAAACCTTAATTTCACACACTGACTTCCATTCACATACAAACAAATGAACGAATGAAACGTGCATTGACACACACACGCACACACACACACGAACAGACGCATCATCAAATTTTAAATATAAGAACAATAATAATTCTCTCAGTTCCCGAATGATTGCCTCACTGCCTGACTGCTTGACTGCCTGACTGCTTGACTGCCTTGTCTCCTTGTCAACTGTTATCTAAAATAATGTTTGTTTTGATGTAAATTCCCAAAATTTGCTTTCATTGGTTAAGTTGTTGTTGCTATGGCTGTCATTACACAACTGCAAAAAGTGCGGGCAGATGTTGAAGCGCTATAGGAGCCGATTTCTGCGTATAATGCAATAGTTTATGTAAAATTCGCTTTTCAAGTGGTTTTTACAAAACGCCCGTATAGCTTAATTCAAGTGGCGCTTGTAGTGCTAGTGGCATTCGTATTCGTTGTATTAGTGCAGTAGTAGTAAGGCTGGTACGAGTTAATGAATGTGTATGCTTGTGGGTTAAACATATGTGAAAGGCAACGTCTATGGCTGCGTGCGTGCGTGCGTTTGTGTGTATGTGTATGCGTATGCGTAAATATGGGTTTTTGTGATATCGGTTTTGTGTTTAACACTCTCTCAAACGCCCCATATTATGTTCAAGCATTCTTTAGTATTCTTCCTTCCTACCTTTATTTATATCTCTTTGTCTCTCTCTCTCCCACTATCTCTCTCTCACAGTCATTCGCTTTCGTTCCCTTCACGTCTGGTAATGTTTATTTGTTGAACAACTGTCGATAAGTTACCGGAAATTATAAAACACAAGGCCGGAAATTTAAACTGAATGTATTCAGTGTATGCGGATGGTACAATACTACGTACACTGTCAGATGTCAATTTCGAAAACAGAATTTAATTAAAAAATATATATTCGAAAGATTTTTACCTTAGAAATAAAATATAAAAAAAAAGAAGTAAATTTACATAAAAATTGTGGTACGAGAGTTTTTTTCTATATATATATATATATATATATTATCTCGGAAATCCTACTAACCTATATGCAAAAAAAGAAACATTTCTTCATTAGGTGCAATTGCATATATGTATGCAAATACTTGCGTGCGTGCTTATACTAGTATAAGATAAAAGAGGAGGAGACCGATCCTTTGTAAAGCAAACATTAAGTTTTCCATTTAAATGCAAATTACCACACGGAGTAAATGTGCATTTTGAACATTTCCGTTTATGATAGAAACTCACATTTACTGCCTGCTAATGTAGCTTAGGAGGAGAAAAGTTTGTTGCATTATCATCCTTACCATGTAGTAGCATTTAATCAGCATTAGCAGCATCCTAACATCAGAAACATTGCCTTCATTTTCATTATCATTATTCTCGTAGTCATCGTCATCATCATCACCATCAACATCATCAACACCATTAACATCATCATCATCATCATCATCATCATCATCATCATCATCATCATCATCATCATCATGGTTTGCAATCATTTTTGTTTTCTTTTTTGTTAAGGTTGTAAGTATCAGTCGCTACAGACCATTAACTCAGGCCTCCCAGTAGAACAAACTAAACATTTTGAAATTGAACTAAATGCACATCGCCGAGGGTTGTCCGAAAAGTTCCCAAACAAAGCAGGAGAACAATTCTTTTTTTTTTTTCTTGTAAAATTCAACTCGAATTTCCCAACGTAGTCTCTGATTACAATCAATCTAATGGTTCGCTACCATTTGGCTATCGTATAAAAAAAGCATTGAAAACAAATCTTTTTTCTTGGAACATCTTTTTGAGACTTGCCAGCAGATAATAGCTGCTGAGAGTTGGATTTGGAGAAAACGGCGGGTGAGACAGCAAACGAACTCCTATCCATGCAATTCATGCAAGCAATTTTGCCAATGCCATCGACGTGGAACTCGCTGTTTCGATTGCCACCGATTGTGATACCTAGCGTGCGGTCAGCTTTTCCACGCGTAGATCTTGATTTAGTATGTGACAAACACGAGCCATTTGCACATGTTCGTAGCCTCTGTTATCTTTGCAACCATAATTCGACGATCAGCTACCACAAGGTATATATATATAGTAAAGCGACCAAGGAAAGTAAATACCTACTGACTGACAATCCTATACTCGATTACATCTATTTTCACAAATTCCCTCACATCGATTAGCTCACACGATTGTCAAACAGGAACAACAACTACGCGCCTAAATCGTTGGGATATTGCCGAGTACTTGTCAAGCCATGCACAAACGCTCTTAGTTTTATGTACAAATGCTGCCATTTTCTTGTTCAGTTTGCAAATTTTTCAGCTAATCTTCGCATTGCAAGACCTATACGGTTTTGTGCTTCACAAACGGTACGTGTTTCAAATATTCTTGCAAAAACAAACATACGCGGCTTTCACATACATGTGCGTACTATACAATATTTATACGGGACTTATTAGGGTAACTCAAAATGGCTTGGACATATAGTTTCTTTTCAATAAAGTACCGGCTAATAAACAATCTTGATTTCATGTATATATATATATATTCAACCATAAGTGTTTGGATATTCGGGACGTTTGAACATATACAAGGCGTTCAAATAGTGTCTGTATATATATATAGGTACTTAAGTGCATATATGTATTTGTGTATACGTACATGTATACATGGGTATATATTAATGTAGTTTTTTGGACGATCCATGTTCTAGCTATTGTTGTAACTGCGGAAGCAAACATTTCTTACATAGCTACGCAGATACGAGCATCGTTTTGTATCGCTTGTATCGTTAATAAGGGATCAGTTCATGTGTTGGCTGACACGGTAAGGTCAATCACGCTTTCGGCGATATAATAGTCAAACATTACATTTACAAAAGTGACCTAACAGTAAAATCAACCCTTTTTCTAGCAATTAGAGCTGAGGCTCTACTTTAACGCGCTGCGAGGTAAACTAGTATTGGGAGCAAGCCCCAGTTCCACACGTTGCTAAAGAATTCAGACTTTTAAACGCGTCAAGCGGTGTTTTCGCGTCCCACAACACACAAAACTGAACGTAAACCTTAATTGCTGCCCTGCTGTGAATAGTTTTCGCGTAGTTTTAAATATTTATTATTCACTTAAATCTCAGTTTTCTTTAAAGCAAATGAATTATGTCTTGCCATGAACAACTTGCAAAACTAAGCGTAGGTCTTACCTACTGTTCTAAATAGTATCGTATATAGAGCCTACGTTTAGATATTTTCCAAGACCTTAGCATTTACAATTCAGCTGCAGTCAACTTAGGGGTAATTCGCTCAATTTTCTCCTAAATACATACGAAACTAATCCTAGACCTTATGTGTTACTGTTCTAGTGCAAGTGGTAGTAAAAACGACATCTAGTTTTAAACCAAGTACTCGGAATCTAATGTCAAGCTTCAATCAACCCATTATTACAGTATTACAGCCTTCCCTCAATAACTTACGCTTGTTGCTTGAAACTTTAGCTTCCTTCAGTTCAGCAGTACTATCGCTTTCCTTCAACAATTTACAAAGCACTGCATTAGTCTTAACCATCTGATAGTGTAAACAGCATTAAAAAATAACTCTTAACCCAAAATATTGTTCCAGCTTTATTGAACTCAAGAGCTTTACTCAGTTGATATTCTTTTACTCCTTTCTTCCAAATATAGCCATAATTGCTGGGAATGCTCGGCAGTGTTGTGTAGAAGTTAGTTACTTGCCAGCAAATAAGATGCTCGTACTCATAAAAGGGAACGGCCCCGTTCTAAAAATTGCACTACGAATTGTATGGCTTTTTTTTCCCTTTACCTTTATAAGCTTAATTTGGGTGTTATTGCTCCTTTGTTCAGAAAATGTTCATTTCCGTTCACACGTGCATTTATAGTTGTGTACGGAGGAAAAAAAGATTTTGGTTCGCAGAAAAACGTAACGATTTCTTAACATAGTTTGGCACAATCCGTATTCCCGACGAGAAAGCCGACAAGGGCTTTTTGCAATTTTTACGAGAAGTATCCCCATGTTTCTAGGCGCTACAACATGCTTATGAAGTCATTGCAACAAAAAATTATGAAGCTTATAATTTTCCCTAAAGACCAAAAATCTAGAGCATATAAATGACTGTAAAAACTCCGAAACCGTCTCACGATATAGCGATAAATAGATTTAATCGGTTCATCTTAAAGTATACTATATGAAATTCGAACGCAAACAAGTGTAAGTAGATGCGTAGGCAATATTTTCTACTCTCCGCATGGGGAGCATAATGAATTTTTGGCTTTAGTTTTACTTAAATTATACTTTTATGTTACTTATCATGTTTGTCTGGTTTGTTTATATGCATATATATATATATGTATATTTATATAAACAATATGTATATAAATATATTTATACATCTATGTTTGTACGTATACGTTTGAACATGTGGCTTATAATTCCTGATAATTTTCGACTGTAAAGTCCATATCAAACTGTATTTTGTCCTTTAATATTCTCAAACATGCATACATATATCTATTAAAAGGCATATATACACATGCATGTCTTCATTCAATACATTCATTCATTCGGTTTTTGTTGTACGTATACATATATCTCTACATGAATGCAGAATACAAGTGCATGGATTTTGTGTATACACTCGTTGTAAAGTTCATGAATGTGTGCAAGTATGTATTTGTGTCACTTCCCCCCTCCGCCCTCCCCACTCCATTGTGAACTACTTCTCTAAATAGATCCCTATGATATTATTTTGCTGTTGTCGTAGTCGAAAACCTAACCAAAAATATCGATTTTAGATTTAAGCCTAAAATGTGTACTTGCACATATACATATACATATATGATATATATATGTATATTTATGTATATATGTATATATATGATATATATATGTATATGTATATATATGTGATATTTATGTAAATGTCCATATCATATATAATATCCATAGTCAGGATATATACACGCATACGGATTTGCGCTTACACTGTACCAAAGCATGTTTATATGAAATTGTTTGTAAAAATGTTTATATGTAACAAAAATATATATATATGCATATATATATATGTATATATATATACATACATATTTTTACATATCTATAGTAAATATATATAGTAAACTATGTGCCTAAAACTGCTTGTTGTATGTGTTTTTCGAGGCTACATTAAATGCTTTACGTTTCAGTTTTCATTGCCGCAATGTCTAGTATTGGGAAAAATACTAAATTCTTTACGAACTTTGTAATCCGTGACACTAAGCTCTATATACATACACATTTATATAGAAAAAAGTAGAATACTTTCTTTATCAGTTTCGCAATATGTTTATATTTAGTTTATGTGGTCATCTATCCTGTCTGTCAATGGTAAAAATTTCCAAAGTCGACGTGTTCCTCAAAATTCTTTATTACTTTCAAGCAACAGCTAAATATAAAAAAAAAAAAAATTTATTTTCGTAATAGTTTAGCAAAAATAGCATAACATACAAGGCGTCCAAGATTCGTTTGGAGGTGAACTCTATTTGATTAGTCTTTCTTGCTACGAGCATGAGGTTTTTCTGACTATTTGGAGATATTTTAATGATATATAAAAATATCCATTTACTTATTCACTTTCGTGATTATTATTATTATTATTGTTATTATTAGTTATGCAAATAAATTCGGTATAATTGTTGATAAAATTCAAATTTAATTAAAAAATATTTGATGCAAAGCTTAACGCTTGAAATATTCATTAGCATTATCTACGGCCTTTTGCCACATGGCAAATGCTTGCGCATAGGAAATTTCACCGCAATCGGGAGAAGTTGCCAGGTAAGCAAGTTTAAGACCTTTTCTTGGTTTACTTTTGCTAAAGACGGGCGAACGTATGCGAATGTTCGTTGTCCTCAAGATTAAATTCCAGTGCCTCTGCTCTTTGATATACAATGAACAGCAACTAGTTACTAATTGAAACTTATACCGTACAAGTAGTAATATCTGCTAGCTATGTATACCCAAAATTTCGGGAAAAATGAACTCATCAGGTATGTTTAATAAAGTAAACAATTTTAATTTACAGAATTTGTTTGTACCGTGTGAATGCTTCGTACACTAAGTATAACATACTGTTTGTAATACATTAAGCCAAGTAGCGGAGATCTCAAAAAAATGCATCATCGACTGGAGATTCTGAATTGGTGCCGTTATCTTGGCGTGCCTGTCTGTCTATCTGTCCTGTGTGAAATATTGAAATCATGTTGTTTGAAGCGGTGATACCGCCGCTTATCTTCCTACCTGGGAATGGAGTGTGTTCACCATAAACTTCGGTAAGATTCGGCAACAGTTTTTTCCAAATGGGAGCAAAAAATTAAACCCTTTCGTGAATGCTCTCTATTTGGAACAACATTTTGACACATGTTAAACCCAAACAAAACAATACTATGTCAACACGTGCGCTATTTATTATTTATCCGTGTTTAAAACTTGTTGAAAACGCAATAAAAACTTTGTACTATAAAGTGCTTGGGTGCCTTATGCCTCTCATATAAGCATTTCATTGTTTTATGTCTGATATACTTAATAGGGTCTTTCAAACTTCCCTTTGGGTATTGCAAACTATTTGAAAAAATGATTCGGTGGCGCGTCGCACGTGCTGTAATAGTCAATAAAAGGCATTTTTAGCAAACAAGCAAGTACTTGTTCCTTCTCTCCTCTTCTCCTGGAGAAAATTTCTTTAAAAAATTTAAATCTGAAACGCCAATAAAAATTGTGCTGATAATATAGGTGAAGTAGCGAAAGACAATAATTAGAAAAAAGAAAAAAATTATATTCGAATACATTTTATTTTCACTTGAGTTCATATTTTTATTACGATTATATGGCGACTAAATTATGGGTGCATAACTAAATAAATTAATTTTATTAACGATATTCTGTTCTGTCAGTTGAATCTATTTATTTAATTATATATTTAATAATTTCTACTTTTATTATTACTGTTAATGTACTATTAATGTCTTTTATCTACCTTGACTATGCTTCGAGGTAAGCACAAGCTTCACGTCTTTTTTTTTTTTAATTATCAAAAATATGCAACACTGGTCGCAAGGGATTTCCTTTTCTTTTTTCTAATTTCCTTTCTATATTTAGCCAAATAATTAAAATAGGATTTATATAAACATCGTTTCTGTACTAAACCGAAATCATTTACTAGCTAAACTAATCATAAGCGTAATCAAAAAGGAAAAAAAAAGAAAAAAGGCTTACACAAATCTATAAAACGTGTACATGTAGAAAAAGAGAAAAAAAGGGGAGAAACCACTGAAATCAAACCTAACATGTATTAAAAAAGAAAAAGAAATCAAACCTACAGTCAATTGCATTTCAATACTATTTCCACTTGAAACAGCACTCTCAACGTTAAATCCTATACAGATGATCGCACGACATCTCATCCATTCATTCATCCATTCAATCATTCATTCATGTGTTCATTTGTTCGATTATAGATTTTATCCAAGTATATGCAAAAAAAAAACATGATAACGATCTCTCTGAGTGCACAAAAACAAAAGAAAGCGACGGTGCCAACCAGAGATTGCGTTAAGAAGTCGAAAAAAGGAAATATTCATCAGTTTAGAAGTATGCACAGCGGGGAATATAACTTTTTTTTCTTCTACACTCACATAAATTTATAGGAGTGTGTCATTTAGATGGTCTACATACTACGCAGCCAATGGTTTTTCTGTTTTTCATGGCTATTACCGACGAACAACTGTATACTAACTTAGACAAAGCGTTGAAAACAAACAGTAATTCGCAATGGAAACGACATAAAGCAAACCGGTTTTTGTTTAGCCTTGATCTCTAAAAAAAAGTTAATTACTTGTCCCAATGACAAAGTTTTTATATCCTTCGTCAAATATTGAGGGCAACTCAGCTTCACAAACGAAAAACTCTTCATATCCGATTACTACAGGGGAACAAACGGACTTCGTTGTAATTGACTAATAAGTTACTAATGAGCTAATGGTTTATAATGATTTCTACGGAGTCCTGCGTAGTCCTTACGTAGTCAGAAATCTGTCTCATCGCAACAAGGTGGACTTTCACTGTATTATTCAACGGTAAGAAGGCAGGATCACTTCTTCCAGTGATATGAATAGAATTTATAAAAAAGCCGAGTTGGGTGAAGTGACTTTTTTCGCACCTTACTGGTTACCACCATAACTTTTTCATTAGCAGTCTAAGCGTTAGCCCAACCGGAATTTTTTTGTTGATTTGTTCGCAAATTGAGATAAAATTTGATCTCAGCCAACCTTAACTATTTCAGTGAGTCAGTTGTTTGTCTATTGTAACGTAACCTAGTGTAACGTCGCTGTATATGTTTTCTATATCAATCTACGCTTTTCTCTCGGTCTAAGGCATCTTCAGTTCATTCGACACAGCTGCAGAATAAGCTTTTCTTTCTAATGTTAAGGTAACTTACCCTAAGTGCTTGTGTCCTCAATCTCTCCATTTTTTTTCCGTTCGGAAGGAAGACATAATAATTAATAATTAATTATATTAAGTCACGTAAATAATTTGGACAAACATAGTTCGCAATCAATGCAAAAATAAACGTTTCATATGTATTCACTTCAAACACGATGAGTACCCAAGTTTCGCCTCAAAGCCGTTTTCTTTTTTTTTGGTCTTGAATGAAATCGTACAAGAATAAGGCAATAATACCAAACAACCCACGTTCGCCTCAATAGACATGAAAGAAAAGAAATACAGATAGATAGAGAGTGACACACAAAAAAAGTATATATATAATATATATATATGTGTACATGTATGTGTGTATATACAAATAGAAAAAATAAAAACATACAAATAAAAACAAGTTTTATAAAAACTCGGTAATAAAACGGAAGTGAAAATAAGGTTGAAAGCAAATTCAATTTTACATCCTTAATGATATGCAATCAAATGGAAAATGGAGGAGAGTACAAAAAAAACAAAAAACAAAAAAAAAAACGAACAGAAAAAATAAAAAAAAAGTTAAGAAAAAAGTAACCATTTTTCAAATGCAAATTAAATAGGTTAAGTAGGTAGATAGAGGTGGCTGGCGTGTGCGTGTGTGTGTATGTGTGCAATAATATAAATACGCTTTTGTTAGCTGAAGATGCGATGAGTGTTGAAAGGAGAAAAGAATGATGTGAAATACACTTTTTTTTTTGTGATTAAATACCGTTACAATTTAGGAAATGGACTCGAAGAAGAGAACGAAAATAGGGTGGTCATAAAAGACGGAATACAAAATGAAATGCTTGGTAAGTTATGCGGAAAAATTACTACAAACTGCAAGAATTTTAATTAGAGGGTTCCTTTCTGTTTTTTATCTTTCTTTTGTTTTTTTTTTTTATTCATTTTTATTAGTTTATTTTATTTATTTATTTTTCTTTTCCCTTTTTTTGTTGAAAAACTATGAAAAAAAAGAAAGTAAATACAAAGGAAACCATAAACTGACACACACACAATTCTCTTTTTTCTTAGTAAGAAAAAATATCATCAGGTTTTCATTACTTAATTATGTTTACGTAATTTGGTACACTTTGAAGCAAAAACGACAGATTAAGGTCAGCTTAACCAAAATTTGAGTTTTAGACGCATTGCAATGCTTCTTCTTCATTAAGGGTTTACCTACTTAACTACCTAGTTTGTAATTACTTTGTACTTTGTACTTTGTAGACTATTTTTTTTCGATTTCATGGGAAGGTGTGTCGTGCTAAGGATTCCGCATATCCGCGTTAGACTACTCTTGCTGGCGTTTATTAAAAATAGACAGCCTGTGCAGATAAACGTGAAATTGAATTGATAGGAACTGATATCAACGGATTATTCACCGCCTGAATCTTTGAAACGTCTTGAATATGCAAGTTATTCGGGTATCGCTTGATATTGGACGTGCGGTGTAACGATCATAATAGATAGAAGTTTAAAGCAGATTTGCCCATTTCAACAAGGCCCCTGCGTGTTCAAAATGTCCTAACTTAGACAGCTGCTTGACTTTAACTGACTTTTGCGACCTGGCCCTGTTCCACAAAAAAAAAAGCATCACCGCCTGCACTCGCCATATAGATCTTTGCAAATGTAGTTACTTCGTTGAGTTTGATCCTATGCTGAAACTCATTGCCGCTCTCGAGATCGTCTAAGATCAATGCACTAAATATCCACAATAGTTAAGGTCTTTACACTTTCCCTCTTCCTCTTGCTTTCTTCTGCCCCAATTTTTCCGTTTCCATCTAAGTTTTCTTAATCATCAAGGGCTTTACATTTCCAGGGTATGTCTCGTAAGCAGTCGGTAATTTAAACGTGGAATAAAAAAAACGAGAAATAAAAAAGGAATTAGAGAAGTCCTTAGGCAATACACAGCCAAACGTACCCTAATACTGCTGGCATTAATTTTTTGAAAAGCTGAAAGTTTGTCCCGCTTGCCTCCGATGCTATATTAACGAATTAAATTAATGACGTTCTTTACCGACTTTTACTACCAACAGCTAGATTCTTTTGCGTGGCACGTTAGAAAACTTTCATAACATAACCACTCGTAAAGTCATCAACGTTCTTCACGTACAGCTTTGATCATCGATGTTAATAGCTTTCTTTGATTATTGTGGTTTTGTGCACCAATTCCTTCCGTCGGGTCAAACTGTTAATAGGGAATATCACTTGAGTTTGAGGATTACTTTGCAGGTGACGAAATGAGATTTGGGACAATAACTAGGTTAGACAAGGAGCAATTAAATTGGCCTTACCTTTTTGGACGCAGTAGTACGTCGTAGATGCGGCTCGATGTCTGTATGCCTTACATGAAAGATATTTTTAAAGATGCATCTTTTCACATAGGATGCGCTTTCAGAGAGAGAGAGAGTGCGAGAGATAGCTTGTCCCACAAGATGTATCTACATGCATGCATAGGGCATATCTAGGCAGACAGGTACAACGAAGTATTTACTCTTTTTTTCGTTCTGATCACATAATCTAAAGCTTGCTTCCAAACTTCGATAAGTCGGCACAAGTCTTCTTCTATTGACAAGCTTTCCGGTGTTTCAACCCAAAGAGCAGAGGAAAAAATTGATTTTCGCTATATGTGCTAAAGCACTTTTATGTACTTAGGACATCTTCCGCGTGTAGTATCGTATATTATGCGATATTGTGCCTGATTATTTCGCATATTACGGGCTGTCTACGGCTTTGTACATGTGAATATTATGGAAAAGGTAAAAAACACTTTAATTTATTAAAGGAAAAAATCAAAATTTTATTTTTAATTCACTGCAGACACTAGCGATTATTCTTTGAAATTGCGGTGTGTTGTGCAAAGCTTAACACATAAAATAAAAATCATTTATTTAATCATCATAATTATTATTATGTTTTGTTTTTGCTTGCATGTGTTTAATCACATAGCAGATGCCACAACTGTTTAATACTTGAAAGCACTTTGGCAGCATATTCTTTAGTATATATATGCATTCACACTCCACTCCACCTTTTTCTATTTATCTTCACATTTATATGAATGACAGCGACAGACAGGGAAATAAAAATCTGGGGAGTCTAGGTAACCACTTTACTTTGTATCTAATTGCAAAATAAATAAATGGATATATATATACATATATACATACATTTGTACATGCATACATGCATTACATATATGTACACCTGTATTATATATTATTGCATTGTATTATGCATATATATGGAAGAGCAAAAGCATATAATGAAATGGTTTCAAATTCAAATAGAATCAGTGTTGATGCGGTTGTTGTTGTTGCATTTTAATTAAGGAAATGCGAGAAAACGCCACTCATTAGATGCAGGTATCAAACAAAACCATCACTACCATCACATATAGTCGACGATAACACGTCACGTTTTTGTTTTTTTTGTTTCTAAGACAAATTTATGCATTACATGCCCACATACACGCATGTACAGTAAGTGACAATAAATATGCCCTAAATGACTGCGTAATGCAGTGCGTTCGATACGTACGTTCTGTTCCAAGTTTTTTGTGATTTTTTATTTTTATAATTAAAAAAAAAAAAACACAAAAAAAACTAAATTTACCACAAAAGAATATGCGTAAGATCTAGTAATGTGTTGGTGGTATTTAACCGAAGGTTACAAAGCGTTCTTTTACTTGTAAACAATGAAAAATATGTTGCCATTTTCCATAAGAATAAAGTGCTAGCGGGATCTATCGCCTATAAATGACTTTGCCGCGCTTCTTACATCACAAAGCTTTTGCTTTGAGATACATAGGCGGGCAGACATAGCTAAATCCACTCAGAATTTCACGGTGATGAAGAATGTAGACACTTTATAGGGTCTGTGAAGCTTACTTTTGCGTGTTACATACGTTACGGGAAATAAAAATGAGTATATATCTTAACGTGGTGGATATAAAAATAAACACGGAATCAAAAATGTAAATCAGCATAATTGACTTGACGACTGTTATTTTGCAATTGGAAATTTTGCTTTCTTTATAGTGTGTAGTGAAAACACAATAAAGATTCCGATAAATTGACGTTTATTATAATTCTCTTGTTTCACTTTAATTCTGACTCATTTGAACTGTGGTCAGTATTTTATATAATAAATTATTATGCTAGCTTAAGCCAAATGGTAGTTTTAAACTAGGTTATTACTAAAGTTATATTCAATGTGGGTTATAAGTAAAGTAGGTTATCCTCACTAGGTTAAAGTAGAGTTAAAAATTTAATTTATTCTAATCACAAGTGGAGTAAGGTGTAAAAATTCGTTTTGGAAATCTTTTATTATTAAATTGTGCAAAGGGGCAGAAAACAAAATCAGGTAAACGTTGCGTCTGCAGTTGATCTTAGTCGCTAAGCATCTCAGTACAAGTAGCAAAAGAAACACAATTTTTTGTGCTAAGAAGAAAATTCTCTTCAATGTAATCTTAGTTCGCCCACTTAGTGTCCCGTATAAGTACGGGAAGGAAGAGAGAGGTGGAGAGAGGAAGCAGAGTTTGTGAACGTTTGATTTAAAAATGGAGGCATTAGGCACGACTGTTAGTAGTTGTTCCGAAAACGGGCAGTATAGTTAAAAAACGACGACTCGCGGCAGTGTGCTATGCGGTATGCAGGTAACAAGGATGAGTGAGTGGGAACGCTGAGATGCTTTGTAGTTCTGTTAAAGGACTTAGTTGGGCAACAAATCTCTTTTATCTCTGTACTATTACTTGCCCTGTATGTACATGTACATAAGCACAACATAGCCCAGATTACGCGGTTGCTCAAGGGTATCGGGAGTTTTGGAAACACTTTTATCGCCAACGAGTATCTGAAGCTCTTGCTGTATGCGGTTGAGAGCTTCCAAGCAAAGTTTGGATGTTCGCGGCCACACTAATTTTAGCCAGCTGTAGGCGACGTAATTGGTATGGACGTACTTTTAAGGCTTAACTACTTTATCTGAGTTGCTTTCGGGATCTTGAAATTGCTTAAATTCATGAAAGATCTGCACCTGTGTTGGATAAAATTTCCTATGTAAATTCGCTTGAAATTTACGCTACAGAGACTTGAGTAACTCATGAAATGTTTTCCAAGCTAGAACACTTTTTATTTAGCGTTTATTATCAAATTAAGTTTTACTTATTCGCTATCTAACTATACCTAGACACAAACATCTTAAATGTCTTTTAAGAATCATTGATATAATCTTTAATTGTCTAATGAACGTTAACTTTGCATAAATATACTTCTATACATTCACACATACATTTAGGCTTCAAGTTACACATTATTTCTACAAACCTGTCGTACTTGATGTTCTTCCCTTCGTTTACTTGTTGAAGTTGTTATTAAATTATTATGGAACAAAAAAAAAACTTTTTTTAAGTGATTCTATGCTTTTATTTACCACCACACTGCCAAAGTCCGTGCACACGATGCGGTGCCAGCAAGAATGTGTTTAACATCTTTATATGTGTATGCGCGCACACATGCAAATGCAGAAATTGTTTGTTAAGTACTTGGATATGTTGTAAGTAGGGGTTGCGAATGAAGAAATAAACAACAGCAATGATAATGACACACACAACACATAACACGCAGTACATAACAGATACTACAATTTCGTTTGTATCTCACTCACCAGACAGATAATAGCATTTTTTTAATAAAGTGCTTATGATGCAATTATTACAGTAATGAAGTGAGCGCATGATACTATTAAGCATAATAATAAAATTAAATTAAAAACAGCGAAAAGCATTAAAAACAAAAGCCTGTTGTGTTTGCGGTTAATAATGTAACGGAAAAAACAAAGAATGAGAAATGAAATAGAAAGCAAGCAAGGGTCGTCTATGAAGGTTTTAGTTCAACAATTTCAATATGCAGACACAGAAGTATATTCTCTGTTGTTGCATGCATTAGGAAAAGAAAGCTTGAAGTTTTAAATTAATTTTTTTTTTTTCATCATCGAAATCAAGATCAGTCCCGAGTTTTAGAAGTTTTTTGATGACATCTAACCTACGAGTAAAGCTTTCGTTTATGTTGCATGGCAACGACATGTGTTGGTTTTGGATGAAGAATTGTTTTTTTTAACGCATTTCGGAGACGAAAGACTCGATTTAAAAGCGTTCGTTTGCTCTGAAGCTGTAATTTTAAGGAAACTTTTTTAGTATAGTAAGGATTTCTATTGCCAGGGAGTACGCAGTGAGGATTTCTATTACGCTTAAAAGGCTGTTCGTCTAACTATTCTTGTTCGTGTTGCTTTTCCCAAATGCCATGTTGGCCCGTGAGACATTTTTCTTTGTTTTCTACATCAGCGGCGTTTTTCTGTTAACAGCTGTTAGTTAGTAAGGCATCATAATGCATTCTACAAAGATTTGATTCTATCATGTGACCCTCGCCGGACCAAGGTGTTAGGAAAGTTATGTGAGCGTTACGATTTAGCTGTGAGCTTGAATTACGATTAGACAGCCGTTCCTTTTTGCATCGCGTTAATGTACCTTCTCGCAATACATTAATTCTTCGCGAATTTTTTATGAAAAATCCACGACCAGCCATGGCGTGCCCTTCCTCCCCCTGCCCTGTAATGACATTTTTACCAGAAACGCAACTCAAATCTTTGCCTCTACGTTTGAAATTAGTACTTTTGAAATGAGTACATTGGTTTGACGCGATCAAGGCGATATAATTGAATCGAAAAACGCTTTCTATACTCTACACATGTGGTACAAAGGTGGGCCGAAGTAAGCAACACCTAGACGGACTTGGGATAAAACCATCTGATATTATTATAAAGATCCATGTGTCCGTCTGTCCGCGTTATCTTCTTGTTTTTTTTGTCTTCAAGTTTGGTACACTGATGTGTTGTCAGTCAAGGCTGAACGCTATTGCAAATGTTTCGGAGCGAATCACTTTTTGACTCCTTTCCATATAAGGCTTGACTTTAGAAAATTCATTATATGAACATGGGCCGCGACCCATCATTGTGTTTTCAGTAGCTTCTTGAATGACCATAGAAATTACTTTTGAAGATATTGGCTTGGAATTTAGCACAGATATCGACTGAAGTGTTCCTTAAAAGAAAACTACTTGCAAAACTACTTGTCTGGATACATCGATACAATTTAAGTGGAAAAGTCATAACAACTTTGGAATCGCAACATTGGTTGCGTTTGGTTTCAGTTCAAAGACCAGAAGCTAAGTGCAGACGAAAAACAACTATGTAACAATTAATTCTTCATTACAAATATAACAAGTCATCAAAAATTCTTTTTATTACACCCCACACCACTTGTGGTACAGGATGTGTTGAGATAGTGCGGACGTACGTAACACTCAGGAGGGTTTAAGGTAGAGCCAACTTTTACTAAACCGATCGATTCAGAATCATTTTCTAAATCGATCTAAGCCTGTCTGTCTGCTCGTCTGATATCTATCTATGTGTTTTTGTGTTCAAGCTGTAGCTCACGATTTTCGAGATATTTTGATGACCCTTGGTACACAGACGTAATTTGGAGCAAGAATGAACGTTGTTGAAAATGGTTCGGATTGGTCCACTTCCTTGACCACTCGCTATATAACGCCCTATTCTTAAAAGTCGTTATATGGGGAAAAATTTCACTTTTCCAAATTTTTCCGCAAAGGTAACTAAGTAGTAGTATTTCGGAATTCTAAATTGTGTCTGTCAAAAATGAAATTGGCCCCCCTCTCTTATAACCGTTCCTGCGAAGGCAAGCTTTTTATGGCAAAAAGATCGAATTTTCAATATTTCATTGTGAAAACCGACTCATAACAGTAAATTGATAAAGAAATCTATCTACCTTACCGAATTTGGACCTAGTAGATCTATTCTTGAGATACCACCGCGTATAAGGATTCTCATGAAACGTAAACCCCTATATGCCGGGAAGACCTAATTGCTAATTTTTTATGATTAAAATTTGCTCATCCTAATAATTGAATAAAAAATGAAGGTGACCTTATTTGAACCATATGGGCCTATTTTTGCCCCATTCCATACAAGATATCTCGTGATATCTTAATAATGGTAGGGAATTTGGATTACATTGGTCTACTTTTTTTTTGGGCGCTACCACGAAACGCAAACTCTTATGGGGAAAGACAATCTAACCTTCCACTATGCAGTCTTTCATGAAAATAATTAGTACTTTTTAGTGTGCTGTTACCCAAACGAGCGAATAACTGTACTAAGGTAAGTAGTATAGGGTATGTAAAGATCTGCGTCGTCCGACTATAATGGTCTTACAATACATTTGTGAAAATTTCCATTGCTCGTCCATATACGCCGACTTTATAGATTTTTTTTTGGTTCCCAAACTTTAGAGAGTCGAATATATTTCATGCACGATATTATATTTGACATTTAGGAGATATTTTTTTGAAAATCATTTTTAATGAGTTTTCGTATAACGTATGTAACATAATCATTCATAATTGGTAGAGATTAGACCATGAGGCAGGAATACGTAATGGATATGAACATTTACGGTTCTTTGCGATTTAGTTGCATTTATGTGTAAAAATGCTCATCATTTGCATGCGTTAATTTTGTATAAAACCTAGAGGGCTCCAAGTTAGTAATTAATTTGTTGAAAAATGTTTGATATGCTCATACAGTAACTTCACTAACGGTATTAAAAGCATTTATTGACATAATGATTAAATTTTCTACTTTTGAAGCGAACGTTCGCTCAATTCCATGCCATTTGATTATAATTCAGTTTCATTGACATTTATTACTGGATTTTATACGCTGTACGTACGTACTTTTGCATATTTTATTTAAATGAACTCCTCAAAGCAAATAAACGAATGGAAAACAGTTTACTCAAATTCTTGCCCATACTCGAGAGCTTAACTTATATTCTCTAAATCTTTATTAAGTCCTACAGTGAATGTGTTCCAAATTCACATTTGCTTAACATACAAAAATTTGCTGCGAATTTTGCTTACATTTTGCATGTACAGCATAGATGTAGATATGTAGAGATGATGGCGGCATCCATTTCCATATGCTATAAAATGCTATAAACTCAAACGAACCTAAACTTTCAAATGATTTAATCATGGTCATCATCGTACGTAATTATTAGGGGAATTCTGTGTGTGTGCGTGTGTAATGCTAAACATTCCCCGCCACATATCAAGTTTCCTTCTTTTTTTTTTTTTTTTTTTTTTGTTTTTAACATTATTTGCCTTCTACTGTACAGGCTTTTTTGCATGACTCTTGTCGTAATCCTCCTGGCGCAAGTATAATCTCTTCCGGACCTAACGCAAAAAAGAAAACAAACGAGAATCGTTGATGAAATTGTCACTATTTAAAAAAAGAAAAAAAAAAAAGAAAAGATTTAGGTCAACTGACCCTTGCAACTCATTGTTAAAGCGTCTACCGCTGCTGTATGCAATGTTTTTTATGTTTTTTTGGAAATGTGACCTCATCACATATGCACAGTCACATAAAGAAAGGAAGGCAAACTCATCGGAATGTTATGCTCTATGGCCAACGAGAAGCTTATGTTTGTACAATGGTATGAAAAATTTGTGATGATACTGTATATATGTGTATATATACGTGTACGTATGTATGTATGTATGTACATATGCATTGTGCTGTATGATGAAATTTCCACCTGACACATTTTATTTAATTGGTGACAATTCTGAATATTATCTCGTTTTTTAATTTTTCGCTTTTTATTCAGCGCTCGCAAATAGATAATCGCAGCAGGAATATAAAGATGAAATATATCATTGCAAGCTTACTTAATAGATTAGGCGGCATGGTTTTTATTCAGCAAGTAAAATTAAATGTCGATGCATAGAGACAAAAAAAGGTATTTAGAAGATTACTTACAAGAGTGTGGTCTTTACAAATCCGATATATCAGATTTTCTGGCGCGGAAAAACAATTAAATAAAATATAAATAAAATAAATAAATAAAGTATTGTACTCCACTCTCAGGGAGCCGCCTTGAAGTAACAAATTTCTTAATGGAACCAACATATACATATGACAGGATCTAATGGGTAGATGAATTAAGCTTCCATATGATTATTTAAAACTAATTATTATTATTTAACCCTAAGATCACCATTTCCCTCAAGAGAAATAGAAAAAGAAAAAAAAAAGAAAAGCGAAGAGAAGAGAAGAAAAGATAAGATATTAAATCCAAATTCTCGTGCTGATTATTACCGATGAATATAGTAGGTAGCCCAGAAGTGTCTTAATTTTTTTTTTAAATAAAGAATAAACTTGTTGTTTATACGATCTCCGAATAGTTATGTGTCCATCAACTTCAATCATATTGATTGGTCGTCATCAATCGCATTTCGCTTATCAGAACGCGATAATGCTTTCACTGAAAGTTTCCCGAACGAAACTTTGCAAATCAATTTTGGCAAGTGCGTTCTGCTACAGCATTAGTCCTATCATACATAGCACACACTCCTCTATGTTCTAGTTACATCTTCTCATTAGTATGAAACAACCAATTGCTTTGAAAATTTTATTTTACTAAATAAACATAAGCCTGCTTTACATAACTATATATACCATTATCTCAAATTATGTTCTTAGCTACATAGAAAAAGTTATTTTAACATAGTGTCGGGAAAAATAAAAGCGAGAGATTCCCGGATTACGTAATAATATAAACTTGGGTTAATTTCTCCTTCGATTTCACACTAGCTCGTCAAAGCAAATAAATTTATGAATTTGCATATTACAAAACAGACGATTTTAGAAGTCTATTGAGTCATTAGAAAGGTTAATGTTGAGTACTTGATCGTCCATTTCACTTCGTACGAAATGCTTACATTAATATATGTATGTACAAATATATAACAAAATTGTAGTTTGCCGACAACAGCAGGTGTTTTGCTCACTATAGATTGGAAAAGGGTGATGGGTAGGATGAATTCGATTTGATTTCTTGTTTATTTCCGATAGCGTCAAAACAAATCTCTGGAGGTTAACCATCGACAATGGCGCCGCCCTTCCGATTGCACAACTGGTCAAGAATGATGTGAAAATTGAAAAAAAAAACAAGTAAAAACACTACAGTGTGCCTAGGTGCTAAGTAGAATGAATGCAAAAATACGCGGGCAGACAAACTTCGAGAAATATAATAAAAGGTGGGCACATTTCAAGCTCCTGTACCCACTACCATGATTAGTTTTAAGGAATAATCGATATCCAATAATGAGGGATGTGGAAGAAATGCCTATAAGATATCTTATTGTGACCCCAGACTGTGATTGTACTAAACCAGATATAATATGACGAATGAATTGAGCGAATAACTTTAAAACTAAATAAGAAAAAAGTTCCCCGCGGGATATTGAGATTTCGACAAAGATTCATTGTCGTTGGTTAAAATCTCAAGTTCCAATCCCCGGTCGTTCTTTTACCATATTGCCCTCCGTACCAGCCGTCTTTCCCAATCTAATTGATGTTGAACCGCCACAAACACTACTCCATCTCTCCACCTCCCTTTTCTTATTACTCTTTCTGCGCACCACCCTTCCCTCACGTATAGGGGACATCGCCCGAATCGCTGGTCATAAAAAGAAAAGTAATATAGAGCCATAGTGTCCTCGAAAACGCGTCAACTAATAAAAGCTTTTAAGTATTTTGTGCTCGTTAGTCGAGACGAAAAAAGTAATTTGATAAGAAGTATGTTCCGCCTCTTTAAAACAAACCCTATAAATGTAAAACCCTAAAAAAGTAACTCAAAGAAATTCTACGGCGATGGCTAAGCTTAAGAAAAAGATTATGTTACGCTAGAAAGTGGTTCTGACACGCACATACCTTTTTTGTTATTATCATTATTATTATAATTAATTTAGCCCAAGAAATAAATTCAAAGACTAAGGACTTAAAGCACAAGTATATGAGGATATCGGCCTCATTGAATACTCTACCGCACTTGAGATTTGAATCCACAGTTATTGAGTTGTTAGTCGAGATCGTTTACCTACTCAGCCACTCAGCAGGACTTCTTTGTTTTTTTTTGAACCAAGCATACCTTTAGTATATTTTAAATTTAAAATTTGGTACTTTTTAAGTGAAAATCTTTCTCGTCAAACGAAACTAATGGGTTATCTATTAGATTAGGATAAGAAAAAATTTATACGTAATACATAAGCAGATGGAAAAAGGATAATAATTTGCAAAGAATTTATGAAAAAGTTCCAGTGGATGTTAACGAACCAAAAATATATATTCCATTCTAACGACCTTGGAACTGATATCATCATTTTGATAATGGCTTCGATAGCTTAACAAATGCTTTATCATCCGATATATCTGTTTGACATTGTGACATCAAATTGCCCTCTGCTGATATGAAAGAGAAGATCGGAAGCCTTTCGAATTATGATATTGTTTTCATGTCCAATTGATAACTTTCTCTCTGAAAAGCAAGCGACCTTACGCAAGAAAAGTTAAAAAATTTGCGTGTCTCGAAGATGTTATAGAATAGATTCTTGAAAAAAAATCTATAGCGTGGTTTTAAAGGTTTGCAACTGCCCCTTCCACCTAATATATGAAATAATGAAAAAACGGTGAAGAAAGTTTAAAGATTCGCAATTTTTAATATCCGCTATATATCGTACAGCCGCCAATCAAAATGAATTTTAAATGGCATCGTTAGTTTTTCAAATAAAAAGAAATGAAGTCATGATAAATATATATAAATATCCGGAATGTAGCCAATGAAGAATCGTAAGCAAAGAAATGGCAAAGAATTTAAACGTAATGGTATCGAAAAAGAGCAAATTAAGAGAAATCATACAATTTACACAATGATGGGCAATACGAAATGCACCACATATATATATATATATATATATATATATATATATATATATAAATAAATAAGCGAGACGAATACTGTGCTTATAGCCTCATATATATAGTTAGTATATTTTCGTATAATGCATCGTTGGTTGCATACATACAGGCATACATACATACATACGCATATATATATATATGTATATGTGCCGTTAAAAGCCGGTGATGGTAACATTACATTATTGCATGATTTATTGGTGTCGATATGCTTGGTTTAACAATGAAAGTTGTCAGTCGGTAAAGCGCATGCAGTAAAACATCGCTAGGTATAGCAACAATAAAATCATCATTGCTGTTATCATCCTTTACTAACTATCATAGCAACTAAGGCAATCGTCATCACTCAACATAGATTCTAAGCATGAGCGCAACATCATTGCAATGACAATGAATGTCAGAACGAAAAGTTAACAAAACCAATAGAGATAAGTATAAAAGCGGCGCAGCACCAGCGCAGCAATAGCGGCAACATTAACCAAAAGCCTGGTGTGGTGCGACAAAGACATCGAATCAGGTTATGGTGGAGGAAATAGAGGAAAACAAAGAAAAACTGTTTAATACACTCTTGAAAACATTTTCTTACTTTCTCTGTCTGTCTCTATCGCTCAAATAACGGCACTTATACATCTATATACATAAAAAGCACATCAATTTTATACCCAATGTTATGCTAAGCTCTTGCTTTCCCACTAAGTAAAAAGGTGGCTCAATACTCACTACATAAATGCTGATATGTACTATAGCTGTAGAAGGTTTACATTAGCCTTATTACCGCCATCGAATGCTTGCACATTTCTTGTGCTTCTTTAAAAAAAAAAAGAAAGGAAACAAAAACGAAAAAGAGAGCAAAAATACTCTGACAAACAAATGCATAAATTCCCAGAAAAACTTTTCTACTTTAACTCTATGTGTTAACGTAAGAAATGAGAAAATAAAAAATATCGAAAACAGATGAGAAAAGGAAGGAAAAATGAAACAAAATAATAAAAAATGGAACGAGCTGCTGTTAAAGGAAAAAAACTATAAAATTCAAATGTAAAGAAAAAAGAAATTTGTGGTTAAACAGCAATTGTTCTTGTATGCATTGCATTGCATTGCATTGCAATCATTGGATGGGAACACATATTGTGACATTAAATATTAATCATGATATCTCGTTGTTTTCTTTTTTTCCTTTTTTTCCCAATTTTTCCCCTACGAATGATGGCCAAATAACAAATGTTAGTTTGAAGTCCTTTTTGCAAAAAGACTTTCTTTTAAGGAAAGATTAAGTATTCAACTTATTATTTGAAGCTTATTGCTGTCGTTCGCGTTAATATAGAAAAATATAAAAGTTATTCTCACTGGACTTAAGAACCGTTCGTTTGTATACAAATAGAATGATGAGAATTTTCTTAGCAGGAATCGAATATCCATTAGAAGTGAGAATTTTTTCACCAAAGGATGAGAGATATATTCATTTTGTCGAAACGTTTGCAACACCCAAAAGGAAGCTTCAAGAACCCTGCAAAGTATGTATATTGTTGATAAGCATCAAATTCTGAATTGATTTAATTTGGTCCGTCCGTCTGTCTGTCCGCCTGCCTGTCTGAGTAATGTCTATTATAAACATTCTCCTGCACTGGAAGTCTTTGCATGCAGGTTGGTATTGACAGGCGGTTGAGTCGTCACGCCTATAGGAGCATTTCTGTTTTCCCACTTTTTTCTGAAAATAGAAAAAGTCGGCCATACCCATCTAATATTAAGATAAGGGTAAGAAAACGTAGTTTCTTTACTTTTTTTAGTCCTTTTTAGGTTAACGGTGATGGGTATAAAAGATTCGGTCACGATCGAATATAGTTTTCCTTCTTGTTTTTATAATTTATTTAGACCAAAGAAACAAGTTCTAGGATTAAAGTTGAGCGAGTAACTAGCAATTAAAACTGTCGGCTCTATTTGTTAACGACGGCCTTTTGAACAGAAGAAGATATGATTAACTTTTTCTTACTTCTTATTTTTTTGTGTTCATAAAAAAAGGGCGCATCTTTAAGAGAACTATGGATATGTAAGATGGAGTGCTCACACTTCCTTCAGAAAGTAAGACAGACATATAGCGATGTATAACTACAGGGCAAGACCATTCAAGTACAAAGCATTCAAGCAACAGGGCCAACGCTATAAATCATCAACGTGGCAGATGGCACCATTTTATTGAAAACAAATGTTGTCCATATATACGGCATTAGTGCCATCATCAAAAAAAATTTGGTCGACATACGCTCATGGTATTGCTCGAATCAGTAGCATTTGTTTGCACAAAAGTACGGTCCGAAATTGCTGCTCGCTTTTATTGGAAAATTTATTTGGCTATTGCTCTTTTTATTTTTGGAGCCGCAAATAGGACTGTTTTGCTGAAAAATGAAACTTTCATCGCTTAGAATAATTGTATCCTTCGGATACAAGGATATGTTAAGTTTGTGCCGATATATGCAACATTCAGAAGGACTTGAGATAGATCCACCATTTGTTATATCAAGAGAATCATTGTCTAAGCTTGTGTGTCCCTCTGTCCGCTAAATTTAAAATGGCACCTCTTCTTGAAAGGTTTTATGACATTTCAGACATCCAGGAAACTGCCATCAAACATTCAACTACTTGTTAGATATGGTTTTTAAAAAAAAAAGATTGACTTCCACTTTTCGCTGTCATTTGATTAAAAGGAAAACTTTTGTTCGAGAAGCTCACTCGAATAAAGAGGATAAGCCGCAAATTTTGGTAATTTTTCATAGGAAGCCATAATCGTTTACCTGTGTTTATAAAATATCTGTCGCAAAGCATATTTTCGAATGGAACCTTGCGAAAATTAATATACCTTCACAAATCTCAGTCCAATACGTTTTAATATTTCCGCTCAGTTCGTGATAGGTCGCATTTAGGCTCTATTCAATCATCCTGCAGGCGTGTTCATGTCTGCATTTTTGACTATTGTCTTTCTTGCCATTTAGTGAACACTTCTTATCAATATAATTGACGCTCAATAACACTGTCTGACTTGCAGTCTGTCATTCATTCATTTATTAGAAGATTATTTTCTAAGCATGTATTTGCCATATTTACAATCTGGTTATGTTATTACTTTAACTTCTGTTTTTATGCCAATCTTAACTTGATTATTATTTCTCGGTAGTCTACTCTAATAGCGTAATTTATGATCTGAAAACTTATGTTTTCGATTTTCAATGAATTTCTCTTTATATCGCGCTGATACGAAGATAACTTTGCATTATACTAAATTACCATAAATGATTTATTTAATTAGTAATAAGTTTATTTAAATTTCACATTTTTTTTCCATTGTCAATATTCAACAGCAATTAATTCTTTTTATGAAAAGTTGACTAATGCTTCATTAAGTGGTTTTATAATTAATTCATACATTTTTTTATCCATCGACGGAAACAAAAAGTATAATAATTTTGTTATTCTCTTTGTTACATATAAAAGTTAACACTAAAGATATCATGCATACTTTCGTCTGAATCGTTATCCCAAATTAATTTATTTACATTGCTATGTCGGTTCATCCGTCCGAAAGATAAAAGTCACGAAAAAGATATATAAAATTGAAATTTGCAGTAAATGTCTCTGATCGAATTTCAATTAAATACGAAATAGTTTTTATAGAAAGTAATGGTATGAGAGAGAGAGGCCTTAAATAAATACTAAACCATTTCTTTAAGAAGAAAAGCATTTAGAATTCGGTCCCCATAGCACATACAAAGTTTTTTACGCGTTCCTTGTGGAATAGGAAACACTTCATTCCATGACATGTCTATTCTTTATGCGGTTTGTTTATGGTTTGCTTTTGTTTACTGAAATAGCATTTCAGTAATTTATACGGTTGTGATCATTGGGCAAAGAACCACAAAAAAAAAAAAAAATGAAAATAAAAATAAAAATAAAAAAAAAATATGTATAAAGAAATTAAGACAATTGTCAACGGCAACGCCAAAGAATGCGTTTGTACAGGAAGCCCTACGGTTTTACATAAAGTCTTTTGTTTGATTCAAATAAAATTCCGCTCTCAACGAAGACTATTTGATAAAGCTCACGTTGAGCACCTCAGGGGGTCTTTTAATTATCTTGTTAAAGTCATTACAAAATTCACTTTTTATTGTTATGCATTACTACTTGAATCCCGTTTTTTTTTTTCTTTTATTATTATTATCTCTACTTTTCTACCGAGAAGTAAATAAAAATGTGCGAGTCTTAAGCTTTGCAAACAAATTGCAGTTGTATTGCATTTCTTAATGCACACAGTGCTGAAGAAACCTTTTAAGACCTTAAAAAAACCAACAAAAAAGGAAATAAATTCTTAAAGCAGTAAAGATTAGAACTCTTGTTTTCATTTTGTTAAATAACGTTCTTAAAGCTCCACATAAACACACATACATAAATATATATATGTAGACAGAAAAAAGTAAGCGGTATCGTAAAGTATTTTAAGTTAAATACACTTTACTGTCGAAGATTAACACAACACTTGCGTTCAGTTTTCGTTAAACCAAATTTATATAAAAACAAAAAAAAGAGTAAGAAAATTATATTCGATCGTGACCGAATCTTTTATACTCATCACCGTTATTCTAAAAGCGACAAAAATACGAAAAGCGACAAAAGAACGACATTTTCATGCTCTATAATATGGAGTGGGCGCGGCGGATTTTTTCTATTTTTAAAATAAAAGTCTGAGGGCGTTGTAGGCATGCCCGTTGGAAAATTTAAGTCACTTCTAAATACCTTTGCAAACTTATAGGCGATACCTTAACTTTCGCTAAGGGTAGAATCTTTACCAAAAATACTGCATAGTTGGACAGGTGGGCAGACGAACAGTCGGACTTACTTATGTGCATTCTGAATTTGAAACTGACCAAGAATTTATATACACCTTGTCATTGTTGAAGCTTGTTTCTGCGCGTTATAAAGGTATTGAAAAAAAATAAAATTTTGATACACAATAATATTGGGTAGGCGTGGCCATTTTGTTCACATATTTGTACAGGCACTACAGCGTCGTCCATAGGACATTTTCAAATATTTTTAGATTTATCTGCTGTACAACAAAACAATTCTGATTCTCAGATGTTCTCAGTTTACGTAGTGCTTCAAGGGTGTCTTTCGTCCGATTTTATTCATTTTCCACAGCAACCTGTGTGAAAGAGCTTCCAATGTTTCCGCCAAATTTGACGTTCTTAGCTTCATTTTTGCGGCCAGGAGAATGTTTACAACTGATAGACGGATGGACATGGACATGGAATTTGGTGCTGATCAAGTATATATATACTTTAAGTAACGTCGATCTTCGATACCATTACGGGAGTTACTTAATAAGCTTTTCTCGGATACGTTAAGCTAAGGGATAGTTAGTTTTGAGAGACCGGTGCCATCAAAACTGCCGTCAAAATTTTTCTACATTTATCTGCTATAATTCAGGAGTATTGAGCAAATAGCCAAATTTGTATTTCTTTTGAAGAACAGAGGTGTTCCCACTTTAGATGACTTTAGATGATACTGTAGGGGTGTCGATTTGGCCACTTTCAATACCAAAGCTTCTATTGTTTGTCCCAAATTTGAAGTCGATAGCTTCATTTTTACGGTCAGGAGATTGTTTATAACAGACGGACAGGCTAAAATCGAGTCAAAATTTAGTGCTGATCAAGAATGTATATACCTTGCGGGGCCTCTGAAGCTTCCTTCTAGGCGTTGCAAACGTTTTGACAAAATAAATATACTCCTCATCCTTCGATCATGGTTATAAAAAACCCGGTAGTCTCGTAGACTAACCCATTATATATTTACTTATAGCTTATAACAAAGATTTTATACTCAAAACAGAGAAACCCATTAGTTTAAAGTGGATGGATAATCTCTACAGTAGCACCAGTGACGAGAACAAACACTAAACTTTTTACAAAACGCGTAAGCAAAAAAGGAAAAGAAAGAGAGAAGTTTGAGTTGAGTTTTCTCAAAGATATAATAAACATACTTTACAACAAAAACAAAGTTTTCTTTTTAGGTATAAATTTCAAATTAGTTGGATTATAATTTGCTTAAACTTTAAACCCTATTACAAATCCCTTTGTTATTATAACTTATTACTAGACTAAGCTTTAAAATTATGTCTGCAGTACTTTTCATTTAATAACATACAAAGCTTAAGTGAAAATTTGAGTGTAATTTTTTGCTAAATGATTCACTCAAAAGTAAGTGGACTTTCAGTTATTCACCTAAAGTACATTAGTCAGAAGTTCATAGATTGTTTATTATGAATACGTCGTTGCTGTCTATTGCGTAGTTTAGTAATTCATTTTACTTCTCTGCACAATGGCTGCAAAAACTTTTTCAAAAAATGATTTAACCTTCAGTGAAAATAAAGTAAACAAATTAAAGTATTTCACTATAATTTTAAATCCTTAGTTTATACTCTAATCATCGTGCAACTGTTTGCACGTATATTGAATTTAATAAGATCTTTATACGATTAACATAACAATAAGTTAACCTTCAGTTATTGACAACGAGAACTTTAACTGTAAGTTCATAGATTACGCGCATCAAGATTGCATTTCTTTTCTTAGCAAAGCATTTCGTTTATTTGCTCTGCATATTAATTAGGCAGATGTGATTAACTGAAAAGTGACTTAACCTTCAGTTATAAACCTTTTCTTATTTATATATTTATTTTTACCTGCCTACATATTAGTTACACTGACCTTCACATGTGATTAAATGAAAACTAACTTAGCCTTCAGTTGGCCACCTAACGTATTTTAACGGGAAGTTTACAAATGGCTTCTCCTTGCTAAGCATTTAATTTACCCCTTCTTCGCATTTTTTTGCACGATTAACGGACGAGATATATTAGATACCGATTCATGCAAATGCTGCGAGAAGGCGAAGCAAACATTACAACATACTTGTGCAAGTGCTCGCTGGGCTATTCAGAACGTAGGAAAGTGGCAGGATCTTTTTAGGTCGCACTGCGGATTGCTCACCACTTTACAATACAAACTGAAAAGACGTTTTGAGCTTTAATTGCGGACCGAACATAATTTAACTACGAGCTCTTAGGTTGCGCACTGGGCGCATTGAATATAGGAGAATGCTTTTGCCAAGCATGCTTTTAACTGGCCTTAGTTTTAGCTCTAAAACAAACTTTCCTCGAATCCTTGAATATTTGGAGAAGGTTTTTCAAAGGGTCCTTACCTAACTAATTTTTTTATTTTTTATCCGTGACTGACTAAATATTTAGTTAAACTTTAACTATATCTTTAGTCTTGTTGCTCTCTTATCATTTCTAGTTGAAGGTAACTTATTGTACAAGAATTGAATTTTCTAAAAATTTGTATGAATTAACGGCATAAAGGGCATATAAGAAGAATATTTGCAGAAGGTAAGTCAAAAGTAAGTCAAAATTGGAGGCTATTTATTCTAGAGATTCTGAGTTAGGAGAGTTCAATGGCAATATTCGAACGGACAAGATCAGAACGAAAATTAAAGCGTTGTAAATATAAGTTCCTGTAAATACTTTATAAATAGGTCTATGACTATGCTATATAGTCTAAAACTATGCTATCCTAAAAATCACAATTCACTCCTACGAACTTAAATTCAAAGGATATTTCTTTAGTATTAAAATTTAAAATAAACCTTGGTTAAGTAAAACACTTTCAAGGTAGATCTGGTTCTTATGCGTATTGAAATTAAAAATAGTATTCAAACTTACCACGTAATAACAACATAAAAAATGATTTACTACAAATGTTATTTAATGTCAAAAAAAAAAAAAAAAATGGGTCCATCCTTGCTTATAGGTTCAATTTTGACAAAACTTCACGCTGTTAGCTCAGGTTATGCTGCTCTTTAAATTCTTTTTCTCTTAACTGTGTCTTCTTCTTAACTAAAGCAAATTGAGGATGCAATGGTGAATTATTTATGCGAGAAGTACTGTAGATAGCATATACATATATATTCAGTAAATGAACACGTTTACTAAATTAAAACCTATTAAAGCGTAAATTTTAAACTTTTTTTATTTGTCTTTTTCAGAAAACAAGCAAAGCGGTCTCAAATACAGAATGTATTGCATTACGATGGCGAAGGGTTGTTGTTTAAGCGAGCGCATATTCGGGCATAGATAGAAACGTTCCAGGTAATTTGATAATTATTTTTGCCTTCTCTAAAGGGCACTCAACTTAAATGTTAGTTAATTGATATTATTTCACTTGCGTTAAGTAAGGAGATTATCGAGCATGAGTGAATTTTTGGAAAACATTTAAAAATAGAAAACAAAAAAAAAAAAAAGGTTACAGACAGCGACCATGGACTTTTGAATATTCTACACATCTCATGACACAATCAGTTTCGCAGCCTCATACGGAACATGGTCCCATTCGATCTACTATTTAAGTATTAACAAACGTGGCTCCTTTTGGTTAAAACACATGAGTGCAGCAAATTTCATCAAAATATTTACCGTAAACCGCAATCTGCAAGTTGAACATAAGAATCAATATGAACAGACATCAGACAGGTAGGTGAAAAGATGTGCTTAAATCACTGAAGACAAGGTTCTGTTCATGCAATAAAAATATGTTCAGATCTATTCCAAGTCGCTTTAGTTGTTGCTAGATAATTATAATAAGTTAACCGAAAATCTTTCAAATATGTCACTAAACAAATAAGAAAATTTATATTCGGTCGCGATCGAACGTTACCATAAGAAAGACTAACAAACAACGACTTTTTCTGTTTTTTAGAATAAAAGTGGAAATTTTTTTATACAGATAGTAGAGCACCACAGTTTATGCATAATGCGTAAAAAACCAATTTTTTGTTCCTTGTGGAAAAGAGAGTTGTCCTCAGTTTACGTGCTACTACAAGCATGTGCTTCGATCAATTTGGCTCGTTTTCAACACCAAGAAGCTTCCCATGTTTCTGCCAAATTTGAAATTTTTGCGGAGAAAGTTTATAGCAGACATTACGCCTACAAACACACGCAGACAGACGGAACTTTTATGCTGCTGAAAAGTGTATGCACATAGTAGGGTACCTGCAGCTTCGTTATACCTCTTACACTTCGGTGTTAGCAAGGCAAGCGAAAATTTATTGAGAGCAATTTGCAAATTAATAACAGAACGTCCCTAATTTGTGAGTTAACAAACAAAATGATAGGAAAATTCTCTCAGATGTTAACGACACTTGTATCAACTTACGGTAAAAACTCTACAAGCTTTTGAAAATAATGACTGGGCAAAAAGATCAATAACATGAACTGCGACAAAGATTTTCATTCTCAGTTGAACCAATTCTCACTATATATCGCTTGTGTGAACGACAAAAAAAAAATAAGTTTGAGCAAAACAATCATTTATCTGCGAAAAGGAACGAATGTGTTTCCTACGACTACAGACGTACTATATAATTATCTTCAATATCTTCAATATCACATTTAGTTAACCTTCACAATATTTAATGCAAATGCTTGCGTTACTATTTTCGGAAGTCAGTCAGTTTGTCATTCCATATATCTAACAATCGAAATGTGAACCGAGAAACGTACAAAGTACGTTCGAATAACTTAAATTTTTCCTCTATCCAGCAGCCGCAAAAATTAAAAACCAAGACTACACGAACAACATATGATGTATTTTTCCCATAAAAATAAGCTGTAACGTACTTTCTTATCACAAAAGTCTGTAGTATTCAATATATCATTCAATGATCGTCTGATAATGATCATTACACGTCGACTAATACCTCCGTTCGAACATATTAATCTTATTTCATATGTAAAGGTTTTAAGTCACCTAAAAATCGATCGCAACTTTCAACCTCAATGTTTCTTTTCATTGGTTGCTACTACAGCTAATTACTGTTTCAGGTTTGCACATTTTGCTGTTTGTTTACACACGCCTGTGTAGTTATTATTAATTCATACATGTTCGATTTGCGGTCAAGCGAACTGCGACTGGTATGACTGACTGGTTTTAGTTTTTCTTTATACAATTGATAAAATTGTAATAAAAATGCTTATAATTCTCAAATGAATTATAATTTTGTGAACATAAGTAGACATTGAAAACGCTTGCAATTTATCGCTTCTCGGCCTTATGGCTAAGATCAAAGTGTAGTATCTGTTCTTATCAGCTTAACATCTGATAGCTCCTCCATCGGAGGACAAACAAATGTTAAACTTATTTTTGTGAATAGACGGAATGTTAGGGGCTTGCTCCACTTCTGTCGCGGGTTGGTCCGGCATTGCAGTACTGCCGGATTTCCGGCCCAATTATTAATAAATATAAATGTAGCTTGGAAGAGATGGCAATTGTTGCACTAATACTTGCTTTAAAGCAATAGTTAAAATATTGTAAGCCGAAAAGGGGGAGGGAAATGTATGAATTGAATTGAAAATGAATTTTTGTAGTGAGGGAAAGAGAGGAGAGAAAACAGAACAAACACTCATCTTTCCAAGAAATTCCTCGTTTGCTTTTATTTCATTTATTGAAATTGTTATTATAAAAATTCTTCTTATTTACCGCGGTTTTACATATTACGTCATTTTGTTGCTGTTTACAAAAGAACGCAGAGCAAACATTGATGATTTCCCATGTAACGTTATTACTTTTGAGTAAATCCGCCGAGAGTCAAGATTTTCGAGTAGCAACTCAATGGTCATGGGTTCAAATCTCAATTGCGGTAGAGTTTTTAATAAATCCGAAAGCCTTAGATGATGACTAGTGCTTTAAGGACTTTTGTCTTAGAATTTATCCTCTGGCTAAATTTATATAATAATAATAATATAATACTTTTGGTTAAATCAGTTCTCTTCATACTGCGAATTTGATATTAAATAAATATTAGATTATTAATAATTAGTCAATATTATTAATAAAAACGTTTATTTTTGCTACTTTGTAGTAGAATACTTAGTCGCTGTTCGAACTATCTGAACTGTCTCCATGTACTCTTTCGCAATACTAGCAGAGAGAGACCCTCCCTCCCGCTCTGCTTCGATCGCCTCAAAAAAAAGTGATCGCACTTTATGTAAAGTGATATTTCAGATTTATTGATTATGGTCGACTTTATATTGCAAAACAAAGCCCTATGAATACCTTAGTCATGGCAAATTATTGCAATTACGTAGAAGACCACGTAATACACTACGAACAAGTTGTGGAGTGCTCTAGTGTATATAAATATATTATTTACGATAACAGAAAATGAAAACCGGTTTTTATAAGATGACTGCGACACGTCATTTACTATATTTACTATCGTTTGCTGCAATCACTCTAAACAAAGCCTACTTAGCGTACATAAATACATTACTTTACAAGTCGAACGAGCAAATACTGGGGGATTGTTTTGTTTTATTTCCTTTTTCATTTTATGTTGAGAACCTTATCCCCTAGGGTGTAAAATGTAATTTGTGAGATGACCAAAGACCAGAACTATTTGCATCCACTGCTTTGCTTTCGACAGATTTAGTTATCAGATAAAATTATTTTCTTGTACTAATTACTAATTCCATTAGTGTTCAAACTTTTAGTTGACATAATAACTTTTGCAGTAAACTCATGTCATACTTTAACATAAACCTGAGAATTTCCTAGTCTTCTGGTTATAAAAGCATATAATGAATGAACTGAAATAATTGTTAATGTCAACTTTATAACTTCTCATCTCTCAGAAGAGATATATACATATATGTACCAAAGTGTATCGATATATATATAAATATATGTACACACTTTAATATGTAATTGTATGATAATTTTGCAATTCTTTGCAGAATTTCTCTTCAATTTTTCTTTCAGCAATCTTTGTTAAGCTTGGCATTCATATAAAAGGATATTGAAAAATTTATTTCCTTATATGTTTATGCATGTGTTATATATATATATATACATATGTATTTATAACTTGCATAACATGTACATCACTTATGGACATCAGCATAATGATATTATTGACGTTATTGGTAGTGATGAGACTTAGCTGACAGTTGCAAGCATGTTGTGAACGTAAGCATATTTCTTTTCATAGCAAAACCATGCATATACCCTAAGCTTTTGTGTGTGTGTGCGTGTGAATGCGTACATGTGTGTCCCAAAAGAAAGATGACAATCTTGCATGCATGCATATGCATTAAATTGGCTTTTTGTAGAGTTAAATTAAATTTTATATCCCATTTAAATAGAAAATATTGGCCAAAGAGGGCAAAGAGACTTTCTATCTAATATCTGCAGAAAGAGAGAATAAGTAAGTGTATGCTAGTGACGAGGAAGACTGAAATTTTTACAATAGGAAATAAAAAAAATATAAAAAAAAAGGATTTGGTAAAAATTTTATTACATATAGTATCGATACAAACATTAAAAAACACACACACGCGCACACACATGTGATGACATTATGTTGAGCTTGTATTCTGACAAAATGCAAGCTTTTCAATATTATGAAGTGTGCACACATACGTTATATATCGATGCATATATTGGCATGTGAAGGTTTCAGGCAAGATGCTTAACAATCAATTTTAAATGTTTTGCTGTACACAAGTGCACAATGTACGCATATGAAGCCAGCAAGCATACTTTATTACGTTTTTCATATCGTTACGTTTAGATGGATGCGCTTGTTTGCATGTTTTAATGTCTTCTTTTATTGCTATCGGTTGTTTTGGTTATATTTCGGCAATGACAAAAGAAAAAGAAAAAAAAAAGACGAGAAATATTAACAATAATAATAAAAGAGAAGAAGAAATCGAGCTGTATACGAATTGAAACACCTTTTGTTTTCACTTTTGCGCAATTAGTTCTGTGCAAAAATTTAAAGTACTTTGAGGATCCTTCGATTCGACCGTCTTCGACCATATGTAATAGCATGCGTGTAAATAATCGATATGTACACCATGAGATTTTTAGCTTTTTGCTATTTTCTTGCAATTACCTAGCGGACGTAGGCGCAGGTCTGGACGCGCCCACAGCTGACTAACTAGGAACATTCGCTAGAAATTTGGTTTTCTCATCTCAGCGTATGCTATAGTAAAAGGTCAGCTAAGAAGTAACGGAAAGAGGGATGGTCGGGCAGACAGACAAACGGGTCTGGGTGATTCGAATTACGATCTTAATCATGACTATTAAATTAGAAAGGCACCATAGTATCGCTAATAGTTGCAGCGATTTTGAGTAATTTGGTGACAATTTGAAGTCCTTTTTATCTTTCTTTCTTTGTTGCAGAAAATTTGGACATATGCGTTCTAATAAGCACCAAAGTATAGGAGTGAAAGCAACATCATCAGAATATTGACGCATTGTCGTTTATACATCCATTATATGCCCTCCTGAAAAACTTGCAATGAATTCTTAGGTTAATTTTTGGACCAATTGTAACAATTGACTGTTTTTATTATAACTGTACCCGGACACGTTCTTTTCATTTTTTTGCCTTATTTGTTGTTATTTTATTCCAGAAAGTGATTTCTCTAGCGTCGTCGATACAACGGCACTGTCGCTTACCAAGTCTATGTTAGCAGATTCAAATCTCAATGCGGTACAGTTTACTTTGGTCGTAGTTATAGTGAGTGCTCAGTTGGTAAACCGATTGGGCACACACTAAGCCCGTAACATCTTTCCTATCTCCTTCTCTATCCGTAGTGTTTCTGTTGAGTTCTTTAACTGTGTTCCCCCATATAGGTCCGGGAAAATGTCATCTTTCTAAATCCAATACTCGTTGATAGTTATAGACTATGATGTCTCTAAAACTGTAATAAAAACACTTTGAAATTTTCAGTACTTTCTGGAATTTTCTTCATACGTTTAAATACCCAAACCATTAAACATAAACATTAGGAATTTTAAAAATATATGGACATACGGAGAGAATATGCCTAAACTAGTAAATTTGAGCGTTAAAGATTTTAAAAACTTACGAACATGCGGACAGAACATAACTGAAAATAAATTAAAATTCTTACTTTGGTTTAGAATATCGGCTTTTGTATGGGAGATGAGAGCAAACGGTACATATCGAGTAAAAAGTCCAGTTTAACCTTCAATTTTGAATGAATGAATATTGAATGAGAACAAGAGCATCAGTAAAAATGCTGACATAAGACACAAAAGTTAACAAAAGTTTAACAAACAAACCAAAAAAAAAGCATAAAGGAAAAAGGAAAGTAAAAATCCACAAACAATCACAATTCATTTATGGTCCGATGATGCCTTTATCTTTCATTTACTTTCATATCAAGCACATAAGCAAACATATCAGTGTTTGTGCCCCGATGAGAGTAGGTGAGAGTGTGTGCATTTTAAATGAATTAAATTCTTATTTGCTTTTGTATTTACATTTGTTATGTACATTGTTCATAAGTGTAAATGTTCATAGATGTATATGAAATTATTAAATGTCAAAATGTCAACAAATTGTAAAATTTTTCATATTTTTTACTTTTATTCGTTTTGTAAATCTTTTATCTGCATATGCTGTTGTTTTTTTTATTAGTAATTATTTAGTAAAAAATTTATTTTTTTTTTTTGTTTTTCGGTGCCTGTTTTTAATAGACATGCATACGGTATGTGTTAATTAAAACACAGCGACATTGCAAACTAAGGATTGTCTGATTTTAAAGTTATTCCGCGAAGTTGTCCATAAAATGTAGCATATGGATAAAAAGCATACAAAGGGTCCTTGTTTAAATAACGGTAACAAGGTTTAATCCGCTTGCTTCGACGACGACGAGATTTGAAGAAAACGAATTGTACTTGTAGTCCACGCAAGCATGCTAAGAGTGGACTTGGACTAATTAACTTATAAAAAAACAAGAAAACCGCGGGTAGTATAACTCCTTTTAATGCTTACGCAAGGTATGATTGCGCTACTTAATAGGGAATGTTAGGTTTGCGCTATTTCAAAAATTATATCAAAGACTTTCGTGTCTACGTCGCTCTTCCTTTATTAGCTCACAATTTTTCTACATCAAAAACTATTTAGGTATACTCGGATCTCATATTCCACTGTTTCTTTTACCCGTATCTAATTTATTTTCTATTATGCAGCTGGAAACCATAGTAAAGGCTCTTAATTGCTATTATCTTAGTCACTGCTTCATAAAATGCTGCTTGCATGGTTTCCTGGGAGCTATAGTTTTGGTATCAAGGGTTCGAAAGTATTTACGCTATTATTTAATATATTATGAGCGTATCTACGAGCGGTTCAAACATGTATTTGAACTTGACCTTGTCCGCTAGTTTGAGCACTAGAAACTAGACAACAATTCGACAGACCGACGGATGAACAAACAAATAGAGCCACCAATAAGATGAACTGTAGACAGATAGTCTGCCGCAGAGGACAGACAAGTATAAAAATAGACGAACAATTAAATGACTGAACGATTAACCGGGACGTAAGCTTAACAGCACCAACACAATTACTCGGAGAGATAAAAAGAGAAAAACTATCTTTTCAAGTACTAAGGAGAAAGAGTGCGATGGACGCTTAGCCAGATGCACGAGATGACAGGCGACAAGTCAAACATAAGAGTGCCTGTACGGTTAGATAGATACAAAGAGAAAACAAGAACTATACTTTCAAGCAGTAAGCAGAAACGACGATTACGCAGGTGAAGAAGAAAAACGCAAGCTTTGAGGCACTGATTGTACGGAGCTATAAACAAAGGGGTTGGTGAAGCTAAGTAAAGAAAAGTAAATAGACTTAGATGGGCAAATAAACAATATTAGCGGATAAAAGAGATGGACGTCCGATAGATGGACGAGTTGTATAAATGAGCCCATTCTTAGGTGCGTGAATATGTCAGTTAACAGTAGCAGAGGCCAGACGGCGTGACGGACGATTATTTTTAACATGTTCGAAACCGTCTATTAAGTAAAAATGTTTAAGCTTCACGGGGCTTGTAAGCATTTATCTCGCTGCTATAAATGCAACACATATTAACATATATCTGAATATGACTTCGCATACCTCGACCCTAGATAAAGTAAACCAACGCATCCATTCAATCCATTCAATTCAAGCTTTTCGCGTCTTCCTAGAAATACAAGTTCACTTTGTAGTGATTAGACGATATTTTAGTTGCTTTAACTTTTCCGTAGATCCCTAATCATTTCACTGTGAACTCAAAATTCAAGTTGAACATTAAAAGTTAAAAAAAAAAAAAAAATATGGGATTTATTTCAAGATATGCAATAATATAATGGCAAAATGAAAACCTAAAGAACTTTATTTCCAGCATTTATTTTACTCTCTATATAAAGAAACTTTCTAATCATTTAAGTGCGGTCTATATGTGAAATGCGTAAAACGTTCAGGTTGAATTTATACTTTTAACTAACTCCAGTTAAGTACGTATGCAAGCACTTAAGTTTGTGTGTATGTAGTTGCATTATATGTGGTTTATATATTTCTATAATATGCTATAATAGCAGGAAGGCATGTTAAAATCAGAAGCACTTAAGTTGATTGCATTAACAAAAAGAAAAAAAAAATGAGAAAAGAAACAGAAAGAATTATAATGAGAAACTAAAAAGAGGAATAAAAGTAGAATCATCCATACACAACGCGATATGAAAACCTGTTGCTCTAATGGACATACACATACGTAGATAATATATGCCAAGGCAAGTAAGAGGTAAAAAAAAAAACATCCACATTTAACCTTAAACAAAAAGGATCGTAATGTTGTGCGTTGTGCGCTTACATAAAATACTTCCTCTATATATAATATAAGGTGATAGTATAACTTGTGGTAGCGATAGTTGTAATAGCACCAGTAGTAGTTGTAGCACACACACACTAACAGTGAACGCGTAAGGAAAACTTTGCTGCTTTCAACTCGGCTCGGCTCATTCAGCATGATTTAGTGAGTTTTTTATGCTTTCTGATTTTATTACCTTTACACTTGGCGTTGTTTTCTGTTATTGTTTGAGATTGTTACAGGTGTCATGCTGGTATTGGAATGAACGATGAACGCACACACACACACACACACTCCTTTATATATTTCTTTTACTCGTTGTGTTTTACGGATAAAACACAACATTTGTAATTCATAAAAGTTTCTCAGATATTTTGTAATAGTTCTCTACGACATCATAGCGTACAGAAAGCACGTCTGTGTGTGCGTGCATTTATGTGTGTTTGCGTGTGTATGCTTTAACAAAACATTACATTCCATTTTCTCGTCTGCTTTCAATTTAGAAATTACTTATGTTTATTTTCGTATTCATAGTCGAGCACTCACGACTTACAGACGCATATATGAAGCTTTAAAGCTTCACAGGTTTTTAAGGAAATCTCTCTCGACAGATGAAAAGGTTGCACTGAGCATAGTTGTTATCAATAAAACTAAATGTTTATGCAAAGCCATGCAAATACACATAAAAGTGTTACATATCATTGTAAACATATGCGTTGTTTGTTTCATTTCCCTCTTCCCCACACATGCACTTTCATTTCTGCTTTGTTCAATGCTCAGCAACTTTCCCCTCTTGTGTGCAGGTATGTGTAAGTGTGTGTGTCTTTTACTTTTTAGCACACAAGGCAAGTGCAAATAATTTATATCAATATTTATAATAAAATTTATTTTTATTGTACAAATGTATGTGAGCTAGTAAAATAGTAATAGCAATAAAGTAACAACTATAGTGACTGACTGCAGTGGATATGATGTTCATGTTCTATCGCTTGCAAATCACTGTTGATTGACGCTTATGCTTATCTGTGATTATTGTAACTCTGTAGTTGTATTTATTATAGGATTACCTTCTCTTTTTTTTTTTTTTATTTATTTTTTGATATGTATTCATATCCACTTTCGAAGGGAAAGAGCAGATTTATGTTCGTTAATTCGTTAATCAGAGCGCGTTAGGTTTAAATGCTTTCCTGTGTATCGGTTTTGCTCGTCGGACACTCGAAATCGTAGAAATAAAGATAAAGAAATCTTCTTACAGTCACAATAAACAATCGCTAAAGAAAAAAAATCGAAAAAGGAGCGAATGTTTTCTGTAAAAGACAATCTGTAAAAGATATTTACATAAAATTTAGCAAAGTATTTTGTAAAACCGTGTAAAAGATCTGAATGGGAAAAATAATGCTGCTTAGTGGATTCCAACTCTCGTCATCAACATCCGAGGCAATGTTAGTAACATTCCGACAGACGTATTAAGGGCTTTATAAATATATATATTTCTCCACAACGTACAACTCCGGTTCGATTTAGTCCTGTCCGTTTGTCCGTCAGCTTACCTCTCATTCTGTCGTTGTCTATCGTTTTTATGGTCGTAGTGATAGCATGCCCGAAGTTAGTGACCCTACAGCCTTCGCGTAAACCATAACTCAACCAGTCTGAATTGCTTTCAGATGGGTTCCTATGGAACTTATTATCCTGAAGGGATTCGACGTCTTCTGACTTTATTATGGAGTAATCCAAAAAAATGGCATATGTCGTGCACACTTCGGTATGTCTGAACATGTATGCCAGTAGATTAAGGAACGTAATTTTAAAGTTAAGAGATATGATTCGAGATATTTTACGAAAGCATCCAAGCAGAACAACCGAAAAAGTTATGCAGTCATTTTTAATGGGCAAAGTCTTTCAAGGGTTTTTAAATTACGTACAAGGTGGTCACATCGTAACGTCCTTTTTGTCTCCAAATGAATTCGTTACACTTCGTTTGAGCGTAGGCAACACTTTTTGTTTTTGCATCGGCTGTTTCTGCCCGTTCACATTTCGCATAATATGCTACAAGATGGTGTTACAGGCAACGCTTTGTAAGTGGCCTTCTTAATATGCTCAGCAAATGACAATTTAGCTTCCAAAAGTACTTGTCGAAATCGCAAATCAGGTCTACAATGATGGAACCATCGATCTCTATTTTCGGCACTTCAAAACTTCCTGCTCATATCTTTAGTATCACTTCCTTTTTTTCCTATGCCAACTTGTAGCTTGTGGCCATGCTCTGAGTTGCTCACAAATTATGAAGCATGTCTTTCTTTGACATTTTCGTGAGGTCATGATAATCTTGTTTTATATCAAAATTACTCTTGGAGAGCTTTGCTGCAATTATTGCTCTAAAACTATGAGAAAAAAACATATTGTTTTCTCTTCCGACTCACTAGTCACAATCCCAGCGGTCACATCCAGAATGCGGCCAAAATACGTCTGTTAGAATTTTTTGGCCGCTTACTAATTCCACTTAGACTATGATCAGCGCAGTCTCTATTACAGTTCATGTCTCAATTAGAATTCTTGTCAGCGGCCGTTGTACTATTAACCAACAAGCCATCTTTCCCCGGCCTAACCGATTAATTTCGCTCTTGTTCGCTGCTCCGAATGTGGCAGTAGTAAGAACAAAGATGTCCACGATGAAACCTTGTGGTACTTCTAGTTTAATCTTCCACAGTCTAATGCCCTCATCTGCAACTTTGTCTTTTGAACTGTACTATGTACGCGATGGGAATCCTCCCTTATTTCAAATAACTTCTGCCAATTAGTTATGTTGAAGGCGTTCCTAATATATAAAGGAATAAGAGAATAGAATTCTTTTTTGTACACTTGCTTGCTAATGCTTCTCTGACTACTTGTTCGATAGCGCCAAAGGTGTATCGTTTTTCGATGAAGCCGAGCTCAAGCTTCTTTTCCAATGTATACCATAGATAGAGCTTGGCCATATTATCCAGCATGCAAACATGCTTGTAAAAGAGCGTTTTGTCCAACGGCTTACGAAGTTTTTGTAGCAAAAGGAGCAACTGTCTTCACTACAGATAGACGGGAAAGTTTCGAGTATGAGGCATATATTATATTGTAGCGGCCAGGTGTTAACTGCCAACAAATTGATTTATTCCAATTGATATTCCGTATGGATTCGGGGCTTTCTTCTCCTTCCGGTGTACACACATCGCTTTATGAAACCCCGGCTTCTATCCAATTTTCTAGTATCTTTCTACTTATCTCATGTCCCGTATACCTAGGCGCCTATTTGCTACACCAAACATTTTTGCCTTATTAAAATTGGAAAGAGCAACTTTGAATGTAGCACACACACACTTCGGCCCCCTGGCGACTGAAGTTTCAATTGAATGTCGGTATAAGTTCTCCGTTTGTACGTGTAGTCTACGTTTGCCATTAGTGGGAGCTATCATATTATTGACTAAAGATAGCAGTTAAATGTACAAATAAAGTTTTGCAGTTTCGTGTTAATCAAAAAAACAAAGTTTTATCTACTTTGGAATTTTAAAATATTGATTACAATCAATTTTTTTTATTTAGTAATATATTGAAAAAGTTCTATTATTTTATTTAGGAAAAGTTCAAATCGAATTTGAGTTTTTTTTTTGTGTTCTCACATAAAGTTCATTTTTAATTGTGTAAAATAACCGGTGCATGTTTAAAAAAGTTTTAATAAAATAAAAGCACATGCCTTGCGGTCGATACTCATATGTAGTGTTTGCATTTTAACTCAATAAAAAGTTTCGTATACGAATATCAATAATAACTGCAAACAGATAAAGTTTAGCTCAGAGATAACCTGGGGTTGCTATAAGTCATTATTAATCTGAAGGTGTATGACACGCCAAGTTGTATTTGTATGATCCGAATTAATTCTTAAATATGGTCTTAAATCTTTTATTACTTGCAAGTATTTTACGCGCCAGGTTAACTCAAGCAAACTCTCCTTAAGTATTTTAATTACAACATATATATATATATTTCTACAAGACTTGAATTTATCGCCATTTGCGCGGTAAAGTGAGTGCGTGAGAAAACCTTTTTCATTGTTCAACAATATTTCAAAAGCATTGTAGTCGGACTAAGCCGACTACTAAACACCCTCAATCCCATTGTTCAACACAATTCTTAGTTTTGCCAAATTATACCCTGTATACCCAAATATATACCAAAAATTATACCCTGTTTTTATATCAACTTATTTTTATATTACTATAGAACTGTGTAGTAAAAATCCCCAAAAATCTCAAGAGGTTTTGAAATTGAGGAACGTGCTCGAACTTTAACGCTGTTAATCCTTATTTCAAATTAGTATAATGGACCAATTTTCATCATCAAATATTAAAACTTTTTGGCCCAAAAAACAGAAATGTTTGCGAAAATCCATATATAGCGTAGAATCCAAAAGTGGGCGTGGGTGATCCAACTTTGGTACAGTTTATTTTTTTTGCCTTCAATTACCATTATGATCTGATTTTGATCATGGAGCACTAAAAATTAGAGCTTTTTGTCATATGAACTTCAGTTTTCTTTATTTGGAAAGGGGTTCAAAAAATTGGCTCAGCCGATCCAAAGTTTCCACACCAACTTAGAATAGCAAAATACTATTACTTAGTCATGTTCGACAAGAAATTTTGAAAATCCATTTACAGTGAATTGATTCAAACCATTTCCAATAGCGTCCGTTCCTGGGTCAAAACACGTCAGTCTCCCAAAATTTCGTCAAAATATTTCGGAAACTGCGAACTGTAGCTTGAGCACAAATTTACATTTGGGCAGACATCAGACGGATTAAAAAATGGATCTATCTTAAGCCCTTCTGCATGTTACATACCTCCGCATAAACTTAATGTTCTCCAGTGGTGTAGAGTATAATAATAAAAGTTTGGTCACACATATTTGAATTTGAGGCTAATGAAGCAATGAGTGTTACTGGTCCTCGATATTGCGTTATAACAACTCAATTCTTTGTGCCTAAATTGGATGATATCGATGTGAACGACATATGGTTTCAACAACGCCGTACCACATGCCATAAATCCCGTGAAACAATTCAATTATCGGATGCGACATTCCCCGGTCGGATACTCTTTTGTTTCGGCGGTCAGTATTTCGAGAAAAGAGTGCGTACATGCCCGATGTGCTATTGCACACATAATCCTATCCAATGCACATTATGATTTAATACAGAAATTACAGTTAATTACTCGGTTCTGTACTTAATTCAAATATTGCATCGAGTTGGCGACATGCTATATATATAGACTTTCAAATTTAATCTTCACTGAGCCAGTGGTTTTGCTTAACTCCAGCGTTTGAAGTAAAAACTTTTTTTTCGTTCTCCTCTTTATTTATGACTTATTTTAGATTTTTTATGACTATAATAGATTATTACTAACTTTGTTGAGGTGACCGCAATGAATGCAAAAAATATGCAACAATGTGTTAGGATGACTAACTTTTTATACTTTTTTAAAATATTTTACACGACGATAGATAGACATATTTGTACATATGCCGCAAAAAATCTCCACAGTAAAATTTTCCACAAAGGATGAAACATTTTTAAAATATGAGCTTCGAATGCATCGAATGTCTATCTCAGTCCCAAAACTCGTTGATGTTTGCTAACAATTTACTCTTCACATAGGGAAATGAAAAAAAGTTATTGGCTAACAAATCACGACTGTATGGAGAATAAGTCATCAATTTGAAGTCCTGATTACTTGGACAACCAGTTGTTGTCGGCTTTTACGTGGGTCAGTTTGTAGTTATATGGTAAAGAATCCTTTAAAGACTTATGCAAAACTAGTCTCTTTTCTACTAGTCTCCCAAGTTTTGTTTGTGGCAAACGTTTCTTCCGAAGTGCGGAGAATTTCTATGGCAATCTATTAATCTTGCGATTGCTACCTGATTGGGCCCCTGCTTTTCTATGGCTTAGAGGACAGATTTCTCGCAATGCGGAAACATTTTCAAGGGTTTTTAAATTAACTTTACTTAGTTTTGGAACCCATCATTTATTCATTTTTATACCCTAAACCACATCACTTACGGCGTTATGTTTAAGTTTGTGCGGATGCAACACCCAGGGGAATTTAAGATAGAAGCATCGTTTATTATACCGATCGATTCAGAAAGCAATTCTGAGCTTGTGTCTGTCTGTCCGTTCTTCGCTCCAACTTACATGTTGAAAAACTTGAAATAATTTAATGAAATTTTATACACCGAAGTGGTAATGCCCAAAGACAAACGCTATTGCAAATGTGGCTCGAATCGGGCCACCTTTTTGGCCACTTCCCTTATTTTGAGAAAGTGTTATTTCTGCGTGGCCTTAGATTAAACGAGATAGATTTTATCTTTGAATGATCATCGATTCATTCGCGAAGTTCTCTAGTCACTGAGGGCTGCTTACGAGTGTTGCTTTGCCAAAACGAATATACTCTTACCTTTCGATGACCACATTTATCTTTATAGTTTAGACGCCTGTGTTCGCATTTAATTGGACTTTCTTCAATAGTAATAGCTTACTATTGCTGATATTTTCATTGAAGTCCTTCCGTTGCATATTACTTTCGCCTGAAGTCAAATTCAAATGTGATAAGAATTGCTATAGTTACAGGACAACTTGGGAAAGCTTTACCACATCGCAATGAAACTGAAAAACTAGGCCACGTTAACACCACCTGGATTTCATTCGTATAATATCTTAGCATTATTTTAGAAAAAGAGAAGCGGAAGAAAAACTCTTCTTAAGTATCAAAGAGCAGTTAGTTGATTATCGCCTTCAATGGTTTGCTTTAAAGACCAAAGCACAAATGAATTCATTCTGCTTGCTCAAGAGGCAGGGATTTTATCCTTTTCCAATGCTAATTCAATTTCAACGATACGGACATTTAGAATTCGTGTTGATACATCATCGTCAGTAGCTATTGTTTCAATGTAAAACTATTTACGTTAAGTGAAATTTGTTGTTTATCTTTGAAACACACAAGAGAACTCCATTTTCCCATAAATTCATCTCTAATTTGCATACGTTTACTACGAAAACGATTTCGAGTTAATCTCTTCTTTTGCCTTCAGTGCTGTCTCGAAGAGAGGTAAAGTAGCTGAACGCATTGCTTTCAGAGGCAGGCAGTAGACTTTTACAAGATCCTTAAAATCAATTAGTGAATCGTCATCCCTGGAAATGGCTGATGAAATTTCATGTATTTGTGTTATATGTGAACAAAAGTTAGTTTAAAGTTCCGCTCTGGGGAAAAAAAGAAAGTTAGATTAAATCCGGTACACATATATCTAAAAAAAAGAGGGATAGGAAAAAGTGAGAAAAACAATTTTTTTTTTTTAATATTTTTTTATTGCAACCATCAAATCACCATTAATTACACTATGCAGACAGACCACTTGTGCGCACGTTTCTACTTTTTTTTCTCCTTTATTTACTACAACTTTTATATTATTTTTCCGATGATTTATGATACTCAGCACTTCATATCTCGACCTAAACCAGTTTTTTATTTTTTGTAATGTAAATTTTTGAATATTAGATGGCCAGAGAATATATTAAAAAAAATTGTGGCAGAGTCAACAAAAAAAAAAAAGTTATTATTTAAACATTTTAAAATCCAACTAAAAGCAAAATGGAAAAGTTTTATTTGCTTCAGGGCGACGGACTCTCGCTCATATCCCCTTAAGCTTTTAAGCTAATGCGTTAGCATAGCAAAATATTTTGTTAAGTTAGTTTGTTGGTTCAAGCATACAAACTATTGACATCAGTTTGAGTTCCAATAATATTGCGTATTTTTTGAAATCCAAGATCTTAACTTTGCGTGCACGCTATATATTGTAATCCTATAATCACTTTCTCCTTAAAATTACTTGATTAAACAAATAAAACAATTGTGCTATCATTACGTTTCCTTGGTTTTATATCAGTCCAAATTAACTTAATCGCGGTTCCTTTCGTTCGAAGAAACATACGGATGGCGAGGGGTAATACAATCGTCTTCGCACACGACAGCGACTCGACCCCTACTTGCTCGTGTCGTCGTCGTCAATACAACAGTAAAGTGGAAAAAGGAAGGCTCATCGCTTTATTTTACAATACTTGATGGACGGATTCTATGTTCAGAGTAAAGGAGGGGGATTTATATGGTATGTGTGTTGTAGTTTATGAGTAATGAACAGAGGTGTTTATAGTTTTTGTCTCATAGACGTGCCCTTTTCATTTTCTTTTGCAAATTTGTAGCGAATTTTTGCAAGTGCGGGAAAGCTTACCGCAGATACTATAGATAGATGGACATATGAACAAACGGACATCCTTGGGTGTATTCTAAATTTGAAACCAGTCAAGATTTTATATACTTTGAGAAGCTTGCTTCGGTGCATTGTAAAAACTAAATAGTGGTAGACATGATCACATATTTGTACAGGTACTACAGCATCATCCGTAGAGCATTTATTGAAATTTTTTTAGATTTATCCGCTATACAACAAAACAAGTTTTACTCTCAGATGTTCTCGATGTTTACGTAGTGCTGTAGCAGTGTCTTTCGTCCGATTTGGCTCATTTTCTACACCAATGTGTATGGGAGAACTTCCAATGCTTCCGCCAAAATTGACGTTCTTAGCTTCATATTTGCGGCCAGGAGAATGTTTACAACTGATAGACAGATGGACATTGACATAGGATTTGGTGCTGATCAAGAATATATATACTTTAAGCGATGTCGATCTTCACATAGACAGCATTGCGCTTTCTCCGGATCCACTTGCAGGAATTCATTTTGTGAAGTGAATTCAAAAGAACGATGAATACATAGATTCGACAATTCATATCTCTGACCTTCGGTGGGTCTTTGGTTATTTTTTTTTGAATATTGTGCTGCTCGATTCATTTGAGGTATCTGGACAAGAGGAAGGCTGGAAAAGATTCCTTTTTTTGTTGTTTAAAGACAGACCTCAAAACGGGTATAAAACCGAAAGTTGCATAGAAAAAAATAGAAAAACCCACAGCCGGAATATTCTTATCCACATGTGTTGCAAATATAATCTAGTCGGTACAAATAGGCTTCAGCGACAGTTTGACGACAAATATTGACAACAAAACAACATGATATGTATGTATGTCTATATATAGTTAAGACAATAGTTAGTAAGAAATTCTCAATCACAAAATCAAAATTACAACAAAAATAATATTTTAGTGGGTGAGAGAATTACGTCACAAATCAAAGCAGATCTTAAAACAAAAGCAAAGCAAAGACAAGCAAAAACACTTGCAAAGCTATGCATGCACACACATTTAATTGCTAACGCATCGTAGTAAAGATATGTTTTTGCTTGGCTTGTTTATGTGTGAGTTTCAAACTCTGCTTTGATGTACAAGCATCAGACTATTGGAAAAACAATGAAAACAATCAAGTAAAATTATGAGTGCCACTTGTTGGGAAAACAATAGAATTGTAATGCGGAACGGAACGGCTGCCTTTCAGGCGAAAATTCAAGATAGATGAAGAAAAATTTTAAAATATCTAATAAGGTGGTTATAAAGAAGTGTTTAAAAAGTGCAAGTTTATAGTTAAAGGAAAAGGAAGGGAAGGGAAAAAAGTTTCCCGGTAATGTACGGCTTACAAGAAGATTTAGTACCTAAGCAGAGGTGCATGGGAAAGGTAAGCTGTGGCTACATGTACAAATAAATATAATATACAAATAATATATCTTTGATATTGGATGCGTAATGATGATGACCACATGTCTTATTAAGACCGAACCAATATCTAATTATTTTACTATTATTACAAAATGCATATAAAAAGACAATTTCCATATGTGAACACAGTCTGTCAGTGTGTAGCTAAAATCTTTGTTTGCATAGGCAGGGTATGAGACAAATTGAGAAAACATTCTCAATCCTAAACTCGAAATAACAATAAAAGTAATATTTTGCTACGCGAGAGGATTACGTCACATATAAAGATCGCATTTTAAAACAAAAGCAAAGCAAAGCCAAGCAAATACATACACGCAAAGCTAAGCATGCACGTTTAATTGATATTTCACTATAGCAAAGAAATGTTTTTACTTGAACTATGGGGACAATCCTACAAAAAAATTTATATAAAGAATATAAGATCACTGAGTAGCTTAGATTTGCAAAAGCCTGATTTTTAGTTCGCGTGTGTTTTAAAGAGTATTTTGGTGCAAAAGCAATGAAGAGAAATTTAAGCAAAATTATGTAAGTACACGCTTTTGGCAAATCAGGAGTGCATCTCTAATCGTTTTATTGTAATTGAGTCTAGTCGTAGCAAAGAAGTTCTGCTGTTTAGACGATAATTGGAAAGAATTGAATAAGTTTAGGAAACAGTTTATATACCAAATATAGAAACGATATAAAAGTGCTAAAATTAGTTAAGGGAATAAAGAAAGTTTTATAGTTCTTAGAAAATTTTCGATATAAAACAAGTTTTGCTTGCGATGTGAGATAAATTGTTGTTTTTTATGAGCAAATTTCGTTTTCATAAGTAGTGCATGAGACAAAAAATTTTTTTAATCACACACGCACAAAATCGAAGTAACAGTAAAAGGCGGAGGCAAAAATATAGTAAAGACATATTGTAGAATATTTTAATAAATGGCAGATTCACGTCAAATATGAAGAGCAGCCTTTGAAGCAAACGCAAAGCACGGACAAACAAAAGCAAGAGCAAAGCTATGCATGCATGCTTAATGAGAGAGCAGTACGCAACTTATTGTTACTTATTCATAGCAAAGAAACGTTTCTGCTTGGACGAAGGCGAAGAAAAGTATTTTATGTACAGAATATAAGATCGTTTGAGTAGTTTAGGGTGAAGTACTAATTCGCGGTTCGCGAACACTTGATTTTTAATAAACGTATGTTTAAAGTGTGCTTTTTGGTGCAACAACCAAATTTTTCGAGCAAAATTATGTATGTATACGCTTTTACGAAAAGGCATATGCATCTGCAATCATTTTATTGTAATTGAGAAGTTCCGCTATTCACATGATAACGAAGTAAAGTAAATTTGAAAAACAGTTTTAAGTAGGAAAACTAGAAATACTATAAAAATTTTAAAAATTGGTTAACGAAATGAGGAATTAAGAAGAGCGATTAGACAAAACTCAATGTAAAAAAATTCTTGGAGGGATGAAATTCAATTTACCCTTGCTACGTGTATGTTCCTAAGTTTGCTTTGACGTACAAATATTAGACTATTGAGAAGACAATGCAGATGAAAAGGATGGTTGTGAGTGCCTCTTAGCGAGAAAACAAAACAAGCGCAACGAGGAAATTGAGGCTTAATTTTAATAAGAGACGGCTACTTTTCAGTGTTTCGAAAATATTGGATTTAAAAAAGAATCTTTTATAGCTAAAGAAGGACGCGCCTGTTTGTTTGCAAGTACCCTTTGATCAGTCGATTGCACATCTTGCAAATACATTGCCTAACCTATGGGCGTGTTATATTAGTTACATTGCATTTTTGTGTTAGCAAAGAGGAGCTGGTTGTCAGACGAAAATTGAAGAGAAATTAAACAAATTAAAACAAAAGGTAATTATATAAAAATATTTTAATTACTCGTTGTTGCTAAGGAAAATTATAGTGTACTGGAAATATTGAAGTTGAAAAAATTTCTCATAGCTTTGCCAGGAAAGTAATTATTGAGGGCGTGGATTTTTATTTACAATGACAGTGCGGACCTATTAAAAGGAAAACTAAACAAAGTTAGGAGTGTTTACGTACATTTCATTAGTGAGACGGCAACGCAGTCGCTAATATTAATGAAATTGTATTTTAGTCTTTGGAAAGAATGACTGACTATTTAGATGGAAATTTAAAACCAGCTGCAAATGTTTTGGATAGGTGCGATAAAAATATTATAAAGGACTCGCGCAAATAGTGAAGGGAACGATTTCTAGACATTTAGGAATATTACATTTCAAAAGGATTTTTTATAATCATTTATGGAACTTGACTTTTAAACGTTTATGTGTTTGAAAGTGTATGTTGATGTAAGAGAAAGACGGTAAAGAAAACCGAGCAAAGTTTTGACTTTGTATGTACCTTCACACTCTTAAAGAGAAAATCGTGCAAGTGGAATTATAATGAAATTGAAACCTAACTTTGAGAAGAAATTGCCGCGTTTCAGACGGAAGTTGAGGAGTGGTTAAGCAAATTTGAAAAACTAATTTCACATGTGATAAAAAAGTGTTTTAATAATCGTAAATTTACTTTTAAGGGAGAGTACTATAGTGTTTTCATTTTATTGAACAAGTTCTGTAACGAAAGTAGTTTTTGAGCGCGTCTGTTCTTATTTGCAAAAGTGCTTTAGTTGAAATGCATATTAAGACATAGAACCATTTCTTATGCATGCGTACATATTTTTCTTTGGTAGATAAAATCTGGTTAAGATAAAAGACTTACTAGGGCTTTTAATTTCTATTCCGAGGAATAGTTCTTATCGACGTCCGTTGTTTGTTGAAAGAGCGTCCGATATGAATGCGTAAAAGAATTAGAACCATGCTTACGTATGCTCTTGCATAATAAGTAAAAAAGAGAAGAGAATTCCAAAAATTTTCTTAATAATTGTTATATTCCGACAATTGTTTATTCCAACAGAGACGTTATCTATATCTTCTATGAAGACAAGGCAGAAAGTTTTTCCTAATGCGCCGTGTAGTTTCCATCAGTTACCCGAAGACTCATGTCAATAACGAAATTTCGAACTTATACTTCGAGTCTCCGGGTCTCCATCACGAGGAATATTGTTACTTTGAAGTCCGTGAGTCCGTAAAGTTCGCTGAGAAAAAGTATTAATACATGAGAATATATGGAATTAATATAAGTCCTTAATAAAGTAGAGTAAGGGTATTCCGAATGCAGCCATGACCTCGTGTATGTAGTATAAACAAGAGAAGACGGACGGAACTAATATTAATGACCGTATATACTTTGAATAAAGTAAAGGCTTCTTTCTTTCGTTTCGGGAGAGGCTCAGATAGATTTCATTTTAAAATGCACAACGAAGATTTTGTCCACGCTGGCTGTCGGAGGGCTGAATTACGAAAATGTTTTTAATGTGAACTTAGTAATCCGTATACCGTTCGTCAGATTGTCATCCACAAACTATGGGCGTTTTTAAGTCAATAGAAATGAAGGATAGACATTCTTCATCAAAAGTTATCCGATATAACGATATAACCGATAATATTATATGATAACGCTTTAAATTCAACGTGCGCTTTGTTTAATGCATCCTTAAAAAAGAAAGCCGGAAAGTTTTCATTTAGAGGAGACTCAGAATTCAATAGAAATATTAATTATTTCGTCCTCTAGTGCAAGAAAATTTAGAAATCTGTAGAAATTTTCCGCACAAGAAAAAGATAAAAAATGACGAAGAAAGGTTAGGGATTGCTTTCAATTTGGGAAATGCAATGTGTGGTAGTTCACGTAAAGTAAAATTGAAACTTCTTTTATCAGCGTTGAAGCGCTTTAAAGCACGTAAAGGTACGTGCTCTCAAAGTTTCTTCTTCGAAAACTTTCCAATATATTTTTCGACTTTTCACAGATACGATAAAATTGTCGATGAGGACGTAGACGAATTATTCCCCGACGGACTGAATGGCGTATAAATATCATTTTCCTCTTCAAAATTTTTTTAAGTAACCTTTGCTTAATTTTTGATCACTTTAGAGTTAGAATAAGTAGATGATTAACCAACCAGATATCGAAATGAAGTCACAAATTATCTTAGAGATAAGTGAATTTATATACATATTACTAAGATTAGAGAGAGAGAGCTTCGGAACAAAAAGCTTGTATAAAATTAAATATTTTAGATCGCGTGATGGCTAATATTAATAATGTGTTTTTGAATTTCTGCTATTGCGAGCTGTTATTGGCTGCTGCCAACATTGTAATCCTGCCCCTCAGTTTAGCTTCTCTGGCCACCTATTTATAAACAGTGATGTGAGTTGATGTTATGAAAGACTTTCTTTATTACTTTAATAACATTACGGAGAAAGTAAAGTTAATAAAAAATTCTGAACTTCCTTTTATGCCATTATATTTATCATAATCATCCTTTAAGCTATGGATAGCAAAAAAATGCTTATTAGCTACATCTGGCGCTGGTTGCATAAAAGCAAAAAATTCGCGGTGAAAATGTACAAACAGTAACAACAACTGAACAATGTTAAAATATAAAGTATGTTCAGCGTTCTTTATTTTTGCTTTTTTTTACATGCTTACTTACTATTGCTAAGTTTCGAAGTAAAAACATGTAAAAACATTATGGTGAGCCACGACCCTCAATCGTACAAGACCCTGAAGCAGGGTGTAAAAAGATCTTAATAGTGTAGTTTATGGTTTATTTTAATTTGAACATTTGAGCAGAGCCTTTAGGAAAGTATCAAAAAGGATGGAATAAGAAATGTTGCGCATGCTTTATGTAATTTATGGTGATTGTGTCAGAAAAGGGATAACATTTTAAAATTTTTGCAAGCACACAAATCGATTAATCGACTCAGATTACTATTATGCTGATTAATGTTTTTGTGATGTTTCTCTTTCGTGGTAGAGAGTGTAAGTCATTGCGTTAGCTGAAAGGAATACGACAAAAAATATTAGGTCGTCAAGGATGAAATTTGTAAAAAAAGGCAAATTTTGCTGATAGTTTATAAATTTGGGAAATTATTTTATATACACACTTTTGTCATTTAAGCAATAGGCTGTTCAGAGCTGCGGTACGACGAACGAAAGACCTGTAATGTCGGTTTTACTGCTTATCAAAATTGAAATTTTTTTCTATCAAGAAGTTTCCCAAGAAATGGTCGTCATTGGGAGCTAGATCTGGGGAGTATGGAGGATGATCGTTATCTAGCAATAAGATAAAAGTCGATCTGCTGGCCAATCTGGGCTGCTTTTCTTCAAGTTTTACCATCATTTTGTCTAGTTGATTACAGTACATTTCTGCTGTGATCGATGAGCCTCCTTTCATGAAATCCTAATAAACCACATCTGCGCTAGACTATCTCTCTATCACTCACCATCAGCGTCCTGATAAATACTACACTTTGGAGTGAGTTTTTGTGATTCATCCTTGTCTAACGACTGCGCTGAACGTTTGCGATTGTCATACTGAATCCAGTTTTTACCATGGGTGATTATTCGAATCAAAAATGGATCAGATTTGTGATGAGAAAGCAACATCAACCAAGCTTCAAAACGCTTTTGCGCGCGGAGAACCCACTTATCTAACTTTTTCACTTTCCCGATTTGAGTTAAATGAGTTAATATTGTTTGAATGCTAACACCAAACTTTAATGATAATTCCTAAGCACTTTGAGATGAGGCAGACTCAACGGTGATCCTTAGTACCTCGTTATTGTCTGCTGTGTAGTTACACTAGAATCAAACAAACTATTTAAGTTTCGCGCGGTCTGCGATGCCCTAGTTCCATGTAAGAACTCCTACATTATGACAGAACGAATTTCCGACCGACCTATAGTCAGAACAAAATATTTTTTAAAAAAAGTTAAAATTTTTTAGAGCTTAGTATAATTTACTTCTGCGTGGCCGCATGTCTAACTACTTAACAAAAAAGACAGAACGGTACAATATTAAGTGATTGTCAAATAACAAGCGGCCAAAGTTGTCAAAATTGTAAACTACAAGTTTCGTCTTTCCCAACCTAATATTTGAATAAAAATGGTGCAATCATCTTAAACCACTTAAAGATTAAGATTAAATAACGTAAAGCTTGTTATCCCTCGATAGACAGATGGGTAGACAGCTAATACAATAATTCTCAAAAGCGTAACAACGAGTGCATAAAGAGAAAAGCAACGATTAATTCTTCAATTCTTAAGCGAAACCGTGACGATACATGTAAAAATGCTGGTCCGGCATAGACGTGCAACTCTGTTTTAAATGGTAGCTTGTTAACGATAAACCTTCTTAAAGGATAACGCCACCATGAATTTTTTTGGAAAAATTACTGCTTTTTTTGACCTAATGCTTTGAATCTTCTAGGATAAACCGATTCGCTAGCTGAGGGAGCTCTTTTGCTTTGAAATGTCAAGCTCCCAGTGTCTCAGATCAGTCCATATTGGAAAGTTGCAATCTAATATCTTGTCTGTTAATTGTTAATTCGCCTGGCAGAGGTTTATAGAAAGTACAAAAGCATTTGTTCAAGCAAAAATGTGTTAGCCAAGCGAAGACAGAAAATTAAAAGTTAGCGGGAAATTTTAAGTGCTTATTATAAGTTTGGCTATAGAATTACAAACTTTCGCACCATGCAGAGTGCAAAACGCACGATCTTTTGTCCTTGAGAGATACGGAGGCACTTTCTTTGAGGAAAGAGGACATTTGAACATGCAAGTGTGTTCCTGCGGCGCTGGGAGACTGCAGACTATTGGAGAAAAGTTGTAAAATATTTATTGCAAAAGAAAATTTCCCTGTACGCGTTCCAAAGTTTTAATTCCTAATTTTTTCCGAAGAGTAATATTTTCGATAAGGTACTATAAACACTGTTGATACCCTACAATACTTGCTGTACAAGGCTACATTTAGTTTGTGCAGATGTGCTCGACAGAAGGGCTTGGAATAGAACCGCTTTTTGTAATATCGATCAATTCAGAACCATTTGTTGATTGATCTAAGTTTGTCTGTCTATCTTATTTTGTTGTGTTCAACCTACAATTCGTAAATCTTCATATATTTCGATGATATTTAGTACACTGACATATTGTGGTCCAAGGACGAACGCTATTCAAAATAGTTTGGATCAGACCGCTTTTTCGATCGCATATAATGTCTTATTTTGAAAAGTCGATGTATGAATAACTACAGAGTGATGTACGCTATTTAAAGGCGGGCCATGCCCCGCTATTGCACTTTTACATGTGTTTTTTTTTAATTTTACCGTTTTTTGATCATAAATAGAATTTGTTTACTTAAATGTTTGAGAAATCAGAAAAAGTTTCTCTTAAAGCTGTCACACTAGTGTTACTCGTTAAAGAAGAAAAAATGGAGAAAAGAAAATAGTGAAAAGAAAAACGCAAAAAGATATAAAAGTTTATTAGCCATCTTTATCAAAATCTTGTTATATCTGACTCTCGTTGAAATGGAAATAAATATTCCAGTTAGGCAATTAGTTTTCTATCACTGAAGTGAATTAAGAGGTTATTTTCATTTACGAGGCATTCATTCATCCCTTTTTGACTGTACACGCTACTTAAGGATGAAGATATTTTAAATTTGTCACCTGGAAGCTTGCATCATAAGGCCGCTCGTAGTAAATCGATTCATAATTTTGAATGGGGTCAATTAAACATCCGTTCGTACATATTCGATAATTGCATTTCGTACAAATCAAGAACAAGAAAATATGAGAAATTCAGTCTCTTCCTTTAGAGTATCTAAAGACATGCATCATGGGCTCTGTTTATTATTATAAATTCACCCAAGCCTTTGAGTTGCTTTAGCGATATCGGTTTGCCATTTCCTTCGTACGGTCACTATTTGATATTTTGATGTCACGCAAACCGAAATAAAAAGCTGAAATACGCTTCGCTCGCTTACGCCATATCTAGGCACGGGTCACAAGGAGTGCATATTACAAATTTGGCTAAAGTTTTGAGCTCATTCAGTTAGATCGAATTATTTTTTTCTTCCTGCCACGATTGCTCGCAGGTCGTACAAAATCTCTGAAAGACAAAAGCGGAAATCCGGTCTGTTCCTCAAAAATATTTAAGGCAAGGTATCATGAGGTCATACAATAAATTCGATCAAGCTTTCGGGTTACCTTTTAAGGTTTCAAAGTCGTATAAAATAGAGGAATGAATAGAAGAACAGATGAAAAGGTGAAATATGGTACATCCGTTAAGAACATTTCAAAAGAGGCATGGGTCGCAAGGCCAATATATAATAAATTTGGATAAACGGTTGAGTTACAACGGCTTGTCCGTCCATCCCTCCGATGACTGCCATAACACAAACCGAATTGAAAGGGGTATATTTCAGCGCGTATACCCTTTGATCAAAACAACAGTTCAAGGTTGAAAATGAGTCTATTTCTTCTTCGAAATATGCCAACGATCACTAGAAGTCTTTAAAACGCTTACAATATGTACTATATGTAGAACCTTATAAAGCAACTGTCGGCATAATTTGTTTTTAACGAAATATCTATTAAGGTTGTTCGGAAGTTGTTGCTGAGCCACAATTAATAAAAAAAGTGATGAGGTGGCTGGCATCCAAGAGTCGCTCTAAAATAAGCATAACTTTTTTACCTTTTTTTAATTTTTTTTAAGAAAGCGAATGGTTTTTGAACATTACCAACATTTACCAGGCGCACACATAAACACATTCACACGCATGCATTCATATGCATTCGCACATACATTTATATTGTATGTAGCTCTGTCATTTAAAGTGCTGAACTGAAAATGAAATGTCAATGGTTTTGTTTCAAATTCTTACTTTTTTTCCTTTTCTTGTTTTCCCCCATCATCAGAAACTGAAGGTGTATCATTTATCTCTTAGCGTTTGTAACATAAACTAACAATTTCAAAACATTTTCGTAAAAGTTTTAAAAGCAAATGTAAACGTCGTCTGGTAAGAACAAGAAGAAGGGGGAAAGAAAGCAAGAAAACCGCAAAAGTATTTATTGTCAAAAAGTTATCGGTTAACGCATTGACGTTCCCTGCTGTTAACCCGATTTTCGTAAATTTGCCCTAAATGATGATGGGTGGGCAAGATTCGCCTTAAGATAAATAAAGTTTCCTTATTTGCTTTTCTTTATCTAGTATTTTACGATTTCTCAGTAATTTTCTCTTCGTTTTCCCTTTAACTGTCTGTTGAGTTAATGTCAGCACATTCGAATACATTCTAAACGTTTGCATACATACGTACGCATCAAACAGGATGTGTATATACGTACGTACGTACGTACGTACGTACGCACCTAGTTACAATTCCAAGTAAATCAATAGAATTTTTTTATATAAAAAAAATTTTTTTTTTTTTGTAATTTTTAGGTTTCTTCTGGCAAATAAATGTCAGTTCATATGTTACGATTTTATTGTAGCATATTTTGTTGTTTTACTGCAATGTGTACGCGTACGTGTGCTCGTGCATGTGTGCGCTTTTGTATGTATATGCGTACGTGTGTCTGTATGAAAGTCCTGTATAATGGATTTTAATGGTTATTTGTTTATACCATTGTTTGTTGGTTTTTTCTTCTTCTTCCGTTTTAAGGAGCACGTTTAGTTAGTTGGTTACTCTGTTATACATTCGACCTTTGTAACGAATCTAATGAAACTAACAAATCCCCAGTAAATTAATGAAACGCACAGAGGAAAAGTATAAAAGGAAATACACTAAATACACTAAAGACTAACAAATGGTTCAGTTGACATTAAGATGTACGTAAGAGGATAGTTGTACGTACAAGTATATATATATATCTATATATATATATATATATGTGTGGGTGTGTGTGTGTGCTTTGTGTACATGTCTCCGAATAATATATTTAGAAATTTTCTCTTTTTTCTTTCTTTAGCACAATATCCTAGAGCGTAATATAATTATTCAGTAGGGATTTTCGTTGACTGAAATATTACGTTTGTAAGAATGGTGGAAAGGAAAAATGTTTTTCAAATTACTTTAAATTATTAAATAATTGAATTTATTTAAAAAGTTTAGTTTTTACAAAATATTTACATTTTCATTAAAAGATTTCATTTATTTAGTGAAAATTTATTCCTTTATTATGCTTATGGGAGCTTCTTAATATGAGCTAGAAACTATATATGTGTGCATATATGTATATATTTATATGTATATATATATATGTATTTATTATATGTAATAAGCATTGATCGCTTGATCAGAGAGTACGCGTTTGCCATACACCAAAGCTAAACAAAAATTTTTTCCAGGGCTTAGTAAGGTTCTCAGTTACGAGGCCTGTTGCCAAACTAAATAAAAAAAATAAAACTCGACTTGGAAAATTGATTTGTAATTAATCTGCAATTCGTAGGCAGAAATGATTGGAGATGTACAGAACATCAAAACTGTATTATCGCTAACTATCAAAGATAGCGCCTTGTATGCAGTAGCAACGGCGAGTGATACTTGTAAAATTGTAAAAAAAAAATTGTTTTTCATCCCCAGAAATATACTGCAGAAGACAGTTTAAACGATCACATCTCATTGTTTGCCTTGTAAGACCCAATTGAGCTCATACTCGAAAATGTTGTTGGCGCGATGATTCCACTGAGTGGATTGCCCAATGATTTTCAGTAATATATTTTTTTTACCAGGAATTGATGATAGGGACGTGGCCGATGCATATTTTCAGCACGATGGCATCAACAACACATTGCATAGTGAGGTGAAATGTGAAAGTTTTTCCCTTGCTTTCCGAAGACTCGTCTCGTTGAACAATCCAAGTGCAACAATTATACAGAAGACAACTTTAGCCTTTACGTCACTGCTAGAGTAACTGTATAATAGTTTGGAATAATCAATAGGCCGTTTATAGGTGTCAATATCGATCATAATTTGAATATGTAACTCGACAGTAATTTTACGATTGATCGGCTTTTCATTCGATAGAGATCTTCTTCCGAGAATATCAGTTAGTTTGAAACCTTTTGGAATGCTCCGTCTGAAATCTGAATTTAACGTGTGATAAAGTTAATATACTCACACATGAGTGTTTCAAAATTTAAAGGAATCTATTTCGCTTATGTGTATATAAAATGCAGATGCTTCCTTTCATATGAATCCCCAATAAAAAATATGTTCTAAGTTCATATGGTGCAGGTTTGTAATACTTTTTGCATGAATATGCTGAAAGTCTGATCTCTGCAATAGTTGTTACAAATTTATTGGCAACAAGTCTACAAAATTGTGTCACAAACTGCCAGTGGCTGTAGAGTAAACAATAATAACAACAACAACAACAACAACAACAGCATCTATCTATAACAAAAACAATCACGTTTTGTCTTTCATTTTTTTCTGGTTTTTTTTGCATATTTTTGTTTTTTGTTTTGCTATTTCGTTCAAAAGTATAAGTATAGAGCAGGTTTTTTTGCTCTAAGCGGTTTTTTTGTATTCATAAAATTTTGTTTTTCCTTTTCTTTCCCCCATGTAAAGCGCTTAAGTGGCATATGTGAGCAAGTGTGCATATATATTCTGCATCTAATTTTTATGATTACCATCACGTTGCAGAAGATGCCGTCAGAATATTTCAAAGGAAAGTGAAAGTGTTTAAAATAGTTTTTCATTCCAATTTAAAACTTTAATGAATTTCGAAGTATTTCTACAATTTTCAAAGGTAGTCGAAGTCAGACAAAATTGTTTACACAAATTGTATACTTGAGCTCGCTTAACAAGACAACATAAAACAACATAAAAAAGTAAAATTGATGTCATATTATATAACATTCGATAGTCAAATTATCTGGCGCAGTTTTCTTTTCTTTTTTCTTTAATGTAATAAACCAGGTGGTCGATATGTCCTTTATAAGTGCAAGCACGATGTTCGTAGATAAAATAGGACGAGAGAAAACAATAATGTTTATGAACATACGACTTAAACGTAACGAACATCAGAAATTGCGCGCAGAGCTGCTGGAGGGAAAGTTATTTGAAAAAACGCGTAGATAGGTTTTTTAAAGAAGGGAAAAGTGTTTCGATGGAGTTTCTCGCGTTATACTGGCACTTCCAAGATATAGATTGGAACGCTGACGAAGGCGAGTAATTCTTTTAACCAGTTAACTGTCTCGACTTCTTTGGAAAATATGCGCTTAAATTGCCGAATGACGAGTGTACTCGTACACATACACAAAATATGCGTAACATGAAATTAGGCTGCAATGAAATTATTTGACAAAATGACAAACGCACATTTCAAAATGCGTTATGATGGCAAGCGCACATGCACAACGATAAAATTTTATGAGGAAATGCGACAAGGACGGTCGAACGGGTTATGACATATATATTCGTTATAACACAAAGTTTTGTACTTTTTTCATGATCGATATATTCGTCATACACAATTACTGGTCAAAGTTTAATTGCAAAACAGGTCACTTTTATCTCTGTAAGGTAAAAATAGCATTACATTGCCACGACATGTCATACTGTATATCGATTCTTAAGTATGTCGAGTTGACTGAAAGCATTGCCTTCTGGGATGAGTTCCGGCTTCGCTTTAAGCTTCTAGGTATCTATAATTTTTTGGACTTTATTTTCGATCATCCAATTTACTCTTCAAAGTAGGGCGCCACAATCTCTTAAGCATATGATAAGCAACTTTTTCATATTTGCAATGGAGTTTTAAGAGTCTTAAGAGTTGTCTGCAGATGTTAGTTGTGCACAAGAGAACACAAATCGGAAATTAAAAATACTAAGCACGCTAAACCAATACTGAGCTATGGAGAGATTACAAGTTGATTGTTTCATTCAATCCATATTCATATATGCACACTTGTATTCGCAAGTAACTGGTAGCAGCTTTTTTGTTAAGCTCTTCTAAAGCCGAAAAAACAGGTAAAATTTCTTATCAGGTTTTTTGAGAGAACGTCTTACGTTGCCTGTAAAATCTATTTAAGTTCTAACTTCTTTATGCAGCAGTATTATGTTTAAGTTTTACGTCGTAGTAGTATAAGATATCCCGCTGAGGCAATGTGCATGGCATAGTTTTTGAGAACTTTGAATAGAGTTTTGTGCCAAACCGAACACAGGAAGTATTCCTTTTCCTGTTTAATTCGAAAGATGGTGCTGCCGGATAATCTGCGATGTATGCGTTACGAGGCAAAGAGGCATTATAAACTGTAGGCGAACTATTAATGACGACAGTAAAACCGAATATCCTAAGCGCTGCAGTGTAAAAGAATCAACTATGTGTAGTAAATAATAAGTTGCTTCAAATAAAACGAAAACATCACTTGGGAACCTCACTAACATCTCCATACGCAATTGACTCGATAATTAAAGGAAAGAAGGAGCAAATTATGCAAAAAGACACTATAAACTGATTTTTCTATAACAATTATTAGCAGTATGTTAACATTGAATTCCCTAGACTGCTCATTCTTATGAGTTGAAATCTGTTCCGTTTTTATTACGGCATCAAGGAGATAGGCCGGTTTTACGGAATTCATATGTTATCTGAAAGATATGAAGAGAGTAGGGGCAGCGATGGGAAAAGTACATTGACAAAATAATTTTCTCTATTTTCTTGAAATAAGGGCATGTTTCTCATAGAAGAAAAAAATTGTAAGGAATTATTTCTACAGCTTAAAATGCAGTAAAAACTAGAGACTGCGTTAGGTGAAGTTTGCGGCGGATTCGAAATACATAAAATGAGCAGCGATTGCAAAAAGAAAGAAAATATCCCAGCAGATGGTCTGTTTCTTTCTCGCTTAAAATCTTTGAAGGCTTCCTAAATGTATTTTTAATAGAAGACGAACGGAAACTGATCTAATTTCTCTTCCACCTAAGCTTTAGGATTTTCTAATACCACATACATGTTTCATGATAAGTATATACCCCTATACATAGATTAGTCCAAATGCCGTATTGTTGCTTATTGGCGCCCATTAAAATATGCATGTACTTACATACATATATACACACACACTTACACATTGAAGAGATTCTCCTCCTAGACAGCCTTGTCACAAATATGTCGCACGACTTAAAGATGTGTAAAGCTGCAGCAATAGGCTTAACGTAACCTTTTAGGCAGTGCGCAAAATGCTAGCCTCGCTGTGAAGGGAATAGGAATATAGATGGTTTTTAGCGGCTTAAAGTGTCGCATTGCCCGAAATGGGCGTAAAATGAAACATTCATGCACATACGCACACTATATATATATATATATATATATATGAACATAAATAGATATAAATTTTTATTTTTATTGCTAAGAAATCGAGCATATGCGCAAAATGATGAATACATATGCAAAATTTAACAATGGGTAAACCGTTTTTATTGTTGTAATATTTTTAAAGGACGTGTGATAAAAGTTAACTGTTCGCAAATCCGTTGAGTTCGTAACCTCTGCATGCTGTTTATTTATATATTTATTTATTATTTACGCTTATCGTAAATATACCCTGCAAAGCTGCTGGTAATATTAATTTTGTAGGTTGTTTTGGCTAAAAAGCAGATTAAAAACGAAAATTTTTGTTCGTTTTTTTTTTTGTTAAGAATAAGCATAAAATGACAACTAATAATGCGATAAGCGGCAGTCCTCAGTAGGCATGAGGGTTATGTTTTACGCGTAATTCCTTCTAGAAAGTTAATAAAAACTGCTTTAGATCATAACGAGTTGCTTTGAATTTAAAATCGTTCCTTCCTCCCCATTTTTTAAATTAAAAAATTTTCCAAATTTTATAAATGTCGTTGGATTATTTAACTAAAATTCTCTATCGATTCTTGGCAATTGGTTATATGTGTTATAGACGTTAAACCTTTGACGAGGTCTCCTGTTTACATCAATCATACCATGATTTGGAATAAATTGCAAATTCGTAATTGATTACAGGAAGTACGTGAAATATTTGTTCCTCCTGACCCGCAGTCAATTCTTTATTTTTTTTTGTCGAGGATTTTGAAAATATCTAAGAGATTCTTTAGGGAAACGCAGACTATTTTCAACTTACTTGTCAACACCAGGTAGATGGAAGACGTGATATCATGGAAGAGGAATCAGAATTCGTTTTAAACTTCGTTTCATGGACAGTTTACATAAAGTAACTATCAACTACATATAATGAGGTTCACGGCTATTGTCGTAAACTTAATGTAGCAGAACTGTTGAAACTTTTTTGCAGTCGGTAGCAGGTTTAATACTTGACTGTCAGTTTAATAATATATATAATTTATGCTTAATTAATTCCGAGCCTGCTCGAGACAATCGCCATCGAGAGTAATGTAAAAACTCTATTGAAGGTCATAATCCCTTCACCCTGCTCCTAATATCTTTATAGGGTAGTTTCCGTAGGTTGCTCGATTTAATCATATTTGTAAAGGCTGTGTACTTTTGTTCCATTTCATGGCTAACGGTGAAAAACTGCAATTGTGTTTATGCCGTAATTATTGTTGGTAATAACTGATGGAACTTTAAATTAAATGATTTATTTCACAATCGATAGAATGAGAAATATATTTATTATACTTAATTAAGTTGAAAAATTTAATACATTCGATTAAGTTTTCTTCATACATTTTTCTTTTATTCCAAACAGTTAAGTAATACTTAAAGTTCTAATACAATGTTTCCGCGTAAACGAACGGTTCAGATGGAAGAGCCCGATAATGAAAACAAACACGTGAGTTTTGTCTCTTTGTAATAACAAAAATGATCTAATTGCACGGTAAGGTTTGCATGTGGATCCTTTTTTTTTTTTTTTTTTTTTGCTTAAAGCGATTTTTATAAATAGTTTTTTCCTCCTAAAATGTCTTTCTCACTCACAAAAGAATTATATTTCATTAAATGACTTTATAGGGCTTTTGACTTTCTCCTGTACCGGTGCAAGATACAAGTAATTTGGAACAAATGCACGGATAGCCTTTTGTACAATTCATAACATATGAAGAGTTAAGTTAGGTATGGCGACAAAATGGCCTGGCAATGAGGATCGGTTGCAACACTACCTAGAATAGCAAGAGAACATCTTACTCCGCCCGCGAGATATTTTACAACTAATCTCTATCGCTTCGTCTTCTGACAAGGAGAGCGCCCAAATGACCCAGTTTCGTATAGGTCGTAGCAGCTTTTATAGTTTATTCGTAGCTGTATGTTGTGTTGTTTTTCAAGGCCATAAGAGAAAATACCTTCAAAATGGTTTCTACTGCCTGTTTTTTTTAGGATTTCAACCAAAAACTTTTCTTGATAAACTGAGCAGGTGCGTCCGAAGCATTTATAAAAGCTTCTATGCAGAATTTCGAGTAAGAATACTATTTTAAGAAGTTGTATCAGTTGAGTTTTTAAGAGTGCAACAAACAGAGAAGTTTTATTCGTTTCGGAGTGACCTTGAGCTCTTCCAGCTCCGTCCTCTCATAAATAAATAAGATATTCTTATAGATATAAACATTTCGTTGAGGCTCGGCAGTCATTATGTCATTCACGCACATAGAATTGTGTAGAAATCTGAGGCGTTGTGTAAACGGCCAGACTTTCAGCGCTTTTTCAAGCTTACTCGCGTCGCTTGTGAACAAGTTTGCTTAGTATGTGTAGTATATGTTGTAGGCACAGACACTAGAGAGATAGAACGAAGTTATTCCCCTGTTCGGCACGGGTTAAAACCTTGTATAGTTTGTGGTTGTTTGGATGCATATTATAATACGTCATAGACGTTTCCAAAGGACAAGAAATCGAAATTATAAGATTTAGTAGTGCAAACTTGTGAGGAATCGACGCAGCCGAGCGTAATGCAAGTGGATAGGAAGGCCTTGCAAATCCCGATTTTAATAGATCTTTTGAGCTAAAAGGGAGAAACTTGATATATTTTAAAATGAGAGCTAAAGTCCGGTGAAAATTGAACAAGTCGGCGGTATGTTAAATTTTGAGAGAAGTTTGGTCAAAACTACAACCACCCGTAATAAATAAAATGCTAAATGACCCTGGGTGGAGAAACGATCTTTTGGATCATTTAAATAATTTTAATGATCCCCGCTCCCTTCTTCTTCTTACCCCCCTCTTAATATATCATTCGTCAATATATATAATCCCCATATGATATTATGTTTAAGTAAAGGTTCCACTGCATCCACTTGTTAATGCATACGACTTTTTTTGTTTGTTTTTGTGTTTTTTTACTTAAAAACGCAGTAATAAATAAAATTTAATTGATTCATGTCATAATTAACACATATTTTCCGCTCACACATCTCTGTCTGCCGTAATCATAACGCTGTGCTAGTGACGACGAGACGATGAGTCGGGGGCAGAGCAGTTGGTCCTGATGATGGGTTAACGACAAAATTGTTTTTATATGTGCGTGCGCGCGTGGATTTCGTTAGTCGTCTCTCTTAGGTATTATTTATATAATTATGTTTTTTTTTGTCTTTTTTTTTATATTCTTTAATCAAAATAAAATAACCGTATAATGAGTCTATCTGTGTCTGTCCGTCTGTGTGTTCACCGGTGTTATTTAATTATCCGGTTTATGCGTTTATATACCGAAGCTTTTGTAGTCAATGTTGTCGCTATATACGTATTTTTATTTTTATTTTTTTTCCATTTTTCATGCTTACATGTGTTATTTTTATCTTTTGTTGGTGTTTTGTTTTTAACATTTTTTTTTTAAATTGAAATATTGTGTTTATGATTTGACTTAAATGAAAAATACATTAAATTCATAAAAAAAATGGGAAAAAATTTCTGCAACTGGTTTTTTGATTGTGGCACGTGCCAAACCGTATATGGTTGTGTGCGTTCAGTTAACTTGACGAAGTTTATAAAAAAACAAACCCAAACAGACACAAGCAAGCGTTAACAGTGGATGTTATTCATCTGTCGATATGTATGTACGAACATGAATAAAATACTTGAAGCGATTTTTAAAGGAAAAATGTGAGAAAGAAAAAAATGTTAAATAACTCAAGCGTTAAGTAACAAAGACAAAAGGATCGTAAATTTAATCTGAATAAAAGTTGTTTCTTAAAGAATTTAATTAATTTCATTGTCTAACTACAATTTTTTTTTTTTTTTTTTTTTTTTTTAATATTTTCCTTTTTCTTTTAATTTTGCCTTTTTTTTTTTGTTTTTTTTTATTTGTTTTCAATTTTAAATTAAAATAAAATAAACGCTTAAGTGCAACTTTTCGAAAATGCTCTTTGTTAGCATTTGTTTTTGATTGAAAATCTACTCAACTTAAAAGAGATTTAGAACAATTTCTGTGCAGATGCATTATAAAATGCATTTCAATTAAATCTCCTTGATAGTATTCCTTAAACAAACATACAAATCTAGACACTAGCACATGCACTGGCATAGACATAGATATGGGCATAGGCATAGGCATAGGCACACATCCATAGGCAAATCCATACCCACATTTACATTCGCATTCCCATTCATATTCACATTCGCATTCACATTTACATTCACATCTACATATGCATATAGTAAAAGAGAGCTTACGTATGACCATTACTTAAATGAAAACTCTTGTATACTTATACTTATACGTATGTAGTTATTATTTGAGAATGTATATACGCTTAGGCAGATAAAATACAACCTTAATTGCTTTTACTAGCACAGCAATATTTTCACAAGTGTGTGTTTGAGTTTGAGCAAGCTGAGTGAGAAGGCTTATGCTGGAAGATTTTCTATTAATTTAGATAAATCTTTTACTCTTTCTATCTCTGTCCGAGAAGAGAAATATTCATCAGTTTTAAGTTTCATAATAAGATTTGTTGTTAGATGTTCTCCCATTTGCAACATGATTAGTTCTACAAATCGGATTGTTAACCATCCTATCATCATTTTGCTGATCAGATATTTTTTGCTAATTAACATTTTACTTAAAACCAAAGCTGAAGAAGAAGAAAAACAGAAACCCAATTGCTTTGCATTGCGTAAAGGGTTTAACCTCTACATGTTTAGAAATGGCACGATTCCAATAAATTGTCCTATGGTCCGATCAAATACTTTGAAAGCTTAGAAATATAGACCGAAAATATTGCGCATATTTACTAGGCATGCATGGCTTTCGCTTTTTTTGTATGTCTGTCTGTCTTAAATTAAGATTTTCATATCAAGAAGTTTGCACGATTGGATGATGCATTCGTGGCAATTAGCGCGTGGATGTTCGCTATATATTTAAACTTTCGCACAAATACATGAACCGAAGGTGACCAGGGGTAGGCGCAATATAAGCCCGTTCGATAAGTAAGTTCCGACCGTCTGTCTGTCTCCTTAAGGGTTTTTTTGCACGTGTCTTTCTTGACCGCAATCGTCTATGGCATGTTTGTTGGATAGATAGAAAGTAAAACAACTGCCGAACTGACACGTCCCTTAAATCTTTCGATTATATTAATGTAATATATTATTCCGTTACACAAAAATGTCTGACTTAATTGTACTTTTTGTTGATTGCTTTGCAAATCACGAAGTGGAAGGGGTTTTAAGGGTCGCCTCAGGCTAAATATAACTTAGCCTTAGCTAAATATAATCTCATTTAAATTTTAAAAGATGTTCCTCAGCCTAGTATGCACCTCAATAGTACCATGCTTGGTCTTCATCCGCAGAGTTAAAATTTTAATACTAATGTGGTAGACCGTACAGACTGCTTATAGTTATTTACACTAAAAAGTTCTTATCAAGATCTAATCAACGTTCTTATTATTAAATTATTTGAGTAATCTGTAATCGGGCAATGTGTCTGTCCCATACATTAGCCAATATGAGTAAAAATTAAGTGAACAATTTTACCGTTTCTATGGTACTTGTAATAAATACATTAAAATGTATAAATATTCAGTTGTATATGAAGCCGACGTATAACGTTTGGACATTTTCCTCCAAAGCTTACGTTTTAAGCGACAAGAAGGATAGTAAAGCTCTAAGGCTATTGGCTTTACTGGAAATTCTAACGCAATTGAGATTTGAGTCCATGAGCGTTCAGTTATTAGTCGAAATGTTTTGCCTACTTGGCCACAAAAAATGTTAATTAGTATCACCTTGGATCCACTGAACAGAGAGCAATTTCTTCAAGTCGAAAATCAGTTAAAATTAGTCGAGCAAAACGAATTGGCAAATTCTCATCACTACCTCGTCTAACTATTCTAACTTTTCGCCTTTCGAGTTCTTACTGTTCATGCGAACCTTTATATGCGGGGCAGTCATGAGTAGTGTGATCCAAACGTAGTGCTGGGAATTTATATTAAAAATCATTATTTTTGTCATAAATGGTTAAACTTTACAGGTTATAAAAAAATACTCACTTTCTCTCTCTCTTACTCTTACTCTTTCTCTTTTCCGAGTTTATTTAGCTTGTCAAAGTTCTATCTTTCACAGGTCTTTGTCGGGAAATTATAAAAATGAATAAACTTTTCCGTGCAATGATTTTTTAACCGGAGGTATTCATAAGGTGTCTGGCGGCGCTTTTGTAACTGGAACGACAGATGTCTTTAATATCTTTAATACATCTCATGAACACACCTGACCCGGCAGATTGTCCAGAAGATGGGAAAGCTATTTTAGGTCTATTTCGCTAATGATCCCGAACTGATTGGTATAAGATAGATGGAAGACCAAGACGGATAACTCTCTCCCTTTCTCTCTCTTCAAATTGATTTTGTTTTTTTTAAGCGAAAGCATAAAATGAATTATATGTGAAATTGGCTGTCCGCGATAATTCGTTTTCGAACACGCTGTTCTGTCCGATCAAGGTTATCGAATTTTATTTATTTATTAATTATATTCTTTGCCTGTACATAGATTATGTTTTCATTGTTTTCTGACTTTTATTGTTTTTATCTAAAAACAAGGGAAAAATTGTGATACTTTAATTTTCCAAAGTTCGAAAAGAAAATTTTCAATTTTATTATTCATTAATAATTTGCAATAGCAAAGCTAAATTATCTGGAACTTTTGCTACTTTGTGGTGGATTGGGAATAAATATTCTGGCTGCGTTTATTGAACAAAAGCTTTCCTTTTTATAGCTGTTTATTTAGATAAATGCATTAAACCCAATGACCTCGTAAGGGTGTAATTGAAACCGACTTTAAATTAAACAGACCATTGCATGTTTACAATAAAAATAAATAAAGCCCAGAAATGAAAAAAAACAAGAAAAAAAATAATAAAACAAGAAATACAAAAAAGGATAGGCAAAACGAGTTCACTGAAAATCCAGCCATCAGTACATACATATTTTTATAAGAGCACACCAATATGCATGCCTTCGTACTGCCGTAACGTATATATTGACAATTTGATTTTCGAGTATTTTTAACTCATCATTGATTTTTCAGCAAATATCCCTATAGCTTGTCGATGCGTTTTTTTTTGTTTTATTTTGTTTTGCTTTGTTTCGCTCTTTCTCTCCCCCAATTTACCTCTACATGCCAGACTGGCCGTATTTGCATTTAAAAGACGTGTGATTGTGATGTTGATGGAGCTGACTGATGCATATGAAAACGAATGAATAAAGATGGGAAAATTGAATAACAACAACAAGAACAACAATAACAGCAACAGCAACCACAACAACAAGAACAAGAACGATGCGCAACATAAAATGGAATATAAACGGAATACTACGTGATACAGGTGGAAACAATGGAACGCGTGTGCCGAATAGAGCAGATGTAATCATGAAGATGATGATGATAGTGATGATGGCCTATAAAATACTGTTGCAGATGCCAAGTTGATTGAATCAGTTACCATGGTGTAAGCAGTCAAATAACCATATGATATTTACCAAGCAAGCGTTCTGCATGCATACATACATGCACATACATACGTACGTACATATTTATATGAATACATACACACATGCATACAAATGTAATATGTATACATGCATACATGCCTTAATAAAAGAAATGTAAAAATTGATGAGCTCACATATCAATTGATTGCTGGTCTATGCATATAGTTAACTGCACATATATCTATATCTACATCTATATATATATATATATATATATATATATATANATATATATATATATATATATATATATAGATACGCACGCATAGGCATAGAGCATATTTTCGGGTCCATTGTCAATTCTTTATGCAGAGTACACATGTGCACATGTGTGCCCGAGTACAGATGCTGCGAAGAAGAATAATATAGAAAACCTCATATATTTACATCGGGAATACATACGTACCCGCACACGTATCCACAAATGCCATACACATATTTTATTGTCATCGTAAATAATTTCGTTAAAAATATTTCTCTTTTTACTTCTCTCTTTTGCGCCTATAGTAGGGGCAGTAGTTGTAGTAGTAGTAATAGTATATAAAATTTATGAAATTTATTTATTTAGTTTTATTTTCGTTAAATATTTCATTCAATTTATTGCATTGTTTGCAATTTTTTCCAATTACATCGTTCATACATTTATTTATTTTTTCCTCATTCTTCTTTCATCTAAATCAAAAGTCAATTGTTACCGAAATGTTAAAAAATGCTGATCTACGAATAGATTTTCATTTGTTTCTGTTATGTGTTATATTATTCAGATAACGTTCAATGGCTCGTATGTTCATCCATTGTTCGATTTACTCACAATTATTTAATTTGATTAATGAATTTATGTTTTTTTTTTTGTTTTCCTTTACTTTTTTTTTGTATATTTTTTGAAATTTCAAAAACAATTCCTTTTAGTGTTGTATGCTACTGACGACCGCATATATTCCTTTTTTATACCCATCACCGAAGGATGAGGGGTATATTCACTTTGTCAAAACGTTTGCAACGCCCAGGAAGGATGCATCAGAGACCCCACAAAGTATATCTATATTCTTGATCAGCATCAAATTCTAAATCGATGTAAGCGTATCCGTCTGACCATCTGCCCGTCTGTCCGACCTGTGTAATGTCTGTTGTAAACATTCTCTTTACCGCAAAAATGAAGCTATCGAATTCAAATTTGGCAAAAAGATTGGAAGTTCTCGTACGCAGGTTGGTATTGAAAATGGCCAAAATCGGCCGAAGGACATGTCTACAGCACCACGTAAATTGAGAACAACTCTGATTTTCAAAAGGAATGAAAAATTGGTCATTTTGCTCAAACTAAAGCAAATAAATGTACAAAAATTTAAACGCATATGCTACAGGCGATGCTGTACTATTTGTAAATGGAAAAAATTCACCACGCCTACCAAATACAATAGTGTATCAAAATGTAATTGTTGTTTCAATATCTTTATAACGCGCAGAAACAAGATTCAAAAACCCCATAAAGCATATAAATTCTTCCCCAGTTTCAAATTTGGAATGCACCTAAACATCCGACTATCCGTCTGTCCATCTGTCTGTTTGCGTAACTTTGTAGTATTTGTGGTAAGCACTTTCTCGTTAGCGAAAATAAACGTACAACTTGTAAAGGATTTGGAAGTGACCTAAACTTTTTAAAAGGCACGCCTACAACGCCAACACGCCTATACGAAACAAACTTTTGTTTTGAAAAGAGAAAAAATTAGTCGCGCTCACTCCCTATTGTAGAGATTGAAAATTTAGTTCTTTTACCTTTTTTGTCCTCTTTAGGACAACGGTGATGGGAGTAAAAGATTCGGTTGCGACCGAATTCAATTTTCTTACTTGCTTTTGTTTTAAATTGCAAATGATTTGTGCATAAAACTTTAAAGCCAACAATTAAATCCTTTAGCATGAAAGCTGATCAAAACCGCAAATCAGCTTAAAATAATTATGGCCTTCAGCTATATACAAATATATATGCGGAACACAAGCGCGTTTGCATATCCATTTGTGTTAATAACACGGCTAACCAAATAAGCTGCTAATGAAACTATCTAGGCATTACATGACTTGCACGGTCGTAAACGTTAGTTTGTACAGGAATAAGATTTCCCATTTCAAATAATATTAATTAAAACAACAATAACAAAATCGCTTTATACATGACAGACAATGTTAGAGAGAATATATAAAATTCGTTTAATTTTTATACCCATCACCGAAAGATGAAAAGTATGCACATTTTGTCAAAACATTTGCAACGGCCAGAAGGAAACTTCAGAGATCGCACAAAGTGTGCGGCAAAGTGATCAGCATCAAATTTTGAATATAAGCATGTCCACCTGTCCGTCTGCCCCTATGACTGTCTGTCCGTCTCTGTGATATGTATTGTAAACATTGGCCTGGCCACAAAAATTAAGCTATCGACTTCAAGTTTGGTAGAAACATTGAAAGTTTGTATACGCGGGTTGACATTGAACATGGACCAAAACGGTCGCAGTACACATACTACCTCTGGTTTTCACACGGAATAAAAAATGTGTTTTTTGATCGTTGCTCGTAAACCATAGCAGACAGATGTACAAAAATTTGAACGCATATTCTATGGGCGATGCTGTAACACCTGCACAAGAGTGGGACCCATTGATAATACCTACCCAATATTATAGTGTATCAACGTTTCATTTTCTTTTCAACAAATTCATAAGGCGTAGAAAGAAGTTTCAAAAATCCCCTGAAGTTTATAAATTCTCGGTCAGTTTTAAATTTGGAATTCCCCTAAGCACTGTCCGTTCCTCTGACGATCTGTCCGTCTACCCAAGTATATATAATTTTCTTACTTGTTTTAATTTATATCACAAATTTTGTCAGCCTATCCCTCCGTCGTATTTAAATAATTCATTACAGTGTGAAAAAATTGCCACAGAATACACATCTGCTTGGATTTGATAAAGAGATGTTGCCCGATATTTTTTTCAGTATTAAGCTTAAAAAGAACAGATCCGCTTCAAATTGGCCGACAATTGCCACCGTAGCATACCGAATTTTTGTTTTTCGGCCATAGGCTATTGTCCGAATTTATTGTACACAAATGGTGCTCTGGCTCTTATATACGCTTTTATCTCCTCCTCCCTCTCCTTCTGTCTTTTATGTTTCTCTCCTTAACATGCTTGATTCTTGATTGAGAATTTTTTATGGCTTCCATTTATTGTTTATTCATCTCAAATTCATTCTCGCAAAGCGACAAACTTAAATTGCCCAAATGCAAAACTGTATCATCTCTTCTTCAATTCCTCAATTGGTTTCGGACAGTCGTTTCGCAACCACGTAAGAAAGACATATTGATATATGCAATGATGTATCATTTATACAATTAGATAACAACTAGATTTCATAAAAGTAATCGCTATGGATCTAATGGAAGTCTATTGAGCTTGCCGTCATTCGATCAATTGTTCATTATAGTTCAACTTCTTCTTTTTGACGGAGAACGGTTGTCTTCTTCAGCTTTATTATAGCGGTTAGTCTTGATTCGGGCAATCATTATAGGACGAGATTAGATGGATAATTGGTAGACAACTCATCTGCCGGTACAATAACAAATAACCAAACATCTGTCCGTAGGAGTAATTCCTTTCCATACTTGTTTTTCGGATGATTGGCGTTACCAAACGATTGGTATGTCATTCGAAGAGAAGAAACAGCTGACTTTGGAAGAACTCAATCTACATTCATCAACATTAGCTTTCACGATTGTGAGAAAATGGGAAAATAATCACATTTTAGGTTTGAATTCACTCTGTAGGACCGAAATGAACGACAATTTTAGTCCTCACAATGTTCTCAATATTTTGTTAAAGGCAATCTTTGAGTATTTTATGCTAACTATACGTGTAAATTTTAATCGGTTTAGGCGGTTATAAAATATTCCGTAAGCTGCTATAGGTAAATGTGTCAATGCAATAATAATTCTTATGTTCACGAAGCATGTTATATGTAGGGTTGAGTAGCATTGAAAAGAAGTGAGAAAATGAAAAGGATAACTTCCAGTAAGCACTCTTAAAACGGTGCGATTTCAATAAAACCGCTATAGCAAGGCTAGCATTCGATTTTTGTTTCAATCTTTCAGTGATTGAAATCTTTATCCGATGATGACATGGATTAGCCGTAGATACTAGACTTCGTGAATAGAATATTCATTGGTTTTGGAGACGGATTCTTGATACATACCAAAGATAGAAATTTACTTTGTTCTTCGTTTAGGAAATAGAAGATAGAAAAACGTGAACACTTTCAGTAACTCAGCGCTTTTAAGTGATGCGATTATTATCAACCCTTTGGCTTGCACTTGTATAATGAGCCAGTTCTGAAAATTCTAAACTTCAAATAACGGAGAGAATGACTGTTGAACAAGCGAATCTGCTCTTGAACAGGGACCGTGAACTCATAAAAGGGCCTCTTAGTGCATACTTCTAAGCGTAGAATGATGAACAAATCATTGCAGTCCAATGCATTGTCGATAAAACTCTTCATTATATTTCGCGAGAATTCATTTGATAATGTTGACTGACGAGCAATGAAAGTTGTGCTTTTGCGGTTAAGATAAACGAAAAGTTTAAGTCAAGGTTGAATGAAGATCCATTTTCCATGGAATTTAAATGCAATCTGAAGATGCTAAACCACAAACCACTTAGCGCTAATATCTATTCAACTATGAAAGTAATTATAAAATAAGGAAAGAAATATTTTGTCAAAATTCATTCATATAACGTTAGTGTTGTGGAGGTTTCCTTGAGTTTTATGTGCTTTGTGTGTTGTTTCGATAAGTACGAAAATGAAAAGTTAATTAGCATATAATTAACTATTTACGTTTGAATTAACACAAACTTTTGAATAAATTTGTTTTCTTTTTTTTTAATTTTTCTAAACAAGTTACCATGTTCCACCTGATTTAATTCGCTTTGAAGAATTATTGTTTTCTGAACTGTCATTTGCATTTAGTTTAACGAAGAAACATTTCAATGCGTTCTCAAAGCGGATTTTATTGCAGTCTATTAATTAACTTTGCGAATTTTCGCTTTACAACAAAACTCAACTACAGTTTGCATAATAAAAAGTAAAGCATTTGAGAAATAATGAAATAAGTTTGAGTTCTGAACAACATTCAACCATACAAAGACGAGCATAATATTTCAAGTTTTTCATTTTTATGGCTTACGCAAAAAGGCAATCTCGAGATCTTATCTCATGTTGACGCCGTTTTGCCATTTTGTACTAAAGAGATGGAGTTTCGATGTCATCAGCATTCGATTCTTTGTAAAAACCAAACGAATAAGACAATAGTAAGCAGTTTACTGTTGTTGTGTCCACCTATTATTTAAAAATTTGAAATTAATAAGAGAAGCAAAGAAACTTAGAAAGAAAGGGAGAAGATGAAAGTCGCTAAGCAACAAAGACCATGGTTTTGCTAGCAAGAAACCATTTAAACCGTAATAATATTTCAAATTTAGAAAAGCATTGAACTCAAAGAAAACAACACTTCAACCAAATACCGTAAGCAACAATAGTAAGCAACAGTACCTGGAATTGGAAGAATTTCAATTATAATCACAAGAAACCATTGTGCAGCCATCAAGTTTGGGTGAAAGCAGAAAAGAGAGAAGAGAAAGAAGCAAAGTAAGCATCTTAAATGTCACCATCGATGAGTTAGAAAACCACAAACGTGAAACACAATACGAAAACAAGAAATGGCGTAAAGCTTTAACCAAAAGAAAAAAAAATCAATTATTTTTTTGGTCTAAGTTCTATTCTATCTCTATATTGTGACTGAGATTTATACGACGTGTCATGGACATATGTGTCAGCTCAAAGGAAAATCCACAGATGCAATGGCCGTTTGCTACTTCCTTGCCACGAAGTAAATCAGAGCTACCGACACATGAGTCAAATTCTGAATTGGTTTAAGTATGTCTGCCTGCTGTCCGGCTGCCCGTTTGTGTAATGTCTGTTGTAAACAACCCACTGGACGCACAAATTAAGCTATCGTCTTCAACACTGCAAAAATTAGAAGTTCTTGGACGTAGGCGGGAATTGAAAATGGCCCAAATTGGTCGAAGGACATGTCTCCAGCATTATGTAAACTGAGAACACCTCTGTTTTTCAAAAGTAGTAAAAAATTAATTATTTACTCACTACTTATAAATTGCAGTAGAAAAACAATCTACAAAAATTTGAACGCATATTCCATGGGCAAGGCTGTGGTAGCTTTATAAGAATAGGAAAAATTGACTACGATTACTCAACACTCTAGTGTATCGAACTTTAATTGTTTTTCAATACCTTTATAAGACGCAGAAGCAAGCTTCGAAAGCTCCATAAAGTATACAAATTCTTGGCCAATATCAAATTCTGCATTCACCTAAGGATGACCGTCTGTTCGTCTGTCCAATGGTGTTGTATCGGTGGTAAATATTCTCTCGTTCGCAAAAATCAAAATATCGCCTAGAAATTTGCAAAAGAATTTGAAAATGACTGAAATTTTTCAAAGAGCACGCCTACTGCGAATACCTTTGCTTTCCGTGTTTTTTGCTTGCCACTCATACACCATGTAAATTTTCATTTTTATTCTGAAAATAGAAAAACTCAGCCGCCCCCTACGCCTACCCAATCTCATAGAGTACGAAATCGTAATTCTCTTCTTTTTTTCAGATGTTGATGGGTATAAAAGATTCGATAACGATCGAATATAATTTTCTTATTTGTTTGTTTTGTGATAAATTTGGGGAAAGCAGTGTCTACAAATGAATAGAATGTTGAAAAAAATATCTGACATCAATTTTTGTTTTCGAAATATTTAATTTTATTAAAAAATCGGTGAAAACTGAGTCACGTATCTAATAATCGATTTCTTTCTTTGTATACGCTCTAAGAAGAAGAGGTCAGGTGAAACATTAATGTCGTCTGACAGGATTTTCTACCGCAATGGAGAAGAAGCGGTAAACTTTTAAAATTCTTGTAATATTTAACGAGAGAAAGCTAGAAATTTGTACAGGAAAAAAAATACACTTAATATAGATGGTATATATGTGTGTGTCTGTATAGGTCGTATACATAATTTATAACATTCTTCGATACTATTATATTCGAAAAACGCAGATTTTATCTACATGTGTGTGCTCAGTTGATTTTGTAACCATTTACGAACTCACATACGCGGATCGTCAGGTAATTTATCTTCGCTTCTTTTTTGCTTGTCATGTTGCATGCTCCTGAACACCGTCAACAGTGATTTTATTCACATACTTAAGCACAGCACACACATATGCATACATACTTACCTAAAATGGATATTTGTTGACACCCCTAGACACATGAGTTTCACTAAAAAGGTTTTTCAAATATTTTCAATCAATTGAAAGAAGCCGACGAAGAAATAAAAAAAAATTGAAAAAAGTTGAATATATATACCTTTATATATATATATAAGTTATTATAATAGTAATTGATTGATGTGCTGATGCGGCTGAAAGCTTTAAGCGAAGTGAGTAAATGCAAGGGGGAAAAAGAAGCAAAAGCAAACTAAGTCATTATATCCATGTCGAGTAGATAGGCTAACCGGGGGGGTTAAAAGGCAAAGCAGTGTGAACGAATGGAAACGATATGGATTTTATTGTCCTGGAATTTTTGAAAATCAACCCGAGAGACTATTTAAGCATATGGAAATTCCTTTCGACCGCAATCATCTTTCATGTAGAAAATTTTTGGAAATCATTAATGAATATATTTATATATATTCTATATATCTATGTATGCGTTTGTAATCAACTAGATTTCCTTTGCTGGCCATTTATTCCCTAAGAACGACCATTGAATTAATTCAACATTATTTCCTATCAAACGGTAACAGTGTCGGTAAACAACAACAAAAGTTAAATAAAGTGCTTCTCCACATATATACAGTACTCTTCCGTTAGCATTTTCACTATCGAGTGTGGATTACGAGTAACTTGCATAAAATGCAAAATAATTCTCAAAAGTAAGCGCGAAAAGTTTCTCACGTGAGAGACGGACTTTCGCGAAGCCATTTACCTGGAATGTATGTATTTACATATATACATGCACACACACACACACACACACCGCACACGCATATATATATATCGTATATGTACATATGTATAAAAACCGTAAATATTTTTGCTAAACGCACACGCTCTAGTGCTCCAGTCTACCAGACTACTTTCAAAGGTTTATTTCCTTAAGAAACTAAATTATTAAAGAAGAAAAAGTTCATTTCTTTTTTAACTTTCGCAGATGTTTCAGTTATTGTCATCTGTGGAGATTATTCTGAGTCCAATTTAATTTTTTCTTTTCCGGCCCTTTTCTTGCGAATAGCTTCACGCAAACGCCCCATAACACCCAAATAATGTGCCTTATTAACAGTTTGGCTCAGCAGGAGGAATTGATATTCGAAGAAAACTCTCGTCACCTTGGCTTTTGAGCGATTGTGGCGCGGTATTTCGTTCTTGGCTCTCCTTTTGCACAATATTTACTGAATTGATCCTTATCGGTTATTTCCGTATATCCAAGTCCCATGTCTCGCAATAAGGAGGAGCCTCATGATGGATTGATAGTCAGAGATCAACTTTTCACACACCTTGAGTAAAATGAAGAAGCTCTTCTACTTTATCACAAGGTCGATTTTGCATTCGTCACAGTGCTTATCAAGAAGTACGACTTGCTTGTATTCAGTACTGCTTAACGTGAGCTTCTCAGCATGCTCGACTGTACCTCAAATAGCACAGGAAACGTCACAGGTTCCACTAACAGTAACCTCAGAATGTTCAGAGTTTTCTATACAAATCGAGAAACTTAATTTTTTTGTTTTTGTCTTTCGGTGCTTTTTTTCGACGTCGCTATTAATCTTTCTAAAAAAGCAGGTGAATGCGTAAGTAATTTAGGGTTCACTCAATGTCCTATTATTGTTAAATTTCTTATCTGTGTTTTGTGTGTAGAGATCTTATCTAACGCGCAATTGAAGGGCTCTCTTCTGTTGATAGGAGGTTATGACGCATGCCTTCAGACGCGCTTTTGGGTATTGCTTAAAAAAATGTCATAGAATCTCCTACAATTTCCGGTTTTTGTAGTGATAAAATATTAAATTCCCTTCAAAGCGGGAATAAGTGCTCGTTCATTTACATTCTCGATCTCTTACAGCAAGTCAGCCCCCAAAACTAGTTCAGCGTTAATTTTCATTTTCATTTCGGTGCTTAGTGACCTTTCCTTTTGAAAACTGCAAGGTAAAGCGAAATTTTTTCGAACTATTGTTGTTCGCAAAGGAGCGACGCTGTTAAGGGGATGGTCCTGTGTATGTTAAAATTTATTATGATGTATAAAGTAAAATTTGCTCACAAATACATTTATATATACATTTATATCTGCGCTAGCAGTAATTATGTAAATATAAAACCTAACAGATGCATGCAAGTATATGCGCTGCTGTATAAGTAGCTGTGCGTGTCTATAATTCGCATGTGAACATTTTAAAGCCACATTTTAACTAAATGTTTATTAGTAATGAAGTGCACTTTAGGATATTAAATTCATTAAAATTGTGAAATATTTTCAGATTATTATTAAAGGAGATGAACGAACGAACGCACGTCATAACAACATATTGACTTAGATTCCCATGGCTGGTATTTGCTAGCAAAAATGTTGTTCATAAATTTCTAAAAACTTTTTCCCCCTTCTACTCCCTTTACAAGCTTGAAATGTCTTAATTTAGTAGTTTTTTTATTTTTATCCTTTTCTACCCACTCATACTGTTTTTTTTTCATAATGTATGTAACCCCTAAGAAGAAGCTTCAGAGACCCTATTTTAAATATACGTTCTTAATCAGTGTGAACTTCTGAGTTGATTAAGCTAGATCCGTCCGTCTGTGTATTGTTGGCACTCTCCTGATCGCAAAAAAGAAGCTATCGACTTCAAATTTGGTAGAAAAATTGGAAGTTTCCGCACGTAGTGTGGTATTGAAAATGATCTAAATTGGGCGGAGCGAAAGCCCGCAAGGGAGCGTACACTGAACGCAACTTAGTTTTCTCTAACAAAAATTTGTGGGTTTTTGCTCGTTACTCTGAAATTATTAAAGTTAGAAAGTTGTTAAAGTTCCGAAGCGCTCTAGTCTTTACGTGCAAAACTTGGAAAAATCGGTCATGCCCACAAAAAGGTACAAGTGATTAAATTTTATGTTTTTCACTTTTTTGAGGTTTTATGCTCTATTATCATAACGCAGACTAGACAGAATGTTTAAAATTATTTTGTTCATTCCTCAAATGAAGATATATTATCTACCTAAAAATGGGTTAATTCTGAAATGAATATGATAGACACTGCGACCTGTTGAATTAAGTTTTTCTTAATAATATCAGCGATATGGGTATCAAATAAAAGAACTTGGAGAGTAGAATGCAAAAAGCATAGTGGTGGGTATGCGAGATTCGGCCCCCGCCGAATATAACTTTCTTACTTTTTTGCTTTATTCAAACACAAATTGATTGCTTTATTAACTATAGAAGAAGATAGAGAGGGAATGAGCTAATAATTTTTATAACGTTTTTGATTTGAAAAAGGGAAAACACTTATACATGCACTCTATGTAACATATTTCATTTCTTATGCCTCCCGGTAAAATTTTCATAGAATAAATCAATTGATGTTGGAAAACGTCTTGCGAAAGATTTGAAGAAGGAAAAATGTAAACAACACACTGATGATGTTAATGTGAAGTTTACGCGGCACTAATTCAATCGAAGCCAATTCCCGTTTTATGTGAAGCATTATTAAAAGGTAATATTACCTAAGATTTTCTTTAGACTTTCAAAGATTAAAAATGTTCGCTTCACCAGACAGTGGATTACACAACTTTTTATGTTAAGATTACTATGTAGCATCATTGTATGGTAATTCAATGACATTTCGAAAGATGAGAGAATGAATCTATCTTATCTGAAAGGTTGATCGATTTCGAAGTAAAAATCGTTTAGTGGCGCTAGATTTTGTTGTAAGGTTCATAGGAAAATGGCTTGAAATTTAGTTCCTCGACTTGACAATTGCATTTTGGCTTTTCGATTGTAGAGTTGATTTTACGATCTTTGCAATTTTTAATGGCACTGATATAGGCGTCCAGAACATTTTGGTTGGATTCTCTTTTTGAAAATTATACTCGTTAAGCTTCTAAACTTTGTCATAAGATCGTCGACTTTTCAGGAAGACTAAACCATTCATTCCCTTAAGTAATGAGCATGAACAATAGATAAATTTAGTTTTTTTTTTCTACCATAACTACAAGATTCTATCCCTAAGAACATGCTTTACGTAGGGATAGGTAGTAAGTGACCCCGTGCAGCTTAACATTAGACTGTAAATCCTTTGCTTTACGCGACAAAATCACTCTCACCTTTGGATCAAACGTACCGGTTAGCCACAACCAAAATACCCTTTCTCAAGACATATTTGCTTCGGATGCTACAACTGACACGGCTTGCCCCATGCACTCGACATCAACGTACTTTATACAACCAACCGGTCCTGCAACCTGCTGGTCTGTGTTTCCTCCGTCCCAACAGTCTATGAGAGAAGAAGTGCTCAAAGCAAAGCTTCTTCCAGTACACCTCTAAGCTATCTATGACAAAAATCTGTCGCCAAGTCATAGATAGCCTTACACATTTCTTCGCCGGTCAAAGACCGTTACCGGGGATCGCCACGAGGAGGTGAAAGTTTTGGCTCATCTATGCCTCCTTATCACGCTTGGACGTGTGCACAGTAGCTTAGTGTTATATTTTTACCGACTTGAGCCTTGACTATGGCTACTCTCGCAAACAAATTTTGCACGACGACGGCTTTCTCTTTGCGTGTGAATGAAAGCGAAGCAGTAATGCGCTGGCAAATGAACTTCAAACAGGCTGATGTATGATGCAAACAACTTTAGATCTTATTATAACCAGTAAATCTTTGACACAAAAGGTTTCGCATGTGCGAGTCTAGTTTAAAGTGGACACTTTTTCTCCGTGGCTGACGAAAATTTGAATTTAAGAAAGCTCTCGTTGGCTGTGTTTCGAATATTACGACCCACGAAATGAATTTAGGACCGAACATTAATATACTGTTGCGATCAAAAACTAATAAGACTTTTTTATTCAAATCCAACAAAGTTGCTTTTTTTTCTTTGACAACACCATAATTAACATTTGTGTCAAATTTCATGCAAATTTCTTCAGCATGTGTGTATTGATGGACAGAGACTGGGAGTACGCTCAAAAAGCATAGAGAATATTAGGATCCTAACCTAAAAACATGGAAAAATATGCGATCCTCAACGGACACGCTATTTACTGCTTGACTTTAATCGCATCTTTTTAACACATGCAGGCATGTTGATACTTCGAAGCGCTTTATCTGTCGCAAAGCATCAGAATTTGCCAATGGTTACGAAAGATCGAATCTCACTATTTCATTATTTGCAGCAATTAAAGTGCCTGAGGGTGAGTTGTATGCATTAATCTGTGCATTTAATTGCCTAAAACCTAAGTTCATACTAAAACACATTCGTGGGCATGCATGTGCATGTATGCATTTGCAGGTATGCATGCATGAATTTTATTTGTTTTGATTTCATTTCTTATGTTTACTTGCATGCATACAAGTGTGCATAAATACATGCAAATGCGAATATGAAATTTGTGTTGATGTTTTCGATTGTCTGTATAAGCATACACACATGCATCCATATTCCAGAAATGCACACCTGTCTAAGCACAGCCAAGTTTGTATTGTAAACAAATGAATATCAAGAATTCTTGTTTTCCTTTAAGCTTTTATAAATAATAAGAATCAGAACAGATGTGCTTTAATTATTATATACATTTGAATATTTCTTAGTCGTCCATCACACGCACGGAGAGGCGGGCGCATACTAATTTTGTCAGTTCGTTTGTTACCCTCATATAAATGCATTTAAGAGCTTACAAAACAACAAACGCATTAATCACAAACATTAGAATTCCATTAAAATGTTTAGCTTGAGTTATACATACACATCCTCCATCGGATTGTCGCCGGTGCGATGAACGTGTTTGAAAATGTAAACCCTGAGAGTAAGAGTTTAAATATTATTTTATATACAATAGTGCTATACGCGTTAGAGATCAGACAAACATAAAATATGGGATAAATATCTGGAAAACTAAAGCATAAAATGTGGTAAAAAAACATATTTTTTCAACAACTTATTCCAGTGGATGTATGTATAAAACTGTCCTGAAGTATATTTCTGCCACGTTGTTGAATTGCTTTTCATTGTCTCAATATATATCTTAAGCATATAAGTTTATATGATCGGGTAAGATTCTCAACTCCAACCAGAGACAAATTCCTCAAGCGTTCTGTTAAGAAACGTTTCGCTTCGCAAGTTTAGTTATTACTTGTCTTATAGTTTCCTTCCGTTGCAAGTTTCACAAAATGGCATCAGCAATACTGTGCAGTAAGTGCATTATTGAGAGTGCATTATAAGAGAGAATTTTGAACTCCTTACTCTCGATTAACTGCAGTTAATACGTAAACTGTTACATTTCCTTTTTTTTTTGACCGCTATAGTACCTAATGTTGCCACGATTTTCTACATATTTAAATCCTTAGTTAAATTTTTAAAATCAGTTTAAGTGCAATTGGCATTCTCGTGCGCTTACGCTTAAGAAAAATTCGCGATTTTAATATTCACATTACTTGAATTGACTCTTGAGCACAATGTACAAGAAGATTGTTATATTAGCTCCTAACAAAAAAATCAGATATGTGTAGTATTAGTATAAACAATTCGTTCTCACGTCTTATCATGATGTTCACGAAGTACGCAGATGCAGGAGTATATTTAAAGTGAAAATTGTAATCGTTTTAAAGATCAGAAAAGTATTACCTCACTGCCTAATAAACGTCAATCGTTTTTCATGAATGGCTTCCAACCTTTGACAGCCAGCAGAAAGCACTTTTATTCCCATACGTTTTCTGCAATGGCAATAATCAATAATAATCAAAATTCGCGATGGATTCCATACCTGCCAATTATGTTCTCAGGGAATGACGATTATTAACTCTGGCACTACGTTCCTATTCTATTTATTCAGAAATAGTTCTCTCTCAAATTAATTACTATGACTATGTACTTCTGAGCAGCTCAGTATGTTGAGCCGACTAATCTTTGAGCGCCTTCTGCCCATTTTTCATTGTTGATATTTTAAAACAGGAGCCGCTGAAATATTGGCTTGATATTTGACGCTTGTACTGTTAAGCAAATTTCACAAAGCAAAAAGTTTCCTTAACAACAAAAGCAAACTTGATAATGGTTTTAAACTTTGGTTCAGAAGAAATAAAGCCGAGAAATAAGGCTTGAGCGTAAAAAACATCCTTTAAATATTGTGAGTGTGCATCAATTTGTTGGCATTCCCAAGGATCTTGCGGCAACTCGATGACAAATTGCATTTAAATTTTCTCAATCGATTTAAGCCTGTTCGTTCGTATGTCCATCTGACCATCTAACGTACTGTTGTACTATTCCTCTGCTTGATTCAGAATTATTTTCTAAACTTTATGTATCATTTCTTGAATTAATTTAAGCCAGTTTGTTCGTACGTCTCTCTGTCCTTCCAATATATGGCCACGAATTATTAGTTTCATGTCGTATCATGGAGTGTCTTTCTAGAGTTTCAATAACATTTTCTGTATTTCCACAATCTTTTTAGGAATCCATTTAAATGTATTTAAACGTCCTCCCGTCTGTCAACGTAAGTTCTTATAACGTACAATTTGGTTTAAAATCATTTATTAAACTTTCGGTAACATTTCCCGAATTGTTAATTTAATTCGTTTTTAGCTGTCTGTCCAGAATTTTATCTAATAGGTAGCGGTTTTCGAGCTATTTTGACGGCCTAAGTGTGTCCTAAGTGTATATTTGAACGCCGTAATATATTCTACTCAAAATCGGATTAGGATCAGCAACAAGGTGTAATTTTTAGTACTTTCTGATGAAATTATAAATTTGGAAATCGATTTTTTGAAATCTCTGTTCATACTTCGGTTCTAAGGAAAGGTAACACATATAAGGTAAAAAAGCAAGGGTTTTAGTATTAGGGGGACCCATAATTAATCAATTATTTTCGCAAGATACCATTTCTCTTTAGTCCTGCAGCAACCAGACAAGTGTAAGCATACTTTTTTTTGGTGTTATTCTTCAACCAGTTTTTTAGTAATTTATTTCCAACAATATAAATTTTTTTTGTAGTCCTGTAATAAAATGGCGGACTTTGTACCTTCTGAGAGCCATATTCGTAATTGTGTACTTTTCCATTTTAACGCCGGTTTAAGTGTCACGGAAACAACAAGCAAAATTTGCGACATATATGAAGATGTGTTGAAGGTCAACAAGTGTCAACGTTGGTTCAGAAGATTTGCTGCAAGTGATTACGACCTGTCAGATAAGCATCGAACTGGACGCCCAGGTCAATTCGATAACGACGCCTTAAAATCTCTAGTGGAGTCCGATCCAAGGTTATCTATATAGGAACTATCATGAAGCTTTGGGTCTACCTGGTCCACCGTACAAAGGCATTTAAAAGAAATTGGCAAGGTACGTACACAAGGTAAATGGATTCCACACCTGTTGTCTGAGGCTAATAAAGATCTTCGGCAAACAATTTGTAATTCTATGCTCACCAGACTAAGCGGAGATCCTTTTTTGTCTAGGATCGTAACTGGAGATGAAAAATGGATCCTTTATGATAACATAAAGCGATCGAAACAATGGTTGTCTGCAAACGAGAGACCTCTTCCAACCCCTAAACCAACCCTATCCCTGAGGAATGTGTTTTTGTGTATTTGGTGGGATTGTTCCGGTATAGTGCATTACGAATTATTGAAACCTGGGGAGAGAGTTACCTGTATTGTCAACAATTACAACGGTTACCGCCCACACTCATAGAAAAAAGACCAGCTTTAGTGAACAGAAAAGGTATGATACTCCAACAAGATAATGCCCGTCCTCCTGCAGGGAAGATGACTCAAGAGAAAATTAAGCAGTTAAGCTGAGCACCGTCGGATTACCATCTGTTCAGATCACTGGAGCATTCGTTACGAAATAAAAATTTTAATTTCCTATCCGATGTCCAAATTTGAGTTATATTTTAAGTCACGCCCACCCCACTTTTTCAAGAGGGGGGTTAAACTTTTGCAGGAACGATGGCAACAAGTCATCGCAAACGACGGTGATTACATAAGCGATTAAAAACTAAAAATGTCATTTCAAAAAAACATTTTGTCTATGAATGCAAAATAATTGATTAGTTATGGGTCTCCCTAATATTTTATGAAGAAAATATGTGGGGTATTTAATATCCGTTCTTGTCCAACTGAAGCTCTTGTTCTTCTTGTTTTCTTCATTTGTTTTATGTTTCTAATTAAACAAATTTCAATTAAAATTTATTTGTTTTCTTATCTCCTCCCTCTCTTTATAAGTAATCAAGAGATTATTGATGTTTAAAAATAAATATTTTTTGAGTTATTTATCTTCTTTCTATGCCCATTGCCGAAGGCTGAGGGTATACAAATTGGTTAGAACGTTCGCAACGCTCAGAAGAAAGCTTTAGAGACCATTTACCCGTTTGGTAAGAGTTTTGACGTTTACTGTATGAGTGGCCCCATACAGTATCCGTATGGGGGTATCAAAAACATCAGCACGCGCACCCAACTTTATAGAGCGTCGAAATTGCTTTTTTTTTCTGTTTTTTTTAGATAAAGGTAGGATGTAGGTGGATGACAAAAATGATTCGTTCGCAACCGAATACGTTTTTGTGACTTCTTTTAATTAACTCAACATTCATTTCGGGTGAAAATGAGTTTTTCGTCTCATTTTCAAAGTTCTATTAAAAACTTTGAAAAGATTTAATTAAAATTATAATTATATCCGAATAAGAAGGATAAGCGGTAGTGGAAGGAATAATTAGACGTAGAGTGTGTGTAAATATGTAAGCGTGCATGTGCATAATTTTACATTATTTCAATTTTAAACTCTAATCAATTATTCATCTGTTGGTTATCTCTGTTTATAGCTGCATTTGTTTGTTTTTCTTTCTTGCGTATAAATTTACATAGAAATTAAGTATTTAATGTATGTTATATAACGTAATGTGTTATATAATGTGTGTTTATGTATATGTTTTATGTTATACACTACAGATAGTTAATATTATGCTTGATGTATGTTTATGTGCGTTAACTATCTATTTTTATATGTACATGTGTGCGGATGCGTGTATGTGTGTGTGTGTTTATATATATATATATATATATATGCGCGTGTGTATATATGTGTGCAATCATGCATAATTTATTACTAATGTGGTTTCTGTACTCTCTATCCGAGTACTTTAACTGAGAATCCATAACATTGGTTAACGCAATGCGTACAAACAAAATAAACATTTTCTAGGATAAATATATGCACGAATATGTGTTTGTGTATATTTTATGTTTATCTACAGTTTAGGGATTATGTGTAACTTTAGATAATTGCTCCAACTGGGACTTCTTTTCTGCGTTGCAATAAAGTTTTTAAAGTTCATAGTTGTAGTTTTTTCTTTTGAGTGCCCGCTTTAATGCATCGAAGTAATTAATGCAAAGGCATCTATTCTTTAAAACTCTAAGAAGTGATAAATCTTTTTGATTTTTTTTTTTTTTTTTTTTTTTTTTTTCTTTTTTTTTTTTTATATTATGCAACATCTTTGAAACAGAGCACTAAGCTAAATTAAATGTATGTAAAAGTAAAACCAACACGTAGTTGGAGAATTGTTCGCTTTTAAGTATATATACAGGGTTAGAATTCTCGAGCGCGTTATAAAATATACGTATGTTATATATGATCACAAAGTAGTAAAAATTTACCACTAAAATCGCGTGAACTTAAGCAAACAAATGTTGCGTTTTTCCTAACTTAAGGTCACTTTAACTGACATCAGTGCCAATTATTACTTATTACTATTATTAATTCAGTAGTTTATAAGAAACACTTGTTCAGCTTTATCTAAAAAAGTTCACTTCTCAATTTGGTTTTATCTCATCAATGAAGTCGAAACCGCGTCCCCGTAGCAAGAGCAATAAGAAGTCGGACAAAGTTAAATCAAGCGAATAAGACGATCAGGTAAAGATATTAGTCGAACTCTGGTGAAATATCTCGAAGAAAGAATGCATAGCGAGAATCTGTTTTATTGGGATGAAAATGATGTCTATTCATAATACTAGAGAACAGCTTGAGATTTTATTTTCTCAACCTAGTCAAGAGAAGGTGTCTCCGATTTCCCGGCGTTAAGAAATCACGCAGATCTACATGAAATGAAAAAGTCCAGGCAGAGTAGCGAAACACTTGGAGTTACATATGTAATAAAAAGTCTGAAGGAATCAATATAGTGTAAGAAAAAGCATCTGAAGGTCAAATGACGTTCCAAAATCGGATAAAGCGATCAATAAGACCTCCGATTTTTAATCGAGCACTTTTGAACTCCAACTACGACGTAGTATATCTACGAAAGACGATCAGGATGACTTTCTTTTCCACTTTGATAATCTATGCCAATACCCCTTCTAGACAATGAACAATCATTAAAAATGTTACGTTTCGTAAGGAAAAATTTCATTTTTGAACCAAAATTTACTACAGCTCGATCAAGCCTCCTTCCTGGTCGTTTTTTATTTGTACAAATTTTATGTTCTCGTCTTACTAATCCATCTTACTTTTCGGTGGGAAAGCCTTATTTTCTTTGATTTGTCATTCATGTGCTACTTGGAATTTTCTTGTTTTTGAAACTTTATGCTTATTTTAAAAATCCACTTTTTCATAAGAAAGAAAACGGGCCTCTTTCGACAAGTACTGAAGCTGCTGAAGTAATAAAGACGTTATTCATTTTATGTGTCTGCTTAACTGTTATTCTGCATTGAAACATTGCTTTGCATTTCTATTTAGATGAGGCATAAAGAAACGCACAGTGCGAAATTTTAAACTACTTCCAGTTGATCACAGGGGTGTTTTCGTCATGTGCTTCCTACATATCGTATATTTTCGATTTGTCAACAATGGACACTAACTCTTATAACAGACTTGAACAAAATAATTACAAATAAAGGGTTTTTTCTTAAAAATCGCTAAATCACAGTTGCTCAGCATGAATATGATCTAAATTCATAGTCAATTTAAATCAGTATTTTAATAATAATGATGATGAACATTAATAATTAAATTCATCTATAGTTTCCATACATTCTTGGGCTTCAATTGATTTAAATTCCATTTTGAAACCCTTGAAGTTAAAGGATTCATTTGTAATGAAGCGCACTGTAATAGAATCGGAACACGACTTAATTATGGCTGGTTTCTTAAAGGAGAAAAAAATCAAGTTCATAATAATATTTCTCTCTCAAAAATATTTAACAATTCAAAAAACTTACATCTGCGCCACAAAATCGCCCATAACTTTTACGATAATAGCCAGGTTCCTCAATAATCTCCAAATAATCGGATTCACAATTTTCATCGTACTCAAGATCGAAATCTACGAACTTGATTTCAACGCTTTTATCTGAATCAGCGGTTATTTGCCAATCGCATAGCATATTATGGCGATACGATTTTAAGTCATAACTTGGATGAGAGAGCAATATTTGCGGATTATTTGTCGCTTCCAAATAGCCACCACATTCTACGTTTATGTGAAAATGTAAAACAAGTTCTATAAGAATACTAAATTTTCATAGTAACCTGTTAAATGTTTGGCTTGGAATCCCTTAGACTGCACATTAGCGTCCGTTCGAAATACCATTAGCATATAATTGGTGGTAGCCAACACGTTATGGGTCGCGTTTAATTTGCCGCAATAAATGCCTAAAGATGAGCTAGTCCGCGATCGACCATCGTATATGGTTACATTATCATAAATGCATTCCTGGCAAATTATAAATTACATAAAATATCCGTTAGGTGCTTTTACGTACTTGTATTTTTGTTGCTTTGTTCCTGCAAACTCACGCATAACTTGCTCCTCCCTTGATTGTTACGTTTACCTATAAATTGTTTTTCCTAATCTTGCCCTTAAATTTGATCTTGTCTTTGACTTCGTAAGTGAGCTTTCCTCTATTCATATCTCTATCTTTTCCTATTTATTTTTCCCTATTCTTCTCCAGACGCTTAGCTTTGTCGTTGTCGCTGTTCTCACCGTAACCATTTTGCTTTTTTTACTGCTAGGAAGCACATATATTTTTATACCCTTATATTTTCTCCTTGCTCTTCTCTCTGCTCTTTTTCCCACTTTCTTCCTTATCCCTGGCCTCTTTTTGGCTCTCATTCTTATTGTTATTCATATCCTCACTGGTGTTTTTTCCGTAATCTTATTCTTAAACTTATGACCATAAGGCTACTTCTTTATACACTTAGTTTTACCTTCACTATTGTCATTATTATTGTTTTTACCCTTGCCGTCAGCCTCATCGTGCCCTTTACACGCATTCGCAAGACTACTCTAATAGGTAAGCACCGCGACTACGAAGTCAGTGTTCGTAGCAGTAGCGGCCATTTTCCTATCTCTTTCATTTCCTTCTGATCGTTACCGTGTGACACGAGGGGGTATCCCCGAGTAATTCGTCACATTAAAAGAAACACACTCTCTTCTATTTACCCTAGGCCTCATCTTTTTCTTGCACTTGATCTTACTTATACACCCAACACTGTTCCTTATCCTATTCCTTACCGTTCTCTCACTCTAACGCTTCTTATTACTCTCATTCCCTATCCCTAAATATACGTTTTAAGTTTATTGCTATTGTCATTGCTTACCTGATGATGTTCTACATCAAGTTCGAGAAATTTTAAGTGTATACGATGACCCAGTACCGTCTGAAAACGCCAATAACAGTAACTGTTGCTGGTATAATTTCCGGGATAATTTAAACTTGATATTCTCCCATAAGGACTCGTTATGTTAAACTTGCAGTCAGTTTCAGTGCAATTACGACCGTTTCCATGTAAAATAAAACCATCGCGGCACAAGCATTCAAACGAACCGAATGTATTCTGACATATTTGTTCGCAGCCGCCATTTCGAATACTGCATTCGTCGTTGTCTAGAAGGAGTAAAAAAATAGATGCAATCAAGAGAAAAATGTTCATGAAAAACTCGCATGGATCCTCTACACCAACCAATTTTATATTCAGCTTTAAGTTTAGTTCGCTGGTAAGCTTCTTCGCCCAGGCTCAACTCCAAGCGTAACATGTTCTTCAATGATTTTACAAAAGGCGGAAATTGATAGCAATAAAATTGTCCGATTTTTTTTAGTCTCTTGCTTTTAAATTGAGAATAGATCACCAAATAGTCGCTGTCGTCACACACTAGCTCGAATTGAGTGAAATTTAGAAATAAAGTGTAGTTCTCGGGAGCGACCAACTTCCAAATGCACTTTCCCGGCAAATTGAAATTGTTCGGAAATGAGGTTAATCCGAAAGTGCCTCCGCCATCATTAGCATCAATTACGCTGCTACAAGGATTTTTCGCACAGCTTTTACCATCCGCCAGCAAAGCGTAATCGGGTGAGCAGGCACAACGGTAACTGCCTAAAGTATTCTTGCATTTTTGTTGACAATTATGAGTGCCTAACTTACATTCGTCGATTTCTAGCATGAATATCGCTGAGAAGCTCAACTTCCCTGTCAAGCTGTCACTGACGAATTTTAGAAACATTTCATTGGTTGTTGAACTATTGCAAGTTGAAAGGAAACAATTATCACTTAAGAGTTCAATTTGCTTTCTGTCAGTGGTTTTTTAAACTTACATAATATTACCGGGATTCGATGTGCCGCAAACTTTTGCCAATATACGTGAGGCAGAATTGTTACCATTTCTTATTTCCAAGTAGTCAAGATTGCACTCATCTTGACTCCCCAAGTCGAAAAAATCAAATTTCAATACCACTTGATGACCTTCAGGTGCTACAACATACCAGCTGTACGGTTTATCGGCTAAACGTGTCGAACGGCTTATGAAATCCAAATGTCTGCTGCCGTTTAGCCTAATAATATTATCAAAAATAACTTGAAAAAGAAAAGGAACGAGAATATTTTCGGTTAGATTTGATGACCTGGTTCGCAAAGCCATTTTGGGTCTCAAAAATTTAAAAAATATAGCAATTTTTAGAAAGATTTAAAAGATGGGCCTGCCTAAGCTATAAGAATATCGCTTCAAAAGTGTTGCAAACTTTTTCGTTCCCTAAGGACAGTCGGCATATGCTTTAGGTAGGTGTGGTTGAAAGTAATTTTAAAATTTTCGTTTGGTGGGACGTCCTACAGCACTTGAGGTGCAATGGTGTATTAAGTTTGCGCCGGTCCCGAAATACTTGAGATAGACCAGTCATTTAATATACCGATAGATTCAGAAAAAAAAAAGCTTGTCTGTCCGTCTTGTTTTCTTTTCCTGAACCCACAGCTCGCAATTTTTGGGATATTTTGATGACATTTGAATCCTTGGATTTTTATGGCCCAAGCACGAACACTATTGACAATTGTTCGGATAGCACCACTTTTTCGACCACGTCCCATACATTTTACTTTGTAAAGTCGTCATACGAATAGCTGTAGGGCATTGCGGGGTATTTAATGGTGAGCCGTGCCCCACAATAGTGTTTTTATTTTGTTTATTACTCTTTTAGTACTTCTAGATAACTTTTTGAGTGGGTCAACGTCTATTTTCAAATGTGGCCTTAAATCAAATACACATATTCCAAGTTTTAAGAAACCATGTTGAAACAAAAGAATGAACATTACGAAGATAATCAAAAATTCTGTAATAATTAGCAATATGCTAGAGGGGGGTATTTTTATTTCATTTTTTTCCGTAACATATATAACATCTAAAAGAGACCTCCAAATTCACTCTCCATTGCAACAACGTTACGGGTGTATGCGCAAGTTTGTTTTGATTGTGAAATCTTAAACCGGTTAAAGAATGCACCCTCGACTCGGAAATAGATTTCATCCCCATTTCTTATCAGAGCACCCATAATAAACTCCTCGACATGACCTTAAACAAAGTCAATGCCATTAAAATCCAAATCTTTTGAATAATCGTGGAAGAGTACGCTCTCGGCTCGGAAAAAGATTTCATTTGAGCAACTTATTAGAAATCGTTTTCGCCAACGACAGCTTTAGGAACCTTTTTGTCAATTTACTTTGTTTTTGATTATATTACAAATTTTTTGTTGTAATTGCTTTTACCATTTTATCTCTTAAAATTTCTTTATTAACCGTGCAGGGGTCCATTCTTGATTTGCAAAAATTTTTCTTCCTAGCGTCATGATGACGCTGGCGCTTACTACTTTTTGGCAAGATATGCTCTGATTGTTATATGCAATCCTTTTGAAATTTCAACCCGTTAAAAATTGCTTACTAATTACGGAACTCTCTACTAAAAAGAAAACACAGAAATTTTGCTTCTAAGTTATTAGCAGCAATTCATAACCGCTATAATTCCGACGGGAAAGAAACGATTGAACAACAGTGTGGTTTCGTTTCGATCAGTGTAAGCAAGCATTTCTAATACAAGACAAACCTGCAGGGACTTAGGCAAATAATTTGCTATAGGAAGTAGTAACGATGAACGCTAGGATTTATTAATAACACGTTATTTCCAAGAAGTAGATAACATATTCCAAGAATCACATTTCTAGAAGAAAAGACGACGACGTAGCAATTCAATGACGAGCTGTTCCATGCTATGGATATGTTAAAAACAATCCGATTATTAAAATCAAAAGTCGGAAAAGTCGCCCTACAGTTCATAGTTTTTCTTAGATAACTTTATCTACACCCAGCTACTGTACTGAAATGGTAAATTGCTCGTGTAAGCGAAACCAAACTTACATTCATAATTAGCTTTGAATCCATGATAACCTTTTGCTGCATTGCGGTTAACGTATTTAATCAGCATATGTTTACTCTGGCTTACGAGTTTTACGGTTGCGTGCTTACCACACAAACGTCCTAGTAACGGTGATCTATGCCAGTAGCCGTCACGTATTTCAACGTAGTCCTCGGAACAATTCAACGAATGCAAAATACTCTATACATAAAATCATATGCGAAATGAAACAAAAACATAAACCGTTACGTCTCAAGCGGTGCAACTTACCACATCATTTATTTGTAAAACAATTCTCTCCCCCTTGTCAGCCACTATATGCCATTCGCACATTTCATTAGTCAAATTGTATTGATGGTGAAGGTCACCTGCGGTAGTCGTGTTATGGCTGAGGTAATGAGGTGCTAAAATGTCTCCCTTGGGCAGTTGTAATGTTTGACCGCACTCAAGGCATTTATACAAAAGATTGGCTTTCTTGATATCTCCTTTACTTAAGCGTAAACGTTGACCAATATCTACCTCAGCAATTGGTTTGATAGTGTCTTGGTAGAGATTTTTCGAAAACGCACGATTTGGATAATGCATTATTGACTCGAAGTCGTAGGGTAAACCCAAAGAATCTGAAGTATTGCCTAATTGCTTATCGAAATTAAGTTCTTTTCCTCTATCAATATTATCATGATGGACGACAATGTAGTCATCGCGATCAGGTCGAGCATGTTCATGGTAAAATCCCAAAGCGTGACCAAGTTCATGGAGAATGTTTCCGAAATTCTCACAATCGGGACTAATTAAAATGTTTTGACGGGAGATGCCTCGTTTACCTACTTCCGAAGAACAACTAAGAATTGATGTGGGAGGGGGAAAAAAAATCAGTATTCTCTCATCTTTTGCTCCGTAATTATTGTTTCTCACCCATAATCGGTTTTGGTGAAATATATATAATTTGCATGTTCCTTGGAATCGTACTCCACAAATTTAAGGCAAGTGTCTTCTTCCCAATGCTGCATAGCTTTAATAAACATTTGTCTTAGTCGAGGGGCAAATTCTTTATCCACTTCATACGGTATTACCCCGTACTCCCAAATGTATGTTCGATTAGCGACAACATTACGTTTATTTCGATAAATTTTATTATCTCCGCTGTTATTGCTGTTAGTCAAAATACGTGCAGATGATCTGTTATGATGAAATTTTGCATGCGCTTCCTCTGACGACAGTGTCGCACCTTTACGTAATGGTTTTATGAAATCAAGTAAAGTCAAGGAAGCAAAAATCGTAGCAAAGATTAGAAATAAAAATATGAGACAATCAGTAATGACAGCCATGTGTGAATAAATGTCCTTTCTTTTTTCAATAAGTTCTCACTTCACCCGCACTGATCGCTGATAAATCTTAAACTGAAAAATATGTGTAAGTGCTTGCCCTAAGGCTACCTTTGGGCTTCGAAGAAAATGTTCTTTTCAATGTTTACCTGAAACAAACCAAAACAGCGAATCCTGTCGCACCAATGCATAGAGTATGCAGTTGTATAAGCACTTCTTTGGAAGCGTTATTATTTTGGCATTAGCCTAACGTTTGCCTGTAAGTTGAACATTTATTTTCGTTCGCAAGGAAATTCCGCATTACATTTAAAACAATTAAGTAAAAAGTCCCTCGTAAAAGTACTCGAAATTACAATCAAGTCGAAGAAATTTTTACTTTATTTGTATAGCTTCCGCCTTTCCATTTTCTCTGAACTAATAACGATTTCTTTTTTCTTTTTTTTTCTCTTCTACTTAAGAATTTTATTTTATGAATATTTCATTTTATTCCGGTTTTTATTTTTCATTACTTTTTCAATGACTTGAAACTTTCCACATAATACCCAATGTTAATAAAATTTTTGAAACGGAACTCTTAATAAAACAATTTTATAACTTGCATTTTTTGTGGTCACTCTACCCTAGATTAGTGATGTAATAAACTTTTCATTTTACTTGCATCGCCTGGATAAGTATGCTACGAGGTTTACAAAATAATTATGAATAGCATGAGATTTTAATGCTCTTAACGTTCTTTACTCACTCTAGCCATGCAATTTGCTAATTCTCAGGTCAATCGTCCAGGATTTCTTCCGTATATTCCTTCAGATCTTCGCGTTTGATTTCTCCTTTGTGGATATTGTATGATCCGATCGCCTGCCGTCCTGTTCTTCATTAATTGCGTTTCTGCTATATTCACTCACCTCTATGTCTGCAGAATTTATGTTTGTAGGCTGAGAGTTTGTAGTAATTAGAGGTCTTCCCATATAGCAGAGAAGCAATTGCTTTACAAAGTGTACTTGAGATAATGCCGCTGTGCTCAAATTAATCCATCATTTTCAGCACAAAAAAATGCATTCAACATCTTCGTCGACGTAATGCATTCCTTTTAACCTCGAACCAGCAGGTTTCTCGAAAGTATGACACAATTACACCACTACCACAAAAAAGACATTGAAAAAAGTGTCATTCGTTGTTGATGAAGAGATTGTTCGATTACTTCTCTGGTATCTTTAAGGCCCGAGATGTTTGTTTTCTTTATATACTCAAATATATTGAAATGACTCCAAATATATCAGAAAGATCCAATCAGCGCCGTGCCCGCAGGCAGACAGGACATCTCCCGAGTGGCTGGTCATAGAAAAGAGAAAGATAATTTTCTTGCGACCAATCAGCGAACATACTCCTGAAGACTTCATAGTTTGTACTTGTCACACATCGAACTGACAATTCCGCGCCAGCAAATCAAAAATATCGTAAATATTTGAAGTGAAGCATCTTGTTAAGCGATCCAGGCATGTTGCCCTCCATTTATATATTTTTTTCTTACATCTAATGTTTTGTTCGCCCCGGAATTTCGTCTTGTCATGCCATCTTGTTTTGTAATATGATCAACTCACAGCCGGTCAGTCGTTTTTTCATATGCGATCCATCGGTCCGTTGATGTCAACGTCAGCCTGTCGTTTATTTTGTCTATCCACCTATTTGATATTTTTTGTCTATCAGTTCATCCACATCTGTCTGCTTCCTTTCTTAGCTATCTGCTGTTTCTCTTTTCCATATGTCAGCCATTTTGTCAGGTTGATAAGCGTCTTTCCATCTGAGTATAGATATCTCTGTTATATCGCTTGTACATTACACCGTATTGCTGCGACCAGACAAATGCACGTTCTGCTGCCTGCGTTTATGGCGGCGGTCCCTCCATCTGCGTACTTATCCGCTACAAAACTATCTGTCCGACCCTTTCTTCCTTTACACAAAATGCGTTTTTCTGCCTGTATGTAATCCATTTAGATTCTCCGTCTATTATTTACGCAATTTTGGCGGCATTGCATTCATCCATTTGCCGTTTACTCCACCCGCTTTTATTTAACTAATAGAGCTTTAGAGAGAAACCCTGAAAATTGCATACTTGGTTCTAAATCGATCTGATAAACGAAGAGTAGACGTTAATGATCAAGCAAGTATGTATTTTATGGTCATCGTTATTACAAATGGATGAACAAGTTGAGCATATTCTTATTTCTCGATACAGAGTAAGCGCAAAGTTAAATGAATGATGCAAAATATTATTGTATGTAGCTGTAGAACACAATTATTATGTATGCGAGCATATATTTATATGCAAAAATAATTTATACAAAGTATTGTTTTTTTTTTTTTTGAAAATTTTTACTCAAAATATTTAAGAACGTATAAATCGATAAAGATGTAAACGCATCAAAAAGGCAATCATCACAAAATACGTCAATTCTCTCGGTAATATAAGGTAGATTGTATTGTAGTAGGAAGGAAGTGTACACTACTGGCCTTAGAGAGCATTGTGCACTGAAAGCATATCCGGAGTCGATTTTTTGTTGCTTGTGTGCGAAATTAACATACATTGTTGTTGCTGTTGTTGCAGCTGGATTCTCTTTTGTTTTTAAATCTAAACGACAAAGTAATGCAAGTTGACTACGACTCAAGAGATATCTCGGAAGAGGAAGAGGAAGAATAATAATATGGATAAAATGACCCAATAAATAATCATAACTTATAATCAGAATTCAAACTTGAAAATATATTTTGACTTTACATTTTTATCTATAAGATATATCTTCGAAGAGAATATAAGTTTTAATCTAAAATATTTGCCACATTAGAGTTTATACTGGAGTTTCTAAGTAAAATATATGAATGTATGCGAAAAAAATTGCATTAAAGCAAAGCACGTTTCTCACATCGTTATAAATGTGCAATACATTCATACACATGTTGCAAATTTTTTTAAGTCAATATTTCTTTCAAGCAGAAAGCAAGAACTTGAAGTAACAACAAAGTATTGAAAGTTTCTTTTCGTAAAGCAGTGGATTCAATTTCACGTCCACACTATTTATTTAGTTAGTATGTAAGGGAAAAACCAAAAATATCAGATTTGTCTTATAGTTCATTTTTGTTTCTTCTTTGTATCTAATAGATACAATACAATCTATTACGTCGCACTGAGCTCGTACACAAATATAAATAGTTAGTGTGAGCTAAAAAGAAAAAAATAAAAAATAAAAAATTGTATTTGCGAATGATTTGAAGAAGAGGAAATAGAAGCCAAAAACGAACTCGCAATGTGACGGGTTTTATATATGAAATTTTATGAGAAACGTGATCAATTTTTAAAAGGAATGCTTTGCTACCATCATCGTAATGGACAGTAAGATAAAAATTTGTAATTTATCAAAAGTAATTGAACTAAAGAAAATTCAAAGATTGATAGACACAAAAATTATCCTTTTTTTTTTTTTCTTGCTCATGCATTTTATACAAAATCATGTAAAGTCAAAAATATTAGGTAATAGTTAACAAAGTTTTGGCAAAAACCAGATACTTTCAAAATCCTGCCTGCGTGAGATGTATTGAAATGATGTATTCTTTTCCCCAAGTTCAATGATCATTCTTTGCATAACAAAAAGTGGTCAAATTTTGGGCTTTATTAGCTTGCTGCTCACTGTTCTGTTCTCACGTTAATATTTAATAATACAGCAGTTGCTAAAGTATGAGAGAGGAACAGAAATACCGATTGACAGATATTATCGGAACACTAAAGCCTTTTCGCGATTTCTTCAACATACTTTCTCTAGCGTTGCGAACGCGCAGAAGTTCGCTTCTTCTTCCCTATGTTTCCTCGTACTTTTGTACATTTTTTGCTCACCTCCGTACGTCCCTTCGACGATTCCTTCAACGATCCTTTTGACCGCCTCTTCGTACATTTCCTTATCCAATTCGATCCGCCTTTTGTTTTCTTTGCACAATTGCGTCTCTTACTATTTTACAGCTCGCCTTGTCATCCCTGTCACCGTTTTTCGGATGCATGTTTCTGCATAAATTACTTCGACTGTTGTCCGTACATCTTTTTAAACGAATTTATTTTCCCTTCTTCCCTCAGCTGTCTGTTCATCTGCTCATCGTTCTGTTCATCTCTTCGCATGTCGTTGTCGCCCATTGGTACATTCTTCTTTTTATAAATCTGTCGGTCTAGTTCTCTCATCACTTGTCTGCTAATTCGCATGTTTGTTCATCTCTTTGTCACCCTTCCCAGGTGTCTCTTTGTCCACTATTTTTTACTCTTTTCTGTTTGTTTCTCTCTGCGCCTATTTATTCATTTGAATGTCTTTCTTTCCCGTTACCGTAAAACACACGGTTTAGATTCTCGTTGTATAAAGAACACTCCGAAGAAGACATGAATTGAAGCAGTAAAACACTTAAATGGCTACAGTTAAGTACAATTCACGTTTTCCCTCACTTCACCCTTCAACCGGCTCTTCAATTGGTTTGCAAAAGTCAAGACTAGACGCATACAGTTATTTTCTCTCAAGTCGAAATTTCTGCATACATTTACTATTCCTTTCGGGATGTACAAGTCACTCAATAAGTTCGTTGCTTTAGTGACGTTACTTTTGTTTTTGCGCAACAATGAAAGAAATCGTACAATATTATCAATAATCATCCTACTTCAGTATGTTATCCGACGAACTTACTGAGTGATTAGTTACAGTGGAATCCGAAAGCAATTAGCGCGATTTCAATACTGAGGATTCAACTCCCACCTCTTGTTCTTGGCAAAGGCAAATTTTTAATTCTGCTTTTTCTCGAAGATTTCAAGACAAATCTAGAGGAAGGAGTAAATTAAAATAATTCCATAGATTTTAGTCGGCTTTGTCCTTCTTCATTTGTTCTTTTTGTCTTTTTTTTTCCTTTCAGAAAGATCTTCTACGACCGCATTTACAAAGTTGCAAAATTCATATCATATATTGATTATTATTATAGCTGCTTTTTTAACGCTTATGTACTTGAAAATCAATTTAAGTGCAACGCATGTGTTTGATATTCGTACTAAGTTAACTTAAGTAGTGATTTATGAGATTTTAATGTTCTTTCATTCTCCCATGTATGCAGAGACACAAGTACCCAAACGCCAATAACCAATAATGCATCAATTTTATGCATCTACGTATGGGAAAAAGGGTTTCAAATCCAAGACCTTCGACGACCATGAACGTGACGGACAAAAGCAATCTTATATACGCGGTTATGTTTTTGCAACAAATAAAACTTTGTAGATCTCTAAGTTTCCCATCCCAGCAAGCTTTAAGAGTCGATTTTACAAGTTACGAATATGGAAGAATTTCATCATTTACACATGATATTGCGTTCAAAAGGCCATAAATTGGGTTCACATTCGTTCGTCTGTTGTAATAATATACGGTATTGAACAGCCTGTAAAGAAACGTACTCTGTGGGATAAGTAAAATAAAAACCATTTTCAAAGCTTAATAAAAAAATATCCATAAAAATAAATGTTGTTGGTGTGCATTAAAATTAAAAGTGACCACATGATATATCCAAACGTTTATATGCAAATATATGAGTACAAGTAGTGTAGTATATGCATTTGCACACAAATGATTTAATGATGCTTTTAAAATGAAATTTCATTAAAAGCATGCGTTTGTAAGTGCCGTCCGTATAGGTTAAGGAAAATGGGAGCAAATGCTCAGAGAAAAATGATTATAATAATTGTAGATACATATGTGGTGGAAGAAATACATTTGCGATATATGTATGTATGTAGGGAAGAAAAACTCATCTTTTAAGCTTTCTGGTCTTGTTTTTGCATTAAACAATTCTTGTTAAGATATCAATGCACCAGTAGCTACGTGTTTGTTTATTTAATCTTCAGTCATCTAAAAACATATCTCATTCCATATTTCATATAATTACATCCTATACCTCTCGGGTTGTTAAACCATTTCAGAATCTGCTCAATCTGTCGGTCCATCAGTCTGCCCATCTGTCTGTCTGCCTTATATTTCGAGTACTTTTATGTTCTACCTGTAGGTCGAAATCCTTTAGACATTTTACCTAGATTTGCTATATTGATGTCCTTTGGACCAAGAGTGAGGGCTCTTGCAAATAGTTTGGATCGGACCACTTTTACGACCGTAAGGTTTATTTTGAAAAAGTTTTTATATGAAGAAAAATAAGTAATAGCTGAGTGATAGTGTTCCAACATACCACACTATTGTGAAACGTTTGGGTCAGATGGATCAATTTTCTGAATCCTTCATCATAATCGCAGCGAAAGCACGTAACCCAACGTGAAAATGACCCAAATCGGTCGAAGGACACGCTTATAGGACCACATAAATTGAGAACACTTCTGTTTTTCAAAAGGAATGAAAAAATGGCTCTCTTGCTCATTACTCATAAACTACAGCAGATAATTCTTGGCCTGAGTAGTCGAGTAGGCAGGAGCCGAAGCAACCAAGTCAGTTTTTCTTTGGTCGTAGCCATATTAAGTGCTTAGCTGGTAAAAGGCACACCACTCGATTGGGCATATACCCGGTAGCCTGCGGCCACCACTCCCCTATTTCTTTCTCTTCCATTTCTTCTTTCTGACGATCACCGTGTTACACGATTAGTGAACATCCTGTAAATCACAAGAAAATAAAAAACAATTCTGAATACACTTAAGCATGTCCGTCTCTTCGTCTGTCCCTTTGAGGTATTGTCTACAAAATTTGCAAAAGAATTTGAAAATGTGTGAAATCGGTCGGAAGTCACGCCTACATCGCCCACACGCCTATTTAATAAAACTGAGAACTCGTTTGTTTTCCGTGTTTTTTGCTTGTCGTTCAAAGAATACAAAATAAAGAAAAGAATAGCCACGTCCAGAGTATGAAAATTTAACTCTTTTCATACTCATCAAGCCCTCTTGTGAAGATCAGGCCTTCATGTGGCAACAAAGTGTAGTTCTTAATACTTTATGAGAAAAAAAAAATGTTTGACGAGTGAGTGAAAGACAACTGCTTCCCTTCTACATAACGGCTTCCATAACGTGGAAACAAGGTATAATTCAGATGTGAAAATAAAGCAGGAGTGGTAATAGGTGAAGTCGTGCGTAGCATGCTATACACGGGCATCGCCTTGCCCGACTATATAATGTTTTTATTTGTTTTTAAAAATAAAAATAAAATGTTGGATTTTAGTAGCAATAGCGTAAATAAACGTTAAAATGCATTAATAAAATATCATCATTTTAGGACATTATTTATGGAATTATAAAGTTGGTAATGGATACAAAAATATTAATTCCAATTTTAATTAAATTTAATGCATTCAATATCTGAAATTATTTAATTAATGCAACGATTCAAAAATTTGTCGTTGTCGTGTCGAAAGCCAATCAGTTATTTTCATCAATAGTTTTAATCTATTCAACAGTTTTACTATAATTAACGCTTATTAATGAAATCATCATTATTCGCTCCAAGCTTTATGTTCTCCAGCCCTTTAAAGAAGACAAATGAAGAAATGAATTGCTGATGTTAATATTAAAGAGGAAGATATGAATTGCTGATGTTAATATTAAAGAGGAAGATAATTATATACGAACTATAATAAGCTTAGCATAGCAAGCCATCATTTATGAAGCATTGCGAAATTCTACTCTCATACATGTCGACTACTCATCAGTAAGTTTTAATAATTTATTGAGCTGCCTTTCTCAGAACAACTAATTCAAACCGTTCATATGTCGCAGCAGTCTTCGAATACGAGAACAAATTTGCTTTTGAATTGTATTTCGTTTTTAATTAGGGAATTAATTGCAAGACGCTTCCATTGGAAGCAGTCATTAATTACTGCGAAGCTTTCGATAGTAAACACGAAGGATTGAAACTAATTGCATACCGTTCAGTCAGAAAACGTAGCCAGTTAACTGTATATGGCGAATATAGATGTCACTGTCGGTCCATTCGTCCATGTCGCCGTAATAATGTATTTTAGAAAATGTTTCTTTCCTTTTACTAAGTCATTTCCTTACAAGCAAATTTCATGTTACACCTACTGTTTCTTTGAGGAGTATATGGGTATATCGCTAAAGAGGTCGGTACAGCTAACTGGTTAAAACAGTGGATTATCTAGCAGTATGATAATATTGAGTAATCGTGGTAAATCTTTTTTTTTTTATTTTTATTTAAAGCTACTACAGCCTCGCCCATTACATGGCGCTGTAGGCGTTTCCTTCCACCGATCTCGGCCATTTTCAACACCAACCTGCGCGCAAGAACTTCCAATACCCCTGCCAAATTTGAAGTCGATAGTTTTATTTGTCCCGCCAGGAGAATATTTACAACAGACGGATTGACGTACATGGCTAAATCGATTCAGAACTTGACGCTGATCGAAAATGTATATATTTTGCGGGATCTTTGAACCTTCCTTCTGGGCGTGTTGCAAATATTTTGACAAAGTGGGGGGTTTAAAAATTGACAAAAAAACGATTAAAAATCCATAGTAAAGGCTATGTAAAGAGAAACGCCAATTAAAATAATTGTACGCGTTTCTTTAAAAATGAATCATTTGTGAACGTTTGAGAGACTTTTGGAAATGGTTTGGAATTTAGCAACAGCTTTATTGCTGAAGAATTTGAGCGTGGACGTGATCAGAACCTCCAAGGCAGAAAAAAATTTCAAATAAACAATAGTTTTCTCAAATAATTGTTTTTTTATGCAGGAACAGGCAAACAAACGCTTATATCAGTAGGCAACATGGATACCCAAGTTCTATACAATGAGTACAAGAAGGAAAGTACTGATGAGATTCAATCCATTTTAGCCGAATATGGCTTTGAGATGATTTTGTAGATGATCTCGTAAGTGTCAGTAAGGTTTTGTATTTACTAGGAACCATCGAAGACTTGAAAATTAGCTTCCGAAAAGCAACTTGCTGCTGAGCCATTGACGAAAATCGGGCGTAGTCACCTGACATTCAAAAGTATTATAGCTACCGTGTTCTAGAATAAACATGCAATAGTGCATAATGACGACTTACCATCAATTCGATCGGGAATTCATATGTAAATGAGAAAGCATTGGCTATACTTTGGGACTGATGATGGGCATGATTCCGGAAGACAGCTTCGGTAGACTATACAATTGCACTTTAAGTGCATTTTAATATTAATTTCAAAAATAATCTCTCAAATCATTTCAGGGGATGATGAACATGTTGCTCCCTAATCGATAACTAAGTCGTTTTATAAGAATTGAAGTGAAGCTAACTAAACTAAACTAAATTATTATTAATAATTCATAGGCGATTTAAGAATTTCCAAGCCATAACGCATTGGGAAAGAAGTCTACGCCGTACTCAGAGTGAGCTTGAAAGCATTATGGTATTACGCTCCCGCTCTGAAATATATGCGAATATACGAGTTAGGGACTTCTCTACCAATTAGTTATTCGTCTTCAACTTTATTGATTGCTTTTTATACTTGTGCTATTGTCCAAGTAATTTTACTCATTTATCATACCCGCTTCAAACGTCAATCACATTTCTCGATGATTATTGCTTTATAACCCCAAAAACGTTGCATTTTAATGTAAGCATTTTGTGCGTTCGTTCACCTTTAACGTGTGTTTCTTTAAAAATGCAAAATCCTCAGACTGTAGTTGTAGTCGTAAAACGCTTTTATTGAGGTCCTACATATTTACTACTTCTCTCTCACAGGTACTTTATTATATGCGTTTTACACGTGTTTAAGCGCTACAATAAAAATAATACCTGAAATATTTTTTTCCCAAAAAAAAGAAAAAAAAAACCGTTTAAATCACATGTTCATCAACTGAGTGTTCACACACATACAAATATACAGACTGCAGTTATTGTTGATGCATTTAAATTCTTTTGCCTGGCCAAGCAGCTACACACCGCGAAACAGTAACACTGCAGTTCGTTATCAATTACATTCAATAATACCATTATTGTTGTCGGGGCTGTACAACAATTCCTACAGTATTTTGCATACAAATATCATATTCATAGATATAGTGAATTGTAAATGTGCAAATATATTTATGTGCATAAATACATATATATATATATATATATATATATATACGCCTTACGTTTTCAATATTTGTTTTTGAACGAAATGAAAAGCTAGTGAGGCGGAGGCGCACTCAGTTGTTCGGTTATCTGTTATAAAATTGTGTGAATGAAGTCTTTAACCTTATTTTTTTAATGCGTTATTGCTATTATTTTTTTGGCTTTGCTTCATTTTCATTACCTGTCAAAATGCTAAAGCGCACGAACAGATTCTCTTCAGTTTCTCTGATTCATTTCCAAGTCAATATTTACATTCATTTTCATTTATGAGTTTTCATGAGAAAATTTCAGCAGAAATTCTCGGCAAATTGTTGATAGGCGTAATTTGCATATTTAATCAGATATCAATTTGTAGTATTGGATTATAATTCATGAGATTGCATTAACGCAATTGAACATTAAAGAATTACCTGAAAGTAGCAAAAGGAAAAAATAATCTCTTAAACATATTTCTGAATGCAATCTAAAAATTTATAATATTTCTTGGTTGAGAATAATTCTCAATCGCTGCTAAAGAGTGAACCAAAGTTCAATGAATACCCCCTTAGGTTACATTCAGGTAAACTATGGCCAGAATTTCAATGAATCATTCGTCATCTCTGGCAAGTGGTCAATCAATGCAACCTCGAAATGTATTATAATACATTTCTTGGCAAAAACTCATCCCCTGCTTTCTCAGAAAATATAATATCTTTTTCCACCAAAAATCATCCCACACTTCTATTGAATTAAGGCCAAAGATTGCAGGCTAGAAATATGTTACCTCTCTTAACCAAAAATCATCCGGCACTTTTGCTAAGTTACGGGCAATGATACAAACAAAGGCAACCTGGAAAAATGTATTTTTTTTTAATCAAAAATCATTCCGGACTTCTGCTGTTCGCTTGTGGCCCAGAGTTTAATCAACGCAGCCAAAGAGACTAAATTCTTACTAAGCTACATGAGAGATTTCAACGAACGCAGTCTTTAAATATATTAACTTTTTCGAATGAAAATTATCTGGCGCCTCCGCCAAGTGTCTGGAAATATACTTTCTGGATAAAACTCATCGCCCGGCTCTGATAAATCATAGGATTGCATGACATTGTAGAGAGGGATGCCCTCAGTATTTATCTTGGACATCTGGTTGGATCTTAGATATATCTGGAATGTCCATTACGGTTGCCCTATTATTTTATAAGCGGCCGCTTGATTGAAATTTCTTTCAAACTTTAATTCTTTCAAAAATCATTACGCCCACATTACTAGGTCTCACAGTTTTTTCATGGGGCCACAATGAATCGTTTCTTCGACAAGAGTTACCGACAAAGGTTGGTAAGTTTTACATTTCACTACGGTCTCGAAGCCTACTTTAAGCATTGCATTTGATATAAGAGTTCTGCGAGTTAAGTATCACAAGGCTTGAAGCGCGGTAGATTTTAATAGTCCTCCATAATTTACCGAGAGACCTTTAATATACATGGAACAGTTATATTGAGAATAAAATGCTACCAAATTATATAAAAATTTTATTTTAAAAATCGTATATTATACACATCGCATATTATATATTAATCTCCTGTCGAGACAAGTGTCGCACTGGGGCATGTTTATCTACGCGCTATTACTCCACAGTGCGTAGTGCTTCAAATTAACCGTACCGCTGGACTCGTATTGCGCTAGATTTTAAAACATTCAAATACGACTGAGTAAGAAAATGTCGCTCTCCATCTAGTTCAATATGTTGATCGATCGAATTTTCTGAACTTGTTGATTTTCGAAGAATGTATCTCCACTCGTACACATCGTTATAGCTACAGACAAATTGAATGAATTCATCAAATATCAACGATTCCACTAGAACATGCTATCTATACTTGACTTGTTTCTTTTCTTGAAGATGTGGTTCCAGCGGACCAATTCCTTGTCAGTTTATAGTGACCCAAACCATATGGAGATGCACTATTGTGTCCAAAAAGTAAGTCCATTGATTATTATTATTACTGTTTATTATTTATTTATTATTGGCTCGCTTTCGAACTCAAAAACTGTTGTGATGTACAACATCGTCTTGATTTTTGAGCGGCTTGGGCGCGATTCTTTCGTTCTTGACCCACGATATTCGCCCGGTCGAAAGGTTGCTTCCGGGCCGTGAGCGTAGATTCAAGCTTCACGTCATAAACGGTGACGTTTATGATGTGAAACGTGACAAAGATGTCTGCCGCAGTGCTACCAATTTAGAAAAAAAATATTTCTCACATTCGAAATACCTGCGGAATTTAGCTTGAATATTGGTCTTACTTTTTGATCATCACGTTACATAATGAAGCATTCGACAAAGTCTCGTACGATGATAGGTATGATTTCGCTCGCATTTAACGCTCTTGAAGAAGATTACATATGCGAAGCAGTTGCATTATGCATCATTTTGTTTAATGTAAAACCTAAAGCTTTTTTTGAATAAACCTTACAAGCGTGTGTGTGTGCGCATGAAATTGGTGTTTCATTCTCTTTCTATTGCAGACTAAATTGAATTGAATTGAATTGAATTCTTCTCCTGTCATATATATCCGACAACAATCAGCCAAACGACGTGCAGACAGGTAAGTTAGCTATAATTACATATATTCAGTTATATTTATACGATACTGAAAATTGAATGAAAACGACAATGCCGAAATTATTTCCGCGAATAAAGTGAGAGCGAACTGCAAATAGACAAAGCACTGCAAACTTATATTAATAATCGCGTCTTAAACTTGTGATATGAAAATTTGTTCAACAAAGTATTAACACTTAATGAAATTATATTCGCTTTGTGATTAACTTTTTCACACATTCGTCTCTTCATTAAGCATGTGTATATACATCGGATTACACTTTCGTATCTTTTGGCAACACTTTATAGGTCATTTCAAAATTTATATTTGCATACTCGGCTTTATTTGTAAAGGATTCTTACACTCCGCGCCGCTTTTTGTGAGACTACAGTGCATGTGTATGCATGCAACATCCAATTCCATCCATAGTAAGGCAAAGCCGATCATTAGATACCTTACATCACTTCGCCAGGTAAAGTTATTCAATCGTTTTCGCATTAGTACACCAAAAATTACGCATTATTTTCAAGGCATACTTTTCATGAAAGCCCGCTTATTGGAGCATTTTCGAAACATTACATGATTCGATCCAAATTTTGCAAAGTTAATTTATTTCTTAAAAACTTTATTCTTTTTCAGTTTCCGACATAATAAAGTAAAAGTTAGAGTTTTTCTCCATATTAGCGCTTGCTTTTCGTGATGAACCTTATGTTTGTACGATCTAAAATATAGACTCTATCGTTAATTTTTTTGCTAAATTCTAAGTCTAAGGAATAGATCCATCCGCTTCAAATTTCGTCCACTTAGTTTTTATATTAAATTACTATCATAAACAAATTTCCATATTGGCCTATAAGGATTTACTATTCCTGAAAATCCTTATATGCGGAAATATTGAAAGTCACATCTTTATACCATATAAAGATTCAGTTTTCGTAGAGACGGTTATATGAGTGGTAATTAAAACAAGTAAGCAAATTATATTCGGTGGTGACCGAATGTTTTATGCCCATCACTGTTATCCTAAAATAGACAAAAAAAGTAAAAGAACTAAACTTTCATGGTCTGTAAGATGGAGGGTGGGGGGGGGGGGGGGGGGGGGGCTGATTTTTTCTATGGCATGTGGGTGTAGGCGTGTCCGTTGAAAAGTTTAAGTCACTACCAATTTTTCTTGCAAATTTGTAGGCGATATCTTCTTTTTCGCTGTACGGTGCCGCAGACAAACAGATGGACAGACGAACATGTTAAGGTGCATCCGAAATTTGAATTTGGTCAAGAGTATTATCTACCTTATGGGGTTTTAACGTTTGTTTCTGTGCCTTATAAAGGTCTTGAAAAAAAATTAACGGGACAGACGAACAGACGAGGAAATGCACAACTTAGTACACTCAGTACCACATGTGGTGTAGGGTATAAATAGTACACATTAGGATATTGGAAATTTTAAATTTGAGTGAGATGAGACCGTATTTTTTGGATCTTCCTATAAACGTACTTCGAAAAAATATAAGACTTTTTATGGTATCATTCGAATTTGCAGTATTTTACGATGCACGCTGTTGCAAATATATGTATATATTTAAACTTGCTGTATTAAACTACACTGATTGGACTATATTGATCTATTTATCTGACAACTCCTTTCCATATAAGGATTTTCGCAGAAAGAAAGCTTTTATATTATATACTTACATATTATAACAACCAGATCTGATTTGAAGTATTATATATATACTATATATATTATGACGAAAATAGCTTCGCATAGTATTTAAAAATCCGCCTTGCTCCTGCCAATATTGATTTATTTGGTACTTCCTCAAAAACAAACGTTTCTATAGCAACAAGGCCCGTGTAAGGTACGTAATAGTCGGCCATTCCCGAATACGAATAACGTGTTCGTTTGTTTTGTCATTGTGAGCAAAATCTGCTTGAAACTTTCAGAGTTTTATTTAAAAGAAAAACCTAAACCTCTACCACCATATTTTGCTTTCTATGAAAAAAAAAATAAGGGAAATTATTGAAAAATACGGACGGAGCTATTGACAAATTCAATTAATTTTTAAAATTTAATCTGACAAGAGTGACAAGAAAAAAGTTTAGAAACAAATACGTACCTCTTTGACGTCCGTTTCTTTTCTTTTGAAAGCCACAAAGACGGATAGACATGGTTAGTTAACTGCTTCCAAAGTTTGTGTTAACCACAATATGTTTTAATGCAAATTGCGGTTTCCTATAAAAAAGCTCGAGTACAGCATTACCCGCAATGTATGCTATTATAGGTTTTCAACTTGACTAAAAGAAGGCCAGTGTTAATAACGTAAAGCAACTTAACGTACAATAACGTAAAGAAACTTTTTTTTCCGTTAAAGCTTTCATCTGAATAGAATCGAATTTTTTCATAAAAGAAAAAATATTTTTTTTTAATCTATGCGAAGGTATTATTTTGTCTAACAAACACATACTTTTTTAATTTTTCCTTCAAAAAGTACGATGGCCGCAAATATTGAATGGAATTGAAAGTGCGACCGGTGACTGAAGTCTCTCGCTAATAAGTTTAAATATGAATAATTTGTAAAACAGACGAAAAGAAATTTTCTTCGTTCTGAACACACCCTTGACGTCGTCGAATCAGAATTCATTGCCTTCTAATAAATATAGCCAGGGAGACAAACCTCTATGATAATGTTGTAAAACAGAGCCACATTAACATGCTTTACACTCTTGCATATTCAATCGCCTATATGTGGGCTGTATTGCGAGTCCCTTGCTAGGGATCGAAACTTTTGACGACTTTTTTTTAAATTTACTTTAAATGACTGCGTCTTTAAAATGTCGAAGGCCCTAAAAAGGCGGCAGATCACCAGGAAACACTGAATTTCACGTCTTTGGTTCTTTTTAGCAAATTCAAATCTTGTTTATTCAATAAAGCCTTACAAGCCGTTACACGGTAAACATCTACTTTTAAGCGGAGTTGAATACGAATTATTTTGAAGCTTGCGAAGCAATTCTTTGATTTGATGCACGAAAAACGCAAAGGAAGCAAGTTCAGCTATTCCGGAAAACCGTCGCTTAGCTAACATTGCTTGGGATAGATATACACACATAAGACTGTTTTGAAAGGTTTCAGATCTGAACAAAAAACATTTTTTTTCTTTGCAAAACTCGATTTTCTTCCCCAAAGTAGTTTTCCATCTTAAACAATTGTTTCACAGAAACACAATGTAGAACCTATGTGAAAAGAATCACAATGTAGAACTTCCGTTGCGCCGTTATAATATTCGCTATATGGTAGTTAGCCTTTAGAAATTCTTCAATATATTCAATATAGTCGCCAAACTGGGTATGTCGCTCAAGCTTCTCGCACAAGTGTGTCAATATTTTCCCCATCTCATAACTCCCAAGCCGTGAACCC